>CM076575.1:850422223-850784563 GCA_034641835.2 Pinus albicaulis | reverse complement strand
TATATATAGGAGTCCATGTGGCCATAATGTAATCCTAGTGGGCCACAATGTAATCCTAGCTGACCTAACAATAATAATTTAAGGGCACAATAATAACAAAATGGGGGTTACAAGGGTACAATAATAACAATAAGGGGGTTACACTAACAACAATAAGGGACTATACTAGCAATATAGGGACCTAACATGCCCCTCTCCTTCAAAAAAGTGTTGTCCTCAATGCTTGAGTAGCTCTGGGTGCTTCTGTATAAAATTCTCATCCTCCCATGTAGAATCTTCAGTGGGTAAGTTCTTCCACTTGATGAGATACTCTGAAATTGATCGATTTCGTAGCCGTCGAGTTCTTGTTTCCGTGACTGCTTCAGGTTCCAATATGATTTTTCCTTCCTCATCAAGTTCTGGCAATATTGTTTGAACTGGAAGATTTTCACCTATAACCTTCTTTAAGCATGAAACATGGAAAACTAGATGTACTCGTGAAGAAGGTGGAAGCTCCAATTTGTATGCCATAGTACCAATCTTTTGCAACACCTTGTAAGGACCATAGTACTTTGGCGATAATTTATTATCCTTCTTAGCTTGCTTGAGGGACATTTGTTTGTATGGTTGTAGCCGTAAAAATATCCAATCTCCTACATCAAAATTTCTCTCGCTGCGATGTTGATTTTCCTATTGTTTCATTCGATTTTGTGCCAAATTCAGGTTATCCTTTAAGAGTTGGAGAACTTCTTGCTGATGCTCGATGTGATCTTCCACTGCTTGAACCTTCGAATTTTCCCTTAAAGATGATGTGATGGATGGAGGATGATATCCATAAAGTGCCATAAATGGGGTCATTTTTGCTGCAGTATGGAAGGAAGTGTTATACCACCATTCAGCGAGAGGTAACCACTTGACCCATTGTGTTTGTTTATCAGATACAAAACAATGAAGATATACTTCCAAACATTTATTTACTATCTCAGTTTGACCATCAGATTGAGGATGATAAGATGAGCTATGAGCTAATTGAGTACCCAAACAAGAAAATAACTCCGTCCAAAAATTTCCAGTAAAAATTGGATCTCTGTCGCTCACAATAACCCTTGGGCTTCCATGTAGCTTTTGAATTCTGTCCATAAATGTAGTAGCAACTGTACTTCATTTAAATGGATGAGATAATGCACAAAAGTGTGCATACTTGGTAAGTCTATCAAGTACCACCATGATGACACTCTTTCCTTCTGACATAGGTAAACCTGTGATAAAATCCATTGAAATCTCCTCCCAACGTTGACTTGGAATGGATAAAGGTTGTAGAAGTCCCGAGGTCTTAATTGTCTCAACTTTATTCTACTGGAAAACCAAACATTCCGCCATAAAATTTTGAATATCAGATTTAAGGCCATCCCAAAAAAATTCTTTCTTCACCCTGTGGTAAGTTTTTAAAAATCTTGAGTGTCCTCCTAAAAGAGAAGTGTGCAATTCCAGAAGAATCTTTTGTTTTAGTTGGGAATTCTTACCAAGATATAAGTGATCTTTGTACCATAAGGAATCATTTTTCAAACTAAATGTATCAGATGTACTAGGATCTTGCTGCAACTTTTGAATGAGTGTCCATACATCTTTGTCCTTCTTCCATTCATCTCTTGCTTCGGTTATCCAATCTGGTTTGATAATAGAAATGGCACAAAGCAATGCTTCCACCTCTTCATTCTTTCTTGAGAGTGCATCTGCAACAACATTAAGCTTTCCTTTTTTGTAGATTATTTCAAAGTCATAACCCAACATCTTTGTGACCCATTTTTGCTGCTCTTCTGAAGATAGTTTTTGTTCCAAAAAGTGTTTCAGACTATCATGATCAGTTTTTACCTTGAAGTGTCTTCCCATTAGGTAAGTTCTCCATTTCTTTAGTGCATGCAGTATTGCTAACATTCCCTTCTCATAAATAGGTTTCTGTAAATACTTTCCTTTGATTGGACGACTTTCAAAAGCAATGGGTCTTCCTTCCTGCATTAAAACCACACCAATTCCATTTTTTGAGGCATCACATTCCACAATAAAGGTTTTTGTGAAGTCTGGCGTAGCTAAGACCGGTGCTAGGCACATTGCCTCTTTAAGATGTTCAAAGGCCTTAGTTGCTTTAGGATTCCATGAAAATGCATCTTTCTTCAATAATGTTGTTAGAGGTGCTGCTATTCTCCCATAATTCTTAACAAACTTGCGATAATACCCCATTAACCCGAGAAATCCTCGCAACTTCTTTATGGTTGTGGGGACTTTCCATTCCTTAATGGCTTTAATTTTGTTAGGGTCTACCTTAACACCCTCGTGAGATACAATATGACCCAGATATTCCACCTCTTGTACTCCAAAGAAACATTTGGATGTTTTTGCATATAATTGTTTCTCCCGCAATAGTTTGAGCACCCTGTCAACATGTTGAACATGATCCTTCCAAGACCTGTTGTAGATTAGTATATCATCAAAAAATACTAGCACAAATTTTCTAAGCAAGGGTTTGAAAATGGAATTCATCAACCCTTGAAATGTAGAAGGTGCATTGGTAAGGCCAAAAGGCATGACCAAAAATTCATAACGACCCTCATGAGTTCGAAATGCTGTTTTTGGAATATCTTCAGTCTTCATTCTAATTTGATGATATCCCGAACGAAGATCCAACTTGGTAAAATAAATTGCTCCATGTAATTCATCCAATAATTCATCAATCAAAGGAATGGGAAATTTATCTTTAATGGTGAGCTTATTGAGCTCCCTATAATCCGTACACATTCGCCATGATCCATCCTTCTTATGTACCAATACTACAGGAGCAGAGAAAGAACTTTGACTAGGTTGAATTATACCCGCCTCTAACATTTCTGCAATCATACGTTCAATTTCGCTCTTTTGGAAGTAAGGATATCTATAAGGCCTGATGTTTGGAGGAACACTTCCCGGAATCAAATGAATAGCATGATCATGATCATGAATAGGTGGGAGTCCTTTGGGAGTTTCAAACACCTTGGAATGATTGTCCAAGACTTGTTGGAGATCTGCAGAAATAGATGATTTTGATGTTGGAACTTCTAGTGAGCATAATTGTGCAATTAAACCTCGTTGTTATTTCTTTAGAAGATTTGTCATGACATTAGAGCTTATTATCTTTCCTAGCTTCCCTGCAATACCCCATAATTCGACTTCCTTTCCTTCTGAAAAAAATTTCAAGAAAAGTTCTTGAAAATTAAAAGCTACCGTCCCCAAAGATTGTAACCATTGTATTCATAGTACAACATCAGCACCTCCCATAGGAATCTAAAGCATTGGACTAGTCAATACATATTCCTGCATGGTTAGCTTGATATTATGACATTTTCCAAAGCAATTTATAGTTCCTCCATTTGCAACCATCACTTGACATTCTGGTGCTGGGTATAGGAAACAATTTAGTTCCTTGGCTACCTTACAATGAATAAAATTATGGGTGCTACCTGAATCAATCAACACTATTACCTTTTTCTTCTTGATATGTCCTTATATCTTGAGAGTTTGAGGAGTGGTAATTCCTGCTAGTGCATTACACAATATGGTCGGATTCATTTCTTCCTTTTCTAGGGCTGGTTCCTAGTGTATATCCTCTTGTTGTTCATTTTCTTCTTCCTCTTCACAATCTATGTAAAATAATTTCTTCTCAACACACTTATGGCCTTTAGTGTATTTGCTATCACAACTGTAGCAAAGCCCTTTTGCTCTTTTTTCTTCCAATTTTTGTGGTGTCAACCTTGTTGGTTGTGGAAATCTAGGCGTAGAAACACTTCCTTCTTTATAGAAGTGAGTGGTAGGCTTCCTTGTCGCCATAATTTTACATTCAATTTTTCTTGCCAACCTAAATGCCTTCTCCAATGAATCAAGTTCCAAAACGCGAAATTCATGTTGGATGTTATCCTTTAAAGTGCCTATGAAGAGATCAATCCCGTGTTCCTCTGGAATATCAGTTACCCTTATATTCAATTTTTGGAAGTCCTCAATGTGCTCCCCCACTAAACCCTTTTGTTTGAGATTTATCAATTGGCTAAAGAAGGTGTTGCTCTTTGTATCCTCATAATGTGCTATCATTTCCTCCGTAAAAATTGACCAAGTAACAATTTTTTTACGGGAGCAAAGCCATCGATACCATACAAATGTATTTTGTTCTAAATGTAAAGTTGCAATGTGTACCTTTTGTGTGTTCTGCACGTTATGGAGATCAAAATATTGCTCCATCTGTAGTATCCATGTTACAGGATCCTTTCCATCAAACTTCCTCATATCCATTTTTGGAATATGGTGGTTCTTCCCGCCAACATTAGAGTTTATGAAATAACGATTAACATTTATTTTGTTCTCATCATGAGTTTCCTCTACTATCTTTTCACCATTAGGAAACATTTCTTGTATCAACTTTGTCAAACCTTCTATGTTTGCTTTTAGATCATTCTTCATGTTTTCCATTTTAGCTTCCATGTCATCCATCTTAGATTCCATGCCAGATTCCATGCCATCTATCTTAGATTCCACGCCTTTCTTCAAACCATCCATATTATTCTTCACACCATCCATCTTTGCTTCCACACCTTTCTTCAAAACTTCCATTTCATTTTTTGCTGCTCTTTGCGAGAGCGAAATTTGGTGCACTTGCTCTTGTAATTTTGATAGATCATGTTGCAATTCTTCATCTTCATGAGTCATAGTAGAGCCTTCCGAAGGCTTAATGGGTGTTGAATTATTTTTACGGGGCATTTTTTAGAACCCAATACTGATATCTATTCTACAATATGCCCTTGGAATCAATTCAAATTGATTTTTCAAACAAGACTTATGCAATTCGGAAAAAAAATACACACCTTTTTCTTACTTTTGAGGAGCTCGATATTGAAATTGGATTATCTTTGTGATTGTAACTCTTTAATATCTGAAATTAAATATTGAAGTAGCCCTCTAAATTCTCTTTTGAATGCCATAGGTCTGACCTGATTTGGATTCTCCAAGACAAAGTTATGTCCAATATCCCACAATGACCTAATTATGGACTGGTTCAGTAGAGCGAACTTGTACGACTTGCCACATGTCACTGTTTCGTCCTTCGCCTATGAAATTTATAGCCAAGAAACTAAAATCCGTGTACTTGTGACCACTTTTTACGAGGCTCCAATCCGATGCTCAGAGAGAGAGTTATTGAAATTTTCCCACGATAACCTCTTTGAGATGAAATTCGGGAGCCTGAAAAAGCACTATCTTCCACAGATCATATCTCCAAAAATATTACGAACCATGCTCTGAAATTTTTTGATGAGTTTCCTCAGGATTTCAGCTTCGCACCCTAAGAATTTCGGTTCTGAACCTTCGTAGAAATTTTTTTTTAGCGCAAATGCCACGATGACCTGTTTAGGAGCCTGAAAAAAGACCTAACTTCCACAAATCATATCTTTGAAAATGTTGCGAACCAAGCTCTGAAATTTTTAGACAATCTTTCTTGGGATTTTAGCTTCGCACCCTAAAAATTTCCGCTTATAAAACTTTGTAGAAAAAAAGTTATAGTGAAAATGCCACGATGACCTGTTTGGAGCAGAGAAACCCTAGAATCCAAAGCTCTGATACCAAATGTTGTGTAACTAGCTCCAAAAATAGAATAAAAGTGATATCAATGCCTTAGAAATAAGCCACTTCGAGGGGGAAACCTCCAATACATTACATAAATGAACAATTCTTGGATGATACGATTTACAAAACCTCCTTTCTATATATAGGAGTCCATGTGGCCATAATGTAATCCTAGTGGGCCACAATGTAATCCTAGCCGACCTAACAATAATAATTTAAGGGCACAATAATAAAAAAATGGGGGTTACAAGGGTACAATAATAACAATAAGGGGGTTACACTAATAACAATAAGGGACTATACTAGTAATATAGGGACCTAACAGTTTAGGGTTTACAAGGCACAAAATTTGGGAAGGAAGGATGATATTAGCCCTATTTAGGGAAATTTCACTATAGTTGAAACTATATTTTGAGTTTAAAAAATGCAGGGATGTAAACCCTAGATTTTCATCCACGAAAATCCATCCAAAATGGATCTAGAAGCAAATCAGCCTTAGAAAATCCCTAACAACTTTCCTTGAAAATCCTAGGAGATATAAAAGAGAGGAGAATATTTTGATTTTTATGATTTCTTTTATCAATACAAATCTAGTTAGTACCTAATCATACTTGGGTTAATGGATTCTTGGGGAAATTTTCCAAGGCAAAATACAGTTGATTGGAGTAAGGGGGGAAATATATTTTCTTCTTGTAAAACCCTAGCTAATTTTTTTGTGAGGGGAGAAATTAAAAAGAAGATTCTATTATCACTAATATGTACAAGTAATTCATTGTTGCTATCAATATAAAATACACCACCCTAATTCTTGAATGAATCTAAGGAGGGGTAGGGTTCTCCTTTCATATCCTTTGCATCCCTTAATTGGTATCCATTGGGTCATGCACCTACTTGCTTAACCATCATGAGTCTAGACAAGGAATCCACAAACTAATAGTCTACATTGAGTTCCACTGGGACAAATCATACCTGGCGAGCCAAGAGTGGTTGCCTAAGACTAGTGGGCCAGTATCAAAATTCACATAATGGAGAGCGAGACTATTAACCAGTTTTGTAAGCATATAAACCCAAAACATTTTAAACGTATACCTATATTCCTGCAAATTTGACCAAGCCAATTTTTCTGCGATAAACCACCATCAATTCAATCGTATCCATGCCTACTCTTACCATATTACTCTTGGTTAAGGTTTGTCCTTGATAGAGGTAAGAAACATCAAATATTACTCACAGACTATGTGCCATGATGACCGTGGACTTCCACAAAATTCTCAGATGTTTCCTCATCACCCTTGATCGTGCCAAACATTTGTTCCATCTTAAATTCCTCCCGACATGTGTTTAGATTCCTATCCTTCCTCTTAACACCCCAACATGTGTTTAGATTCCTATCCTACCTCTTAACACCGCATATAGGGGAACACAAATGTTTTATTAATCTTAATACAAAAAACTATTTACTCGTGATGACAAATGACCATATTTTCAATAAATAATAAAATTAGAACTTCAAAATAGAAAAACAAAAGTGAATGGAAATTGGAAAATAAATATTTATAATTCATTAAAAAGATGTACATGATAAAAAAACAACACATGCCATAAAGCTAAATGTCAAAATACAACTCTTATATGTAAAATTATAGATGTATATTAATGTGTAATATACCTAGTATGTATAGTTGATGTTGTAAAGTGTTGCATATTAAATCATCATTAATCATTTTATAACAATTGTTATTAACTGTAATTATGATAAGTATATCCCTTCCCCAATAGGAATGACTTATTATGCATGGTGCATATTTATAAAATCACCATCTTTGAGCACTTATGTGCTTTCTTAATATTGTGCCTTATGAAATCAAAGACTAAATTGATAGGTTAACATTGATTGATACAAGAACCAATTATTGGCTATAGATTCTTCCAACTACCAATTAAATTTGTGTGATCATCTCAGCCATTGTGTTGCTTTAGCACCATCCATACACCATTGTGAATCCTTCCACCATCATTCATCGTGATCACCTCATCTATTTATGGTGCATTCTTATAGACATGGTTCACTATTATATTCATCAACCATCATCGCTGATGTTGATTTTTTCCATTGTGAAGTCTTCTTATCAAACACCAATTTTCTTTAAACTAGCACCATTGATACCTTATTTAGTAATTTTTTAAAGAATTATATATGTTAACTTTATATACCTTGCAGGTGAACTCAATATTTTAGAGAATAATTAATTGAAATACCAAGCCCTTGTCAGTAAGTGCATGTCAAGGTCAAATACATTCATTGAAATACAAGAAATACAAATCCATTAATGAAATCAATGACATAAAAATATCCAAGGCAACGTTGAGTGTAATCACTAAAATATTTGTAGTAATCTTAAAATTGAATCCATTAACAAGAAACTCTTTGTCTAACATACTAGAGGAAAAACCCCTACCTATAGTGACATGCTCCATAGGAAATTCAAGGATGTTTCTAGAGAAAACAAGGATTGAAGTTCCTAGTTCCAATCATAGAGTAAATGATTGAGAAATTAAGTTTTGGTTAACTAAAAATGAACATTTCTTCTAAAAATACTAGATTATGTCTAAACACACTACAAGGAAAAGACCTTCTAACGAAGGTTTTTGTGGAAGTTTATATAAAAATAGCATAAAAAGATATTTGTAGCAGAGGTCACTAGCAGAGATGGGCAGGTGGATGTTTTACATTCGACAAGTTTGACTTGCATTGATAGTGATGCACCCTGTAAATTTACAGGGTGCACCGCACTTCGGTGCGTGAACTAAACACACTGTTGTGTTATCAGCGTGTTTCATAAATTGCAATGCACTAGGAAAAGCTATAAATTTTAAGTCGATGCATACGTTTTTAGGTTACTCCCGGTGTGTTTATATTTACCCAACACACTACAAACATAATATTAAAAAAATTATAGCTCGGTGCATTCGATAACTTGAATGCTCCTTATTGGTGCGATAAGGTAAGACTTATGCACCAATGGATAATGCTATCGAATGCACTACATTGAAAATTTATGTATTCGAATCGAAAGTGGTGTGTGATATGTATGTATGCATTTTTCCAGTGCTTTTATGTTATATAGCACACTGAATCTGGTGCATGGCTATTTTTTTGGTGCACCGGGGATGATCGTTTTTTAATTGAAAGTTATATTTCCATATTTATAAATAATTTTTTCATTCAATAAAAAAATTGTGTTTTATGTATGAAGGCTGATGTATTTTATATATCAAGCATGTAGCGGAGACATCAATAGATGGAGCAACAACAAGAGCAGGAGGAAATGGCGAACCAACACAATATGGTCTGAACATGGGAGGTACAAGAGAGGGAGAGAGATTTATACCCTTGCCCTATTATTGAAATGACTCGAGTGATATTGAGGAGTGTAGGCCTCCTTATGTACTATGAGGAGGATACATCCCTAAAGGTGCACTATGGCTGATCGGCATCTAGATTGGGGGCCAAACTTTGCTAAAACTTCAAATTTCTCAAAATCACTCCAAACTAGTGCGACTGGATATATCTCGTCAATAGGAATTCGATGCAATTTGTTTCATCAAAACCCAACTTCGTATGAGGAAGATAGAGCGTGTTGTTTGTTTTCCTAAACAATGAATTTTTTTGCAGAAAATGGACAAAAGGAATATTATGGGAACATTCCTTCATTTCGCCCATTGACACTATGCCAAGTGTCAATACATGGATGGTTTCTAAGTGGGTGATTTGTCACGTTTTTATTTGATTTGGGAGGAGCCAATGGAAAGAGGACACGTGGCAAGCGTGGAGGCCGCCACGTGCCCCCCCCCCCCCTCAAAGGCCGAAATTGGTTAAGTCTGGGTTGAAATTCATATTTTATATGGAGAAATTTTTTATGTATTGGCGGAAGGGCGGAGGTCTAGGTAGACCCCGCGACTTCCCCCACACAAATCACATGTCATACCGATGTACCATAGCCAAGGTCTTAATAGGCTATGAAACAAAAACATATTTATGTGTTAACAAAGGTTTTGATGGAGGTTGAGAGGGCATGCCCTCGGTCCATGGGACCACGCAAAGCGACCACATCGGAGGTCCAACATAAATGGCGGGTTTGGCATTTAAACATGTTTTAATTAACCTTAAACCCCATTTAAAAACATGCTAATCCTCCACTAATCATAGATTAACCTTGAGTGTAGGATTAGGGGATAAGCATGATTGATAACGCTAATTGCGCTTAAATTAATGCTAAACATGGATTAGGTTTGGCGAGTCCGCTATTTTCGATGCCACCTCCATTTTTGTCAGACTTAACTGAAGTTTCTCCAGTTTTGGAAAAATTTGACCAAATTAGGCTTAGAAATAGTCAATCCTAGATGATTTGGATGCTCTGAGCATGATGGTGCAGGTTGCAATGGCAGAGGAGCACTTTGTAAGTTTTTTTTTTTTTTTTTCACTTTGAATATTCAAGAGAGGAGGTCATGCTTAGTCCACTTGAATACCATTTTCAGAGCTTGAAGAGTCTATTTTGAGTTTTTTTGGTCTTCTGAACCCAATGGAGCAGTTTTTAGAGTCATTGGAGCACTGTAGGTGCATGTAACCAGAGAATTGACCATTAATCCAAAGAGGGCCCAACCATTGAAGCAAGTCCATGGAGATGTAGCCCAGGACTCCGTTATTAGCTACTGAGTAATGTGTTTGTTGTGTATTATTTCTCTGTAATTTATTTTTTGTACATGTGTTTTTAACAACTAATTAACTCATGAATTTCTCATAAAAAAACAAAAAAATTGACGCATAAATCCTCACATAACTAGCTAATTTGAGATGATCGTAAACACATTTATTTAATACTGATTATGGAGCTAGCACAACAAAACTAGTTTGCCCATATTTAGATCAAGTTGGTATCAGAGCACAATTTAGCTCATTTTAGCCTGAGATGTTTTGCCAAGGTTAGCTAGAGAATTAGCTATTGGTTTTGCATTTGTTCAAAGAGAATTTAAATGTGTGCAAATTTATGTCTATGTCTTCTCTTCAGAGAAGTTCAAGGTTGAGCACTCAACTCTCAAATCACAACAAAGAATATTTTTATGCATTACAGGTGTGATGGCAGCTTCATCAAGCACTGTTTCTAATCAATCTTCCTTCGCAAGACTCTTTGATAAAGAGATGTTGCAGAGGCTCTACATCATGAGAGATATGGTGCAAGAGATTTATGAAGATAAGAGGGAGAGTACTATACTTCAATATTTTTTGATTGCCATGAAGGATGAAAAGCAAGAGCTTCTTAAAAACATGGATGAGATGGAGACTCAGCTCCATATTGCAAATGAAACTCTAGCCAAGTATGTGCATGAAAAAGTGGTACGCAATTCAAGTTTATCTTCAATTTCCTCTCAAAATGAATGTGTAGGTGCTTTTGAAACGCACACTATAGGAATAGGGTCCAAATTATTGATGAAGATGGGCTATGAAAGTAAAGGATTGGGAAAACACGCACAAGGCATTATTGAGCCAATTATTGTTGAGGAAAGGCCTAGGTATTTGGGTCTTGGTTATGGAAAACATGATGGAGAATGCTCCAAAGCCAAGGAGGCACATGAAGGTGTTTCAATAAGGACTTTCATTAGATGTTCATTACCTCAAGCTTGTGAAGTTTGTGTTCATGAGGAATGCAAAAGTTTTACACCCACTTTGCAAGAAGATGCTCATAAGCATGCAACTAAGGGAAATGGAAAACGAGAGGATGTTGAAAGCTATAAATACATTGAAGTCATTGTTGGTATTCCAAAGAGAGCCACCACCTCATCAAATTCACCTCCTCAAGAAGGTGACAAAAGTGAATGTGCAAGGTATAAATATGCCTTTAATCAAGTTGCTTTTGATTATGATAAACATGGTAAATCTTCACATAATATTTGGAGAAAGTTTACATGTTCCTTTTGTGGTTTGAATAACCATAATGTTTCAAGATGTTGGAAGAAGATAGCCATACACAAGAAACTTTCAAAACAAAGGAGGCAGAATGCCAAAGGTCCATTGGATAATGAAAACTATGTTGAAAAGAAGATGCAATTATTTTGCACTCATTGTCATAAGCAGGGTCATCTTGTAGACAAGTGTTGGACTTTGTATCCAACAAGTCATCCACGACATTTGAAGAAGGTGGAAAGAGGGATTGAAAAGTATGGAAAATAGGATTCCATAATTAATGTGGGTAAGGATGATTCACATGATGAAGTGCAATTGAAAGAAGCGCCATTGAAGTGGTTTGGAAAGAGATGGTTAGCTTTCTTATCCAGTTAAGGCATTGCATTTATTTTGATGACTGATGCAAGTCTTGCCTTATTGATGCATTTCTTTTCCAATTGAATGCATTTCTTTTTCTCTAGAATGCATGATTGCATGTTTATGCCAGGAAAGTGTTTGAAATGGAGATGTTGACGAATTGTTTCATGATATGTGAAATTATTTATGTTTTGGGAGAAGAATCATCAAGTTATTTAAAAAAAAGCATGTATAATAACTTTTGTTTGACTTGAGAGTCAGTTGTTTGAAGAGACATGTTTTGTCGACTTGTGTTTGGTTGATGAGTTTGTACACCAAGACTTAAGAGTACATGGCGATGTTCACATGATGTGACATTTGTTGCTTTGAAGGAGCAAAAGGAAGAGGTAGTCAAGTTATGTTTCTTGCATGATGTGTTTTTCAGATTAATGGTTGTGCTTGTGAAAAGATGTCTCAGGACTTTGGAAGGTCCACTCTTGAGCGAGAGGCTCATGATTAGAATACATTCTAAAATCATGGCATGAACAACATGTCAATACTGGAGGATGATGGAATATAGAAGCAGAAAGTGGACAAGATGGCAAAAATTTTTGTAGCCAAAACAACATCCATTATAGACTATGTTAGCACTGCAAATTTTAAAATATTTTCAAAGTCTGGTCATCATTCTCCAAGGAATAAATCCGCCTTTTCAGTTCGGTTGTAAGATGAAAGTGTCGCTGTCAAAGTGTAGTGGTGTGTAGGTGAGTTCGAGAATAACTAGACAATGAGCTGAGAAGTGTACATCGGTCGGAGAGTTCTAAATATGAACTAGATCCAAGCTCAGGAGAGACTAGTGCTACAAAATACTGAAAAAGCTCATGAGGGTTACGCTGTGGAGAAAAAAAAAAAAAATTAAGATCATTTATTCATTAAGGGAACGTATGCTGGCCTGTTGAATGAAATGGTGTTCAGTATTGAAGAAATCATACAAATTTCTTGAAGACAGAGAACTAGCGTATTTTCCTTAAAAACTTAAGAGTTTTGGAGGAAGTGTAAAGGGGAAAATAGATGGTCAGGATCAAACCGTAAAATTGAAGCAGAGAGATGGATGGCGAATATCATAGCACAGAAATGTAAGTCAGATGGACGGAAAATATTAGATCGCGAGATGTAAGTCAGAGATAAGCGGTCGAGAATGGATATAGCAAATAAATATGCAAGAGAGTTAATTGATTGGAGGTCGTGAAGAGTGGCCACATGTCGGCCATAGGTTCCATCGCATATCACATTCGGTAAAGGATATAAGTTTTCAATATGGTTAAACTTGCGAAGTTGTGATGCGATAAGATGTGGTTCGATGATGTGATGTGAGAGTGGTAAATTAAGATCTGTGCAATGCGGTAAATATTGCACATCGCATGCGATAAGGTATAGCGACGATTGTGAAATTGAAATAAGTTAAACTTGCGAAGCTGTGATGAGGTAAGTTTTGCGATGCGTGATGAAGTGTTAAAGGAAAGGGTTTGCAGTTTTCCCCGATGCCCCAATTTCAATGTAAATGGGCCCCACCGTCTGTCATGCCACATCACCTCTCTTCTCATTGCACATCGCACTTCGTGAATCTTAACCTTTAACTCTCATTCCTCATAACAAAACTCCTGATTTGCGATCGGCCCCATCTCCTTGTCATGTCATCACCCCCATCGCAAATCGTGTTCCCTCCCACTTTTGTCTTATGTTTAAACGTTCTAACCTCGATCTGCGATTGCGATATATGTATAAAGGGGTTTTTCTCCCCCTGCTAATAAAATGAAATCCCGCTATATCTTTCAATCCGCTTCCATAACATGTTTAACCTCCATATTTCTCGCTCCTCTTTTATTTCTCTTGTTGGCCCACAATTCAACGTGTCTCCTTCTCATATCTTTCACGTGCCCGGTCCTTTTGTTTGAAACCTATCTATATGGGTTTTTCCACTCCAACACTATTTCCACGTTTATTTTGAAATCCTATCACGACAAACAAGAAACCAAAGGAAAGGAACAATGACATAGTTTCTTTGAAATAGATTTCTACCATTACTGTCAGCACCAGCACGTTTCCACAAGGCATCATGCAAAATTCACGGAACAATCACAGGTTTATAGAAAATTTGACAGCAAAGATTTTAAAAATTCGACACCTACCAAAAAATAACAGTATCTTCTTAAAAGCTCAAAGACAATTTGTCAATATGATTAATTCCATCAGATTTATGTTAGGATTGTAAATGACTAAAAACAGCAGACAGTCTACATTTTCTCCTTATCTGTTTTTTGTTAAGTTATTATGAAAGGAATCCAAAGGTCTAAGCCTTGCTCGTAGATCTATTGTAAAACTATAAATAGAGAGAAGATAGAGGAAGAAAGGGTTCGTTGGTTGTTCAACTTATTGTATACCGTGTTGAATATTTCTGAGCTGATAATATATCCAGATGCACTCTTGAGGACTCACAAACTGTGTGGTGTGTGTATTATTTTCCCTTTTGTTTTTACATACTTTATCAATCTTTCCAAATTTATCATAAAAGTTCTATCTTATGTTTTTATAAGTCTTGTGAACCACGAAGACATATGGATTTTTTTTTGTAAGTCTTTTTCCAAGCTTTCCTGATTTAGTATGAATTGAAGATTGTTCATAAGCATTCCTTGAGGTCGAATTAAACCATGTTTCATGTTTTTAAAAGTCTTTTTATATAGCATGCATGTTAATATGTTTTTGTCAGTCTTGAATCACCAAGCATTCCTGATTCATGAGGTCATGTTAGTCAAAAGAATTCCTTTAATAGGATTCTTTAAATGTAAAGTGAGACTCTTGTAAGTCTTTTAAAATCATTCTTTCACTATACATTTCAGATCTGGAATTTGTGTCACCATTTCCTCTTAACAGTGGGATTCTGTCTTACATATCCACTGTTTAACTTCCATTCTTCTAACCATAAGGCTACAAACTAAATTTTACTACCACATCATAAACGATTGCCCTCATATGTGTGAGATATTCTTATCTGCTCAAAATCATTTTCAGTGTATGTGAGTTTCAACACTTTTCCAAAAAAACTCAATTAAATTATAAGAAAATCCCTGGAGCTTAAGATGTGTCTGGTCAGGTGCTTGTCACAATCCAAGTGTTGATTCTAGCACTAACATATTTTGGTGTATCTGATGGGAGGTGAAGGACTTGAAACGAAGTATTCTATCAAGTCTCTTGTTTTAAATTTCTGATGATCAATTCTTGATGGTGAACAAGAATTGGCAACTTGAAGAAGATTGTGATCTTTCACCTAACAACTCCATGACAAAGAATCCAGAGGTGACTCCACTGGTTTTAGATCCAACACTCTGATGGAAGCGATCCTCGCTAAAAGATATGCCTTTTGCAATTTTTCAAAGATAGATGGTTTTCCTAATCCTTTGCTAGATAGAAGCAAATGGGAATATTCTCTTCCAAGGTTTAGTGGACATGATTGGGAAGTACCAGCTGAGTTTTTATGGGATTTTCATGACTAGATTCATAGGCTGCATTTTGTTCATGAAGACGTAAAGTTTAAGTTGCTTAGATATTCTTTGGAGGGTGCAGCCCTTTATTGGTGTAGAGATCTTCCTAAAAATAACATCACTTGTTTGAAAGAGTTTCATGATGCTTTTAATTCCTTTTATAAAGATAGGCATCCGGTCGAGTGTTTCACTCCAAAATGTTGCTATTAGTTTGATAAGAAATTTGGAAGTGATGATGAACAATATAAATGTAAAGAAAACATGGTTATACCAGAAGGTATTCATCAATCCTTTTGTTCTAATGATTTTCTTCAATCTCCTATCATTCAAGAAGAGGATAAAAATAGATTATTGAGCAACATGATGAGATATTAGGTGAACATAGTGAAAACTTCACAAGTCAGCCTTTGTTTGATAAATATCCTAATGACGAAGAGTAGGTTTTTATGTCACCTTGTTTTAAAGTTTACAGTGATGATCCAATCTATGAAAGTTATGAATCTGAATCTGAGGAACAAGAGGATGCTCAACTCATACAAATTGCCAAGGAATTATCAACTTTGCCGACAATTGATGATAATCAATATGATTATGAGCCTATGTTTGAAATGTATGAATCTGAGTCGCAGGGATACAGTGCTGAAGAAGAAATTTGTGAAAAAAATGAAGAAGAAGCTCTTCATCAAAGCATTGTTCTATCAGAGGAAAGTATGTGTCATCCTATCGAGCTCAAAGCTGTTTTGAGTAAGTATCCTTGTCAATTTCCTGATCCTATTGCTGATTATATCGAGTTTAGTTTTCTGAAAGTCTCTCTTGTTATTAGTCTTGGATTACTTCTCATCAATAGCAACAAGTATGAGTCACATTTAGAGGTTATGCTTCATACTTTTCAGCCTTTCAGCAGTGGATGCAAAGACATGTCAAGAAATCAGTTGCTGAAAAATTACTTTTGGAACTTTGTATACAATTGATTAAGTGAATTTCAAATAATTAGAAGTAGGGATGTACATAAATATGCTCACCACTTGAGTATTGGTTTCAATTTTCGATAACAGTTTGATTTAGTTTTTAGTTATGTTGAAAGAAGTTGCAGAAGATTGAAATTTAGCTTATGAATCCATTACCCAATGGCTAGGCATGCTGGTATTTTTGAATCAATGAGCATACTTTTTGGTTGGAGAAATAAGGGCTGTATAAGGCAATGGAACTATGGTCCTTGAAGCCTCACAGGGAGGGCTTCATCCCCAATACGAGCCACTATTAACACTGCAATTTTTCAAAGATTTTCAAAGTCCGGTCATCATTCTCTAAGGAATTAATCTGCCTTTTCAATTTGGTTGTAAGATGAAAGTGTCACTGTCAAAGTGTAGTGGTGTGTAGGGGAGTTCGAGAAGAACTAGTCAGTGAGCTAAGAAGTGTACAACGGTCGGATAGTTCTAAATATGAACTAGATCCAAGCTCAGGAGAGACTAGCACTACAAAATACCGAACAAGCTCAGGAGGGTTACGCCGTGGAGAAAACAAAATTAGTAATTAAGATCATTTTTCATTAAGGGAACATATGCGGGCTTGTTGAATGAAACAATGCTCATTGTTGAAGAAATCGTACAGATTTCTCAAAGACAAAGAACTAGCGTATTTTCCTTAAAAACTTAAGATTTTTGGAGGAAGTGTAAAGGGGAAAATAGATGGTCAGGATCAAAGCCCATAATTGAAGCAGAGAGATGGATGGCGGAGATCATAGCACAAAAATGCAAGTAAGATGGATGGACAGGATTAGGTCACAAGATCTAAGTCAGAGACAAGCGGTCGAGAATGGATATAGCAAATAAAGATGCAAGAGAGTTAATGGATCAGAGGTTGTGAAGAGTGGCCACGTGTCGGCTGTTGGTGTCCCATGTTTTGATAGTTTGGAAAATCAAAAGACAAGGCAACATCAGAACCAATCTTTAGAGTCCCAGGATCTAGTCCACCTGTTCTCAGAGAGGGATCTCTCGAATGTTTGTTTGCAAAGGTTTATCTTGTGTGCTTAGAGTATATATTTTATACTAGTTATTAAGTGCAGGTGTTTGTTTGTTTGTTTGGTTGAATTGATACAACAAAATATAAAAGGACTAGGAAAGATATATAGAATGGAGAAACATCACGTTCATTGGGCAATGGAGTCAAGAAGAGGTCATAACATACTCATCAATGGATATGGGATATCATAGGGCAAATCTAACTTGGCCACAGGATCCTTTGGTTTTTGGAATGAGATGGACATCAATGATTTGGAAAGAGAAATTGAATTCTCAAGAAAGGGAACTTGAAAACATAATTTGAAAAATAAAGAGCTTTTTGATAGACAGGGCTAACCATGAATTATACAAATCACACCTTTAAGCAAACAATGATTTCAAAACAACTTTTAAAATGAAATCTAAGATTCGTGGAACACCCTATTTCCTCAAAGATTTTATTTCAAATGACTTAGAAAACATAAAAGATTCACTGATAACTACAGTCATAGAAGAGGGAACACCTAACACATCTATGATTACAACTATAAAGACCTTTGAGATAACTGTTTAAGTAAGGACAAAGGAAAATATCAAAACAAACCTCCTTGACTCACTGTAAACAAAAAAACTACAATGGGAGACTTCAATAATAGTTTTAAAGTGGCAGCAGACAAGCAGGGAGAACCATAAATCATGCTGAAACCAACTATTCGAACTATTAAGGAAATAAACAAGCATGAAGACTAAAGAAAGAGATTAAAGACTCTAAAATACTTCAGCAGAAGAAAACATAAAACAGTGAAGGATGAACAGGTCTAAGGTGCTTCCACGAGTCATTTCTTAGCCTAAAAATTTCAACCTATTGTAGTAAGAAATTGTGGAACATAATGAAAACAGGGGAAGACATTAAACAGTTCAGAATACTTCACCAACAGCCAAGCTCATGGATCCAATGATAGAGCCTTCACAGTAACAAGCACGCAACAACGTCATCAGGGCTTCCAAGACTTCAATTTCTTCTTCAACTTCAATAGACTATGTATTATTTCAGAGAGTTCCAATATTACAACTAGTGATCAATCAACCCTTCACTCATCTTCTCTAGAAGCATATATAAAAGAATGAGGAGGTGAGATCTGATAAAAGATCTCAAAAACTAATTAATACAGACTTAAATGGCTTCTTGGCCTTTGGGGGCTCAATGAAGCAACTTACATAGGTGTCCTCTGTATAAAATCATTTACATTAACTATTAGGTTTGCTGGAATGAATTTGTTGACTTCAAGGCTCCTCTTCATCCTTGTAATAACTTCGGCTGCCAGCTACAATAAGTTCCTTTGGTTGAAATAACTGTTCAGCTGTATTGATGCAAAATATCTCCTGGGCTGGTGATAACTTCGACCTCCTTTGATTGCTTTGAGGCTGTAGGTGGCTCTGCGGCGGCTGGAAGTTTTAATTAGCCCCTTAGGTGACAGTGGAGGTCTCTTTTCTGATAAAACAATCATGATTTTATTTTAAACTGTGGTTTCGGCTTCTGATAATCCATTTTTAGCCGTAATCCCCGTAGCTCTGTCCTAAATTTTCTGTCTTGATATATTTTGTCTTTGGCATTGATACATCTCTGACTGTGCCCGATTTACTGTGTTTTTGCTGGTATACAGGACTGCGTAGGGGTGATATGGCATCAATGCCTTATGAATCATCAATGAAACGTGAATTCGAAACCTGCAAATGATTCTTTTTTATGGATCAGAGGCAGGAGGATCGTCACCCTGTGCCTCTGAAATTTCTTCAGAAATGGTGAAAAAACCATTTAACCCTGCAAAATATGAATAAATATTATGAAATCTTGCATGTATGGACTAACTGCTTCAGAATGCATGTGGAGGGAGCATGGCCGTTGGATGGCATCATCCAACAGTTGAGATTGATCAGACGAATTCAAAGGGAAGGCGGAAAATGAATTTGAATCGGAGCCGTTGATCGCGGAGAGATCTACGGTTAGGAGCGGAGGAGAAAAGTCAAAGCGGAGGAATCAAGGCGATGAATTATGGGCCATCAATCTGCAGATCAGATCGACGACAAAGATGCTTTAATGACCGCGCCGTATCCCGGTTAACCGTCGGGCTCCTTCGGTGAGCGATCACCGTCCGATGAGCAGCCTCAGATCGGACGGTGGATGTTAATATCGCGCCAGGTCCTCGTTCGATCTTTAATGCATGATGGACGACGGTTTTATGAACAGTGCCCAAGACACGTGTCGGCCAGTGTATGGAATCGCTGCCGATCGGGAAAAAACCGCCCTCCGCTTGAAGGCGGTGCGATGGATACCGCGTGGTTTTGCAATGGTGAGTGGATGGCGGGGACCACTGGGCGATGGTTTGCGCGCCATCGATCTGTGGATCAGATCGACGGTGGAGATCGCCTTGAACTTTGGACCAGCGGAAAATTTATAATATAATAAAATTTGACGGATTTAATATATAACCAAAGGTTTTAAACTTTGGGCGGACATAATTAATATTCAAAATGGCTTAGTGCCCAGTTGTGGGGCCTTTGGGCGCATGGAGAAACATATGACCGAGGGTTAAAAAGGAGGGACTAATCGCAAATTGGGCAACGCGATAAGCGCTTGGAAGGCTGGCGCTCGGTTCCAGCACCAGGGCGTATGGAAGGGAGGGCTAAAGACTTAGCCCAAGGGGGCTTAAGTCCATAATATGAAGATGTGTTTTTTAGGCATTTTTCAATGATTTTCAAAGGAGTTGGTGGGTTTCGATAAGGCTAAGAAAGGGTCTTAGAACCTTATCAAAGGGATTTTGATGAAGGGGAAAGGGGAAAAACATGAAAATGAGGGATTTTATGGAAGAAGGAAGCAAATATGAGATCAGTTTTGGAAGAAGGGAGAAAGAGGAAAATGGTGCTTTGCAGCAGTTTTTCTTCATGTAATGATAGCAGAATTTCTGAGTTGAAAAGGGGAAAAGCAGTGACGATTATCCAAAGGATAGGATATTATCAAAAGACTTTAAGCATCAGCAATTTTATCAATGAAATTGTTTCTTGAAGGCTATCCAACATCATTTAGCCACCACCTGATATGACAGAATTTATGGGTGGCTAATAGTGGCTCCACTTGGGGATGGTGCCTTTTTTGAAGGCATCAAGAATTTCAGACTTGGATTATGTGGGAGGCTGATCAGTTGCCTTATCCATTGGGTTGCCTTCATTTCTGTGGATGATCTTCTTTTGCTCTGAAGCATATTAGAATTCATGGATTAACAATGGAACTTCATCAATACAACCTGTCTACCTACCCAATCCTACTGATCTAACATTTTTTCTTCTTTAGAGTGCACTTAGATTGGCAAACTATTTCATAACATTTTATTATTTTTTGAAAGTAGGAAATCTAATCTATTTCTACTTCTTATTTCTCCATGGACTCAAATTAAACAGTTGAGCCCATATGATTCTCTACCTAATCTACTGTCTGTTGGGATTAAACTATCCAACAAACTTTATTCTCTAAATTCTACAACAGAAATTTAAAAAAAGTCAAGTCAAGATTAAGCTGTTTGACTTGCTGTGATCTATGGCATAAAAACAAGCTGCACATAGACATTTATTTTGCAGAAAAATTAAAGCAAAAATGGAAGGTTTGAGATCTGAGATTTTAAAACATTTCCTTCCTCTTTTCTACATCTCTATTTTGACCCTTACTTGAGCTATCTTTCCTTTGCTAACTGGTTCAGATTTTTAGCTGATTAGAACCAGATTTTTACATCTTTTGACTCAGAACTTGAAATAGATTTAAGTTATTTTCTCTCTGGAAACTCAGATTCATATTTTGAGCATGTTTATACCTTTAATTTCTATCCTAATCTACCTACTGATAAGCCAAGATTAAACAGTTTGGCCAATCGAATTTACTATCCTATCAACAGAAAATTTAAAGCTAATTAGTCAAGATTAGGCTGTTTGACTAACTAGAAGTGTGTTTTTCAGGAGTGGCATTTGGGCTTGCACACTTTCAGAATTTGTTTCTCTTTTTTGGTATGGGTATATACCCTTTTTACTTTTACACTCTGCCCTCTTTTATTTCTTTTCTTTGTTTTTGTATTTTTGATTTTTCCAACTTTGAATGCAATGTCTAGACTATGATATTTATAATGAAAAATAAAATGCTTTAAACTCAAGACTCTTGGCAGAAGTAATGCTTTAGCATCCTACCATTGACAGGATCCCCATATAAGTCTTCTCCATTTAATTCTTTCAGAAAAAATGCATTGTGACCCCTCTCAGCATGAATGATATAGGGACCTTTCCACAAGTTCTCAAACTTGCCATGTTTTCCCTTCTCTTCTCTTCTTGAATCCCATTTAAGAACAACATTTCCAACGTGGAAATTTTTTGCATTATTCCTCTTATCAAATAGATTCTTCATATTTTCTTGGGCTAACTGTGTTCTTCCATAAACTTCTTCTTTGGTCTGCTGCAAATGGATGGTTTGATGGATTCTCCTCTGCATATCATTTTCTTCAACCTGCAATTCTTGAAGGAGCTTCATGACTGGCACTCCCAACGAGGTGGGAAAAACTGTGTCCATGCCATAAACTAGCTGATAAGGGGACATATTTATTGATTTCTTTGTCGTTAACCTATCAGCCCATAAGGCACGAACCAGTTTACTGTGCCATGATTTCTGATTTTGTTCCAACAAATTTTTAATGATATTGATGAGGCTCTTGTTGGAAGATTCAACTAATCCATTTCCTTGGGGATAGTAAGCAGTGGAATGGCCCAAGGTTATGTGGTATTTGTAACAGAATTCAACCATCTTTTTAGATTTAAAAGCAGCAGCATTGTCTATTATGATTTTTCTGGGACAACCAAATCTGGATTGGATATTCGTTTCAAGAAACTTGATAATGACAGAGTCATTAGCATTTCTGGAGGGTATAGCTTCTATCCACTTGGTAAAGAAGTCAGTGGCCGTGAGGATCCACTTATGTTGAGCTAAGGAGGATGGATGGATTTCCCCAATGAAGTCAAGCCCCCATTGTTGAAAAGGTGCCTCAAATTTGATAGGATGTAAGGGTAAGGGAAGGAGTTTTCTTTTGCCATCAAAGATTTGACACTTATGGCAAGACATGACCAACTTCTGAGTGTCTGGGAAAAGGGTAGGCCAATAGTAACCTGATTTAAGAATTTTGTTTGCTGTGGCCTTCCAGTAGAGGTGTCCTCCACATTCTTCGTCATGCAACTCATGCATGATTTTCCCTGCATCATCTTCAAGTAAACATTTAAGTAAAATTCCAACATCATTTTTCCAATATAACACCCCATCTAGGATGCAAAAACTCAAAGCCTTTTGTTTCAAAAATCTAGCTTTAGTTTTAGACAAAGAAGGGGGGGAATTTAAATATAAAAGCACGTAAACAATGTCAGCATACCAAAGAGAATTCAGAAATGTTTCTTCAATAAAAGGGGCAGTAGATTCTTCTATTTATTCCAACACATCTACCATATTTATGTCTAGTGCTTGGAGGTTAGACTCAGCCATAAGTTTTGCTAATCCTTGCCCTTTAACTAGTTTGGTGGGCCTGATCTCTAAGTCATACTCAAGAATAGTAGCAATCCATTTTCCCCTTTTACCATCAGGGTCTTGACTTAGAATGTCCTTGACAACAGTATGTGGAACAAAAGAAATTATGTGAGAGTGTAAAATATAGACTCTAAAGTCTTTTAAATCTTTCACTAATGCTAAGGCTCGCTTCTCCATGATATTATATTTGAGAGGAGCATCTCTTAAGGCCCTGCTAAAGAAAGATATTGGTTGTTCCTACCCCAAATCATTCTTTTGAAGTAAAACTGCAGCTATTGTATTTTCAGATGCAAAAGAAAAGATGTAAAAGTCTTTGGTAAAATTCGGACTAATCAGGACTGGTGTTTGAGTAAGAGCTTGTTTGACCATTTCGAATGATTGTTTAGCTGGTAAAGTCCATTTTACACCGACATCTTTCTTAAGCATGTTTGTAATGTTTTTTAATAGCTCGACGAGATTGGGAATAAACCTTCTCAGGAAATTAATCTTTCCGATGAAAGATTGCAATTCTTTGAGGCTCCTTGGATGGCTGATCTACAATATGCCATCTATCCTTGTAGGGTCTATTTTGATTCCCTCTTCTGAAATTATATGGCCAAAAAGTTTACCTTCTTGGAGACCAAAGAGTGTCTTCTTGGGATTCAATGATAAGCCAAATTTCCTACACTTCTCAAAAATTTTTATCAGGTGAATCAAATGTTCTTCATCAGTTTTTGAGAAAACGGTTATGTCATCAAGGTAAATGATTATAAAATAGCCAATTTCTTCAGAAAAGGCTATGTCCATGGCCCTTTGGAAGGTGGCCCCTGCATTCATTAATCCGAAAGGCATTTTGACATACATAAAGGTGCCCCAAGGGGTGGTAAAAGCAGTTTTGATTTGATCACTTGGGAGCACTAACTCCTGGTTGTAACCCGAGAACCCATCTAAGAGGGAAATCCTTCTTGATCCAACTACCCTTTGAAGTATATGGTCGATCTTGGGTAAGGGGTAGTTGTATTTTAAAGAGGTTCTATTTAAATTTATGAAGTCAATATAGAGCCCGATTTCCCCTGTTTTCTTTCTAACAGAAACTAAGTTTGATACCCACTCTGAAAATCTAATGGGTATTATGATTCCAGCAGCGTGCATTTTTTCAACTTCGGCCTTAACTAGAGGTAGTAAGAGAGGATTTATTCTTCTTATTTTTTGTTTAAAAGGCTTTTGATTTTCCTTCAGGGGAATCTTGTGCTGGATGACACTGGTATCATAAGATTTTAGGTCTTTGTATCCCCAAGCAAACACATCTTTAAACTCTTTGAACAACTCTATGTATTGCAATTTTATGTGAGCTGGGAGGGTGCTGGATAATTTAATCATCTTGGGTTATGCTAGACTACCTATGTTGTGCTCTTCTACATTTGTTTCCACAGGCTCCATTCTTGGTTCTTTGGCTACATCGTTGAAATCAAACAGGTGTTCTAAAGGCTTGAGACCTCTTGGAATTTTATCATTTTTGCATTTTAAAACTTCCAAGTCTTCTTGGTCTGTGTTATCAGTTATCTCTGCATCAAAAGGATACTCATAATGATTTATATCAGCAGAATATGTCACTTCAACTTCTGGGATTTGTTCAATATATAAACAGTTTTCTTTATGGATGGTCTCTAATATTGGTATGCTGAAATCGTTTTCTGATTTCAAGAAATCATCTATGTGTTTGTTAGATTCAAAAACTTGCCAGTGATCCTCGTTATCAGGCACAGTAGGCCTGTGTTTTACCTTTACACTGAGTTGTTCATTTATCTTAGGTATTTGGCAGTTGCTGGCATTGAAGGCGAGTTCATTTGGTAGATGATTCAGTGCTCTAGGGATGAAAATGAGTTCATATTTTTCGAAGGTTTTCAATAAATCAAGGGCAGTGTTCCGATATTCCCTAAGCCTTGGATTTCTAGCTGAGTATTCTTCTTTTATTTGTTTTATGATAAGTTCAGAATCCCCTAGGATGGATATCCTTTGGGCTTCTAATTTTTTAAGCAATTGTAAGCCTAGGAGAAGGGATTCATACTCAACGATATTGTTAGTGCATGGGAAATTCAATTTGTATGAAAAACTTTGATTCATATTTTGGATCCAAACACCTGCCCCTGCACTTGTTTTGTTACAGAATCCATCAAATTTTATTGTCAAAAGCACATCTGCCTCATTTTCATTTTCTTGTTGCTATTGATTGTCAATGTTTTGAATTTGATCGAAGGGAAGATTTGATTGTTCTGGTGAACTAATTGGGTGCGTGTTTTCCTTATCTGGTTGGGTGATTTCATCTTTGTTACATAAGATAAGGAATCTAAACTTGATTGAATAGAATAGATTGGAGTGTTGTTTGGTTTGTCTATGTTGCTCACCATGTACTTCATGTGAGATTCCTTGTATAATCTTCTGTTTTGGTTAAAAAACGGGATGGTGGCATAAGACATGTCCATTTGAAGGCTTCCCTAAAGTTTGGCTCCCCAAGATCTTGATAAGAGCATGCCATACTTAGGGGGAATGTCAGCTACAAATATATCCATTACTAGACTCTTAGCAGGGATTTGAGCTAGATTAACACATAAATCTTTGATTAAACCCAAACATTTGACTCTGCTTGAGTCAAAGGAATACAAATATTTGTATGGTTTAGTAATCTCTAAGCCTAAGCTCTCCATTACCACCTTGGGCATTAGATTGTGTGAAGCTCCTGAATCTAACATGGCATTGTGTAAAATTTTATCGTGTATGTTCAAGATAACATAGAAGGGAGGGCCAACCCCTTCTTGGTATTTTCCTTCAACTTCAAAACCAAGCAACAACTCAGGTTTATCATCTGTCAAGTTCAAGGTGTCAGTATCACTTCCTAAGTTCAAAGCTTTCAAAACTTGGTTTTTGTACACTTCTTGGGTTACTAGTTCAGCTAGGGGAATGGAAATTTTTATCTTGGAAATCTCTCCCTCAAGGCTGAAAGGAATAATTGACTTGTTGATATTTACATCTGTCTTTTCAATGGAATTCTTTTCAACAATTTTGATTTTCTGAACCTTGTTTGGACTGATAATTGGGATAGTTTTATTAGGACCTCTAGCTAAAGTGCTAGGGGTACCCTGTTCAACATTTGGCTGGACACTTTTGTCTTTGATTAAGTTAGGTTTCTCGGCCAAAATGTTGGTTTTCTCTGCTGTCTTTTTGGGCTGAGTTTCTGTGTTTTTCTTGATAGCAGTATTAGTGTTCTTATCTTTTAAGTTGTCTACATTCCCTTTGCTCCTAAGATCGTATTGTTTATGCACCTCCATTATTGCATTTTCAAACCCCAATCTATAGTCATCAGAATCTTCATAGATGTTTTTACTTTTATCAGAAAATAAAATTTGTTCTTCCTCAGTGAGGAAAACATCATCCCCATTGTCTGATCCAATCAAGTTTACATGAGATTCTCCTAGCCTTTCCAACTCCCTATATTCCTCATATTGATCTACATAGTTTTTTTGGAAGGGAGGTCTAATCTGTTGGTCACTTTCTTTCTGCTTATCTTGATTGTTTTCTCTTCTATAATTCTGATTTATATTTCTATTTTGGTTATTCTGGGGTTCTCTTGGTGGCACTCTATCATTCAAATTTATCTTTTCAAGCATCCTCTCCATTACCTTCACTAGGTTGTCAATTTTCGTATCAGAAGTTGAGGTTAAGGGTAGTAGGTCATCTTTATAAGTTACCCTCTTCTCTAATCTCAACCTATTTCTTTTCTCGATTATGTTTTCTTCTACACTCAAGGCTCCTTTCTGCATGTCTTCTAAGGTTAAGAAATCCCTCCCCCTTAACTCATAAGTCATTTCAGCATCAAAGCCTTCAGGATACCTTACCAAGGCCATGCCTTGAGGAGGTTTAATGTGAGGTGGGAGAGCATTGTAAACACTGTTGAACCTAGTAGAGTAGTCATGAACACTCTCCCCGTGATTTCTCTTGAGGCTGCTATACTCTGCTAGTATTTGGAAAGGATTCTTTTTGAGTTCCCATTTGTTGATGAATGTTTGATGCAAGGCAGGGAGATCATTTATGCTGTTAGGAGGTAAGTTTTTAAACCATCTCTTTACATCTCCTCCTAAACTTTGGGTGAATATCCTCATCTTCACAATTTCCTCTTCTATCTCCATGTAATCAAATGCATCCTCCATCCTATCTACATGTTGTTGGGCTGTTGTGGACTCTTTTCCAGTGAAGTGAGGGATTTTGGATTGCTAATCATTTGGTAAGAGAAGTAGAGGTTGTGGTAACACTAATGGGGCATACCATGTTGCCATGGCTGGAAATAAGGGTGAATTTACAAGAGGTGGGTTTACAAAAAATGGCTGAAATGGAGTGTTTTGGACAGTGGATGTAGGATGGACAGATGTGGATGTATCGGGGATAGATTTTTGAGTTGATCTTGGATGAGAGACACCTAAATTGAGGAGGAAATGTAAATCAGGAGGTGTGGTTTCTCTACTACAAGGCTGTTCACTTTGTTGTGGGGATGAAAGTGAAGACTCAGAGTCTATCTGAATTATATCATCAAGCGACCTAGTTCTAAAAGGATTTCTTAAGTCGACTTGTGATTGGTGTAGAGCTGCAAGATTTTTAGGAAGTGAATTAGCTCTCAAGGGTGATCTGAAAACAATTGAAAATTTAATCTTAGGAAACTACCTAAGTATACTCTCAGGGTTGTCAACTATTTCCGGCGGGTTTGGGTCAGGGAAAGCTCTAGTATGAATCTTTCTAGGAGCCACTATGCTATGTTTTTCGAACCTAGCTAACAGGAAAAGTTTTGACCAAGTATGACAATATTTTTAAGAGGCTAACTGATATTTTTAAAGGAAGAAAAATTTAATCCTAAAGCCTTCTAACTGAGTTTGTATGATGTTATAAAGATTATGGATCTTCCTAGTGGAGTCTAAAGGTCTGTTTTGTGGAGTCACCAGGTGGAATTTTTTAGCTCTTTTGGAGGTAAAAGGTTTTATGGTCCACCACCAAGTTTATTATGAAGCCAAACTGAAATATTTTTGGGTTTTTTCTGAGTTATTTCGGTCTTACAGGTTAAGAGAGTGTCCTAAAACTGATTTAACACTTAGCTAAGGTGTTTAATCATACAGAGTTCACTCTTATGGCTTGGTAACTGCTTCCTTCAAGGTTTGATAAGGTTTAACGAGAATCCTAAGGGTTACTTAGTTTGTCACTGATTCAATTAAGTCCTATCATGATTACCATTGCTTGGTAGTGCTTGAGGGAGGTTACTTATGTTATACTAGACAGTGAGTGTTTTGTTTTGAAGATTTTACTCAATGTCCCACCGTGATCGCCATTATGTTGGTGTCCCGTGTTTTGATAGTTTGGAAAATCAAAAGACAAGGCAACATCAGAACCAATCTTTAGAGTCCCAGGATCTAGTCCTCCTGTTCTCAGAGAGGGATCTCTTGAATGTTTGTTTGCAAAGGTTTATCTTGTGTGCTTAGAGTATAGATTTTAAACTAGTTACTAAGTGCAGGTGTTTGTTTGTTTGTTTGGTTGAATTGATACAACAGAACATGAAAGGTATAGGAAAGATATATAGAATAGAGAAACATCTGGTTCATTGGGAAATGGAGTCAGGAAGAGGTAATAACATACTCATCAATGGATATGGGATATCAAAGGGAAAATATAACTTTGCCACAGGATCCTTTGGTTTTTGGAGTGAGATGGACATCAATGATTTGGAAAGAGAAGTTTAATTCTCAACAAAGGGAATTTGAAAACACAATTTGAACAATAAAGAGCTTTTTGATAGATAGGGCTAACCATGAATTCTACAAATCACACCTTTAAGCAAACAATGATTTCAAAACAACTTTTAAAATGAAATCTAAGATTCAGGGAACACCCTATTTCCTCAAAGATTTTATTTCAAATGACTTATAAAACATAAAAGATTCACTGATAACTACAGTCATAGAAGAGGGAACACCTAACACATCTATGATTACAACTATAAAGACCTTTGAGACAACTGTTTAAGTAAGGACAAAGGGCAAGATCAGAACAGACCTCCTTGACTCACTGTAAACAAAAAACTACAAAGGGAGACTTCAATAACAGTTTTAAAGTGGCAGCAGACAAGCAGGGAGAACCATAAATCATGTTGAAACCAACTATTCGAACTATTAAGGAAATAAACAAGCATGAAGACTAAAGAGAGAGGTTAAAGACTCTAAAATACTTCAGCAGCAGAAAACATGAAACAGTGAAGGATGAACAGGCCTAAGGTGCTTCCAGGAGTCATTTCTTAGCCTAAAACTTTCAACCTACTGTAATAAGAAATTATGGAACATAATGAAAACAGGGGAAAACATTAAACAGTTCAGAATACTTCACCAACAGCCAAGCTCATGGATCTAATGATAGAGCCTTCACATTAACAAGCATGCAACAATATCATCAAGGCTTCCAAGACTTCAATTTCTTCTTCAACTTCAACAGAATATTTATTATTTCAAAAGTTTCAATATTACAACTTGTGACCAACCAACCCTTCACTCATCTTCTTCAGAAGTATATATAGAAGAATGAGGAGGTGAGATCTGATAAAAGATCTCAAAAACTAATTAATACAGACTTAAATGGCTACTTGGCCTTTGGGGGCTCAATGAAGCAACTTACATAGGTGTCCTCTATATAAAATCATTTACATTAACTATTAGGTTTGCTGGAAAGAATTTGTTGACATCAAGGCTCCTCGTCATCCTTGTAATAACTTCGGCTGACAGCTACAATAAGTTCCTTTGGTTGAAATAACTGTTCAGCTGTATTGATGCAAAATATCTCCTGGGCTGGTGATAACTTCAACCTCCTTTGATTGCTTTGAGGCTGTAGGTGGCTCTGCGGCGGCTGGAAGTTTTAATTAGCCCCTGAGGTGACAGTCGAGGTCTCTTTTATGATAAAATAGTCATGATTTTCTTTTAAACTATGGTTTAGGCTTCTGATAATCCATTTTTTGCCGTAATCCCCGTAGCTCCGTCCTCAATTTTCTGTCTTGATATATTTTATCTTTGGCACTGATACATCTCTGACTGTGCCCGATTTACTGTGTTTTTGCTGGTATATAGGACTGCGCAGGGGTGATATGGCATCAATGACTCATGAATCATCAATGAAACGTGAATTTGAAACCTACAAATGATTCTTTTTGATGGATCAGATGCAGGAGGATCGTCACCCTGTGCCTCTGAAATTCCTTCAGAAATGGTGAAAAAACCATTTAACCCTGCAAAATACGAATAAATATTATGAAATCCTGCATGTATGGATTAACTGCTTCAAAAGGCATGTGGAGGGAGCGTGGCTGTTGGATGGCATCATCCAACGGTCGAGATTGATCAGAGGAATTCAAAAGGAAGGCAGAAAAGGAATTTGAATTGGAGTCGTCGATCGCGTAGAGATCGACGGTTAGGAGCGAAGGAGAAAAGTCAAAGCAGAGGAATCAGGGCGATGAATTATGGGCCGTCAATCTACAGATCAGATCGATGACAAAGATGCTTTAATGACCGCGTCGTATCCCGGTTAACCATCGGGCTCCTTCGGTGAGCGATCACCGTCCGATGAGCGGCCTCAGATCAGACGGTGGATGTTAATATCGCGTCGGGTCCTCGTCCGATCTTTAATGCGCGATGGACGGTGGTTTTATGAAAAGTACCCAAGACACGTGTCGGCTAGTGTATGGAATCTCCGTCGATCGAGAAAAAACTACCCTCCGCTTGAAGGCAGTGTGATGGATACCGCGTGGTTTTGCAACAACGAGTGGATGGCGGGGACCACTGGGCGATGGTTTGCGCGCTGTTGATTTGTGGATCAGATCGACGGTGGAGATCGCCTTGAACTTTGGACCTGCGGAAAATTTATAATATAATAAAATTCGACGGATTTAATATATAACCAAAGGTTTTAAACTTTTGGCAGACATAATTAATAGTCAAAATGGCTTGGCACCCGGTTGCGGGGCCTTTGGGCGCATGGAGAAACATATGACTGAGGGTTAAAAAGGAGGGACTAATGGCAAATTGGGCAATGCGATAAGTGCTTGGAAGGCTAGCGCTCGATTCCAGCACCAGGGCGTATGGAAGGGAGGGCTAAAGACTTAGCCCAAGGGGGCTTAAGTCCATAATATGAAAATGTGTTTTTTAGGCATTTTTCAATGATTTTCAAAGGAGTTGGTGGGTTTCGATAAGGCTAAGAAAGGGTCTTAGAACCTTATCAAAGGGATTTTGATGAAGGGGAAAGGGGAAATACATGAAAATGAGGGATTTTATGGAAGAAGGAAGCAAAGATGAGGTCAGTTTTGGAAGAAGGGAGAAAGAGGAAAATGGTGCTTTGCAGCAGTTTTTCTTCATGTAATGACCGCAGAATTTCTGAGTTGAAAAGGGGAAAAGCAGTGACGATTATCCAAAGGATAGGATATTATCAAAAGACTTTAAGCATCAGCAATTTTAGCAATGAAATTATTTCTTGAAGGCTATCCAACATCATTTGGCCACCACCTGATATGACAGAATTTATGGGTGGGTAACATCGACCATAGGTTCCATCGCATATCACATTGGGTAAAGGATATAATTTTTCAATATGGTTAAACTTGTGAAGTTGCGATGCGATAAGATGTGGTTCGGCCATGCGATGAGAAGAGCGGTAAATTAATATTTGTGCGATGCAGTAAATATCGCACATCACATGCGATAAGGTATAGTGGCGATTGTGAAATTGCAATAAGTTAAACTTGTGAAACTACAACGAGGTAAGTTTTGTGATGCACGATGAAGCGCTAAAGGAAAGGGTTTGCAGTTTTCCCTGATTCCCCAATTGCGATGTAAATGGGCCCCACCGTTTTTCATGCCATGTCACCTCTCTTCTCATCGCACATCGCACTTCACGAATATTAACCTTCAACTCTCACTCATCATCTCCTAATTTGCTATTTGCGATCGGCCCACCTCCTTGCCAGGTCATCACCCCCATCACAAATCGTGTTCTCTCCCTCTTGTGTCTTATGTTTAAACGTTCTGACCCCGATATGCCATTGCGATATATGTATAAAGGGGTTTTTCTCCTCCCACTCATCTAATAATCTCTCCCGCTAATAAAATGAAACCCCGCTATCTCTTTCAATCCGCCTCCATAACCTGTTTAACCTCTATGTTTATCGCTCCTCTTTTATTTATCCTGTTGGCCCACAATTCAACGTGTCTCCTTCTCATATCTTTCATGTGCTCGATCCTTTTGTTTGAAACCTATCTATATGGGTTTTTCCACTCCAACACTATTTCCATGTTTATTTTGAAATCCTATCACGACAAACAAGAAACCAAAGGAAAGGAATAGTGGCCGAGTTTCTCTGAAACAAATTTCTACCATTACTCTCAGCACCAACATGTTTACACAAGGCATTATGCAACATTGAAGGAACAGTCATAGGTTTACAGAAAATCCGGTAGCAAAGATTTTAAAAATTAGACACCTATAAGCAAATAAAAATATCTTCTTGAAAGCTCAAAGATAGTTTATCAATATGATTAATTCCATCAGAGTTATGTTAGGATTGTTAATGGCTAAAAATAGTAGATAATCTACTTTTTTTTCTTATCTGTTTTCTGTTAAGTTATTATGAAAGGAATCCGAAGGTCTAAGCCTTAGCAGATTTATTGTAGAACTATAAATAGACAGAAGACAGAGGAAGAAAGGGTTTGTTGGTTGTTCAGCTTATTGTATACTCTGTTGAATATTTCTGAGCTGATAATATATCCAGATGCACTCTTGAGGACTCCTAAACTGTGAGGTGTGTGTATTGTTTTCCCTTATGTTTTTACATACTTTATTAGTCTTTCTAGATTTATCATAAAATTTCTATCTTATATTTTTATAAGTCTTGTGAACCTCCAAGACATATGGATCCGTTTTTGTAAGTCTTGTTCCAAGCTTTCCCGATTCAGTATGAATTGAATATTGTTCATAAGCATTACTTGAGGTCGAATTAAACCATGTTCCATGTTTTTATAATTCTTTTGATCTAGCATGCATGTTAATCTATTTTTTTTCAGTCTTGAATCACCAATAATTCCTGATTCATGAGGTCATTTTAGTCAGAAGCATTCCTTGTAATAGGATTCTTTAAATGTAAAGTGAGACTCTTGTAAGTATTTTAAAAGCATTCTTTCACTATACATTTCAGATCTAGAATTTGTGTCACCCTTTCCTCTAAACAGTGGGCTTCTGTCTTACATATCCATTGTTTATCTTCCATTCTTCTAACCATCAGGCTACAAACTAAATTTTTCTACCACATCATATACCAGTTCCCTCATATGTGTGAGAGATTATTATCTGCTCAGAATCCTTTTCAGTGTATGTGAGTTTCAACCACTTTCCAAAAAATTCAATTAAATTATAATAAAAGCCCTTGAGCTTAAGATGTGTCTGGTTATGCGCTTGTCACATTCCAAGTGTTGATTCCAGTGCCAATAGACTATTTGATGTGTTGACGCCAAGAAGTGAAGGATATGGAAAATGCATTCTTCCAAATGTGGAATTTGGAACCGTGGAGGTAAAAAGAATGGTGACTATTGATATTGGAACTTATTGCTGCAGTTCACTCAAATGGACTTAACTTGGAAAAGTGGTTTCCAAGGAGAAGCTTGCATCGAATGCATGGGTGTGCAAAGGAGGAACACGATTCTCAGTAGGAAGGCCATCAGTTAGCTTTCCAAGCATAGAGGGATCACTTTGGTACAACAAGGTTTTTAATCAGTCAACAAGCATCCATCAAGCAACCAACAAGCAGCCAACAAGTGTTGGATTGGGTCAACAACAAAAGGAGGACATTGGTTAAAGTGCCAAGCCATTGGCAAGGCAAGGCATGTTAGTGAACCCAAGTGGTTGTCATGGAGTTTTTTCCAAGTAGAATCAAGTTGATAGAACTTGGGAAAGAGAAGAGTATTCAACTTTGATCAGATAACCAAATTTTGTGGGTCCAAAAGCATGTCAGTGGGAAGGAGTGATCGAAATCTATATTGGGGGCTAAAATTTGCTAAAAATTCAAAGTGCTCAGAAGAGCTCAAAGCCAGAGCGACTGGATATGTCTCGTCGCCAGGAATTTTATGCGATTCATTTCATCGAAAACCAACTCCGTATGAGGAATATGAAGCTCGTTGTTAGTTTTCCTAAACATCGGTTTTTTTTGCAGAAAAGGACAGAAAGGTGACATGGCAACCTAGTCAGCAAAAAAGAATATTCTGTAAATATTCCTTCATTTCGCCCAATGAAAGTATGCCAAGTGTCAATACGTGGATGGCTTCTAAGTGGGTAATTTTCACATTTTTATTTGATTTCGGAGGAGCCAATGGGAAGAGGACACGTGGCAAGCCCGGAGGCCGCCATGTGCGCCCCCCCCTCTAAGGCCGAAATTGGTTAAGTTTGGGTCGAAATTCATATTGTATATGGAGCAAAATTTTATGTATTAGTGGAAGGGCGGAGTTCGGGGTTGACCCCGCAACCTCCCCCACATAATTCACATGTCATACTGTTATACCATAGCCAAGGTCTTAATAGACTATGCAACGAAAACATATTTATGTGTTAACAAAGGTTTCAGCGGAGGTTGAAAGGGCCAATCCTTGGTCCATGGGACCATGCAACGCGACCACAATGGAAGGCCAACATAAATGGTGGGTTTAGAATTTAAACAAGTTTTAATTAACCTTAAACCCCATTTAAAACCACGATAATCCTCCACTAATCACAGATTAAACTTAAGTGCAGGACTAGGGGATAAGCAGGATTGTTATCACTAATCATGCTTAACTTAGCGCTAAGCACGAATTAGGTTTGGTGGGTCCGCTATTTTGGGTGCCACCTCCATTTTTTTCAGACTTAAGTGGAGTTTCTCCAGTTTTGGAGGATTTTCTTAGGAAATACTGAAGAAGCCATAACTTTGGCATAATTCGACCAAATTAGGCTCATAAAGAGTCAATCATAGATAATTTGGATGCTCTGAGCATGATGGTGAAGGTTGCAGAGGAAGATGAACACATTTTTAATTTTTGTTTCACTTTGAAGATTAAAGAAGCCCAAAGCCACCAGGAGAGGAGGTCATGCCTAGTCCACTCGAAGACCATTTTCAGAGCTTGAAGAGTCTATTTTGAGATTTTTGGGTCTTCTGAATCCAATGGAGTAGTTTGCAGAGCCATTGGAGAACTGTAGGTGCATATAATCAGATAATTGACCATTAATCCTAAGAGGGCCTAGCCATTGAAGCAGGTCCATGGAGATGTAGCCCAGGAGGGGTGAACTCCGTTATCAACTACTGAGTAATGTGTTTGTTGTGTATTTTTTCTCAACAATTTATTTGTTGTAAATGTGTTTTTAACAACTAATTAATTCATGAATTGCTCATAAAAAAACACAAAACTTGACACATAAATCCTCACATAACTGCCTAATTTGAGACGATCCTAAACACATTTATTTAATACAGATCAGGGAGCTAGCACAACAAAACTAGTTTTCCCATATTCAAATCACTAACTTGCTGACACAACTGATCCATTGATGGGATGTCCACCAATAGTCTTTTCGTGTTAGTCCAGACACATGGTATAGGCCCTTTAAGGAGGACATATATTTTATCACTAGTCTATACAGGAGAGGGTAGGATTTTCCCGAGTTCCCTGATGTCTCCCATGGTGTTGTAGCTAAGAGTCAACTTGTATACTCTCAGAGATATGTTGGGGCTCATGTAGTATATTCAACATATTTTCAGGTGTGTGGTGGAAAACTACAAATTTCTTCTTTTTCTGCACAGGAGGTTAGGTGCCTCTCATTATTAGTGAGCACCATTTCACACTCTACTAGTGATGGGAAACACATTACTTTCCCTCTTTTGTTTTATGTTAATTATTTGATGTAGGTGCCACAATGTATCAAATGGCATGCCATTTTTTTGCGGTAGTTTTGTAGGGATTTAGATAGATTTCATGCAATGATACATGGGAGGGCAAACTTCCCTTTTGCTTTAGAGATTTTTTGTTTAGTTTTTGAGAGGTTTCCATAGATGAGGCCTACTTTTGAGCTTCACCCTCCTAAGATGATGATTGAGGTGAAAATGCGCATGTTGGGTGAGATGATGCTCAAGAGGGGCATGTCGGGGCATCCAACCAAGATTTTTGCCCAAGAATTAGTGCTGCTAGCCAATGAGGTTGACCACATGTTTATCTCGGTGTTGTGTTCATATGTAGGGATGGATTGGGGACAATTTCCAAACATCCTCTTCACAATGGATGAGCCTGCAGATGATAGATGTAATATTAGTATTTTCTTTAAATTAATCTAGTTTCATTTTATTGTCTTAATTAATTAGAATAAAATTTATTCTAGCACGTTCTTTAACTTGTTTTATTAAATTGTTTAATTAAATTATCTAATTATTTTTGTGTACTATATATTTTGTAGACACTGACTCATTCATTGGGGAAATTCCTCCTCCCCCACCTGAGGGATATGTGGAGATGGGCAAGGCCCCAAAGGGTGAGGAAGATCCTCAAATGCATACGGGCGCGTGTGTGCGGGCCCGTAGGGCTGCTCTCAGATTTAGGATGGAATATTGCGACTGATTTTCTAGAGTTTTGGTTGAGGAGGAGTCTTTATTGCGAGGGCTCGAGACGTAAATGTAGATCCTAGGTTCGTGGAGATCTTGAGGGATTTCCACGTGATATGATGAGTCTTATGCGTCATATCATTAGAGCTAGCAGACTATTGGTAGTGAGGAAGGATGCATGGCATGCAATACCATATATGTCACACAATTATTCACACAGTGCTACCTTGTCAGATCATGATGATGAGGGTGGTGATCATGCTTCTGGTAGTATTGCCTCGTCAAATTATAGTAAGGGTGTCAGTGATCCTTTTGGTAGTAATTCCCCATCAGATCATGGTCAAGGTGTTAGCTATCCTTCTGGTAGTAAACCTCCTCATCATTCACCTGATGGTCACATCTTAGAGCTAGAGGAGGCACCTCATGTTTCTCTTGAGAAAGAAAACCATCCACCTTCTCCTCCACCTCATAGTTTGATGATTGAGGCAGTACTTGAACAACCATCGTCTTCTACTACACACCATATTGCCACTACTACATCTATTGTATCGGATATTTGATAACAATTATTTGACTTATATATAGCTTAGATATGTTCATTTAATGTGTTTATAGATAGTTGTGTATGTGATAACAATTATTTTACATGAATTATATATGAATTTGAGGATGTGTGTGGTGATAATGTATGACTACAATGTTTTTGTTTTGTTAGATGTGATCACGATGATGACGCCCTGTCAGATTATTAGATTTGTGTGCTAGCTAATGATGTTTATATGTGTTAGAAGTGTTTATAATTAGATGATGGTAGTGAATTTGAATGTGTATCTTAGGCGATGCTTATGTTTTTTAGATGGTTATCACCATGAAGCTTATTTTTATGAAATAATATTTATTATATACTATGTATTGGTGAACTTATATCAAAATTTTATATATGAATTTGCATGCAAAATGACTTTAAAAAAATGAAAAAATATTTTTATAAATTACAAAGTTTAGTATGGTTGAAACAATGATTGTAAAATTATAATAAATATTTTTCTATTGCTTAGATAGTTCAATCATATTCATTCTAACCTAATTAGTAAAATTTTTCAATACTCACAAGGAAAAAATAATTAAAGGTAAAATAATTTAGTTAGTTTTCAATAAGACAAAAAAGTGTAACACATTCAATTTTTAAAATAAAATAATAATAATAATAATAATTTATTCAAAAATACAATTTAACCAATGAAAAATTACACTATGGTATATATATCTATAGAGAGAGAGAGAGGGAGAGAGTACTATAAATCCACCTTAATCACAAATTTATCAATCACTAAAAGAGATTAAATCTTTTGACATGTATATCTTTATTCAAGTTTCACATTCTAAGAAGAGATTTTCATATAATGAGATTCGATCCCCTTTGGCTCTTGGTAGATTTGTTGTTAAGAGGGATTTATAATGATTTATAAAATTCAATCTGTTGTTAAATTTAAAAAACTTAAGTCAATTTTTTAATAATTAATTTAGATTTAATATAACTTATTTTTTTTTTTTAATTTTTTAATTTTATTTAATTTAAATAAAATTTAATTTATCACTAAAGTTATGAGATTTTCAAGCAATTTAAATTTAATATTTATAACAACTCTTACCATTTGAATTAGAAATTTCTCTCTCTAAATATGAGGATCAAGAAATGTAAAATAAGACTTGTGATGTTACTTGTAGTTGGGGATTCACTGTATTGGAAGTTCTTTCTTAAAGAGGCAAGTGGAATTTTTTCTTGTAACAAAGATATAACATTTTGACATTATTTTGGTCCTTTATTTGCTTTTGTACTTGTTTAAATTTATCCTTTTTAATAATAAATATGAGTTAAATAATACAAAAATCATACTATATTAGATTTAACTTTTTGACAAATAATATATTTGATGATTTGTTAATAATTCAAGAAATATTATTTTTTCCACATACTTATCACGAGATAGTCACTAAAATTCATGTTTTCACATTTTTCCTAGCTAATATTACATCATGTTCAAAATGATAAAGAAATGTCTACTTTAACTAATTTACTTATTAATGCATCACCAAGTCTATTAGAAAGTCAAACAAACGTCTCTTAATCACTATCACATTATCGATCATTTAATTCTTAGCCATAAAATATTTATTAATTCAACTTATATTTATAATTACCATTGAAAAGAAAAGTCAAAACCCTTCCATTATCCAAGAAGAAAAAAATTAAAACCTCTCATGCACCCATTTAAGCCCATTTGTTTCACTTATGGTCCATAAAAAGATGTAATCAAAATTTTATACATGCATAAGACCTCCTTTTAGTTTACATAATGTTGCAAGAGTTGGAATTTAAATATAGTAAACATGACTTTACCTCTCATGTCAATAATTTAATCTTACATATTAATACACAATTTTTTCATTGTTAAAGTCCTCATAGATTTATCAATACATGATCTATATTGATTTTGAAATAAACCCGAAGATAAAACATGTGAATTGTTTGCTATCACTTTGTGAGTTATTTTATCACTTTTTATCCATTTTCTATCACTCTATGAGTTATTTTACATTGATACTCACAATATCATTTGAGAAAGGAGATAATATGAGTATATTTAGATTGATGTCTTAATAAAATATAGTTATAAATTGATAACTCGTGCTTAGAATTACAATATTTTGATCCATCTCGATGTATATACAAAACCTATAGAGGAAGTCTACTGCAAATTAGATTTAAACACATTAAAAAAAATATGTTAAAATTTTAATTTTTAAATTATAAATTACACACTTTTTTTTTTTTGCTCTACTAGGTCGCACCGCGCTGCTGCAGCACCTGTGCCTCCTCTCTGAGCCTGCGGCCTCTGGCCCGTCCTCCCCCGCTCGCCATGGCCCCTTTGGATGCTAACCCGGAGGCGGCCATTGCTCAACTAGCATTCTCTTCTCTCGTTAGGTCATTGCCGCCTTAGCGCCCTCGTCCGACGATATCCAGGTTTGTAAAGAAGCTCGACGGTCTGCAAGAAGTGATTCTTCCTCCTGCTCTTCCCCGCATGGCAGCTCTTTCACTAGCTGAAAGGGGACTCATAGGGCAATTCATTGGGCTTTGGCCCTCCCTGAAGGCGGTGCAAAGGTGGATCAAAAGAAACTGGTCTGATAAGATTAATGGAAAAATCTCCATTCGCTTCTGTGGGAAAGGGTATTTCACCTTTCATTTCGAATCTAAAGAAGATAAGGATCTGATATTTAGGAACGACCCATATTTCATGGATTCCAGAGGCTTGTACCTCAACAAATGGACCCTGGAATTCGATCTTGAGCTGGATGTCCCCAGCGCGGTCCCGGTTTGGGTTAGGCTTCCTCATCTTCCCCTCCATTGTTGGGGAGATGAATCGGTCCAAGCCATTGGGAATGCCGTTGGAAAGTTTATTGACCACATTGAGCCAAAGGACAATATGCAAGCCTGTGCCCGAATATGCGTTGAGGTAGATCTCGGAAAAGGTCTCCCGGAGGCCATCAAGCTCAAAGTGGACGACTGGACTCATATTCAATAGTTGGATTACGAACAGATCCATTTCAAATGCAAGGTATGTCACGAATATGGCCATTTTGCCAACCGATGCTCTAAATTAGTTGATGTTGAAAATGCTTCGCAAGATGAACAATGGGAAATGGTTAAAAAGAAGAAGATAGTCTCTAACCCTAAGACTAACCCTACCACAACTCCTCCCAAAGCTAATCTACAAGCATCTTCCTCGCTTTCCTCCCAGGATCTTCCTCCCCTAAATGCTGCTCCCCTTGTTCCACCCCCCCCCCCCTCCAAAGACCAACGTGAAATCATCTAACCCCTTTTCTTCCATTTCCCCCCCTGATGATGACCCCCCTCTCTCCATATCTAAAAATGAAACCAATGATGCCTCCCCTCCCCATCTTGATCCCCCTTCCCTCCCCCAAGACCCCTCCTCAATTAGAACAACCAGGAATTATTCAAAAGAGCACGAAGCAAATCTGGAAGCACATAAAAAGCAAGGACCAGGAAGGAGGTCCATAAAGTAGTAGAGGGATGAAAGCGCACAAAAAGACATAGCCATGGGAATGCAAAACCCCACAAAAACCTACATCTTGGAACAAAGCAGCAAAGAGGTGACACATAACGAACAAGGAGGGCGAGAAACTCTCCGTACCACCTATACCCAATGAAGATCCTATCTTGGAACAGTAGGGGATTAGGGCACCCCTCCAAAATCGATGCTCTAAAAGATCTGATAACTCATGAGAAGCCATAAATTATAATGTTACAAGAAACCAGGCAAGTACAATAAGAAATGAAAGGAATCATTGATAAAGTCAAGCAGTATGAAGGCCTCATATCTGAATCAAGGGGCGCTTCTGGGGGTCTTGCCACCCTTTGGAACCACAGTGTTTGGGTACATAAACATAATACAACCAGCCAGTATTGGATTAAAGTCGCTTTAGAGAGCTTAGTTGATAGCAAAAGAATTGTCATCTACAATGTCTATGCGCCAAATCACGATAGAGACAAAGAACAATGTTGGAATACCCTTAAGATAGATATAGATGAAGAAGAGAACCACAATATTATTCTTGGCAGAGACTTCAATCTCATACTCCATTCCAATGAGAAAAGAGGAGGTTTTTTTTCTCATGATCCTTGCAGGACATAGTTTAAATCCATCATGCAGGATCATGATTTAGTGGATATAGTTCCTAAAAATCGCAGATTTACCTGGAGTAATAGAAGATTGGGAAAGGACAATATCATGGAGAGATCAGACAGGATTTTGGTGGAAGTATCCTTCCTCTCATCCTACTCCACTGCCTTTGCTGTAGTGCTCCCATACTCAGCGTCTGATCATTACCCCACATCTCTCATTCTTGAAACCCAATGTCCATTAGGGCCCATTTCCTTTAAATATAGTCCATTGTGGAACAACATCCTAGCAGCCAACTAGATTGTTTGACACACTTGGAACCAACATATAGAAGGATTTCCAGGATACATATGGGAAAACAAGCTGAAGAGGACAAAAATCGCCTTGAAAGAATGGGCAAAATTACATTACAGAGAACCATAGAGGGTTCAATTAGAAATAAAAAACAAGTTGGAGAACATCCATAGCATGATTGAAGAAAGTGGACTCTCCCAAGAACACTGGGCACTCGAAGGCGACCTCTACTTTCAGCTATATCATGCCAACAGAGCAGAGGAGCAAAAATGGAGAATAAAATTTAGACATCTATGGCTGCAAGGAGGTGACAAGAACTCCGCCTTTTTCCACAAACAGGCCACTATGAGGAAGATCAGAAATAATATAATCTCCATCACCGATGCTGAATGTCATCTTCAAACCACTCAAGATGCCATTAAACAAGCTGCATCAAAACATTTCTGTGCCCTTTTAACTGAGAGAAAAGAAGTTGAAGATTATTCTGATCTTCTTCAGCATCTTCCCACTGAGATCAATGAGGAAATAAATAAAAATCTTACCAGGGAAATTGAAGAAGAGGAGATTCAAAGAGCGATATGGACACTCCAGCCAGACAAAGTCCCCGGCCTAGATGGATTCTCCATCAGCTTCTATAGCGCATACTGGGGAATAATAAAAAAAGATCTCGTTAAGATGATAAAATGGGCCCAACACAAGAGCAAAATCAGAGGCTACACCAATGCCACCCATCTCGCCCTCATTCCCAAAGAGAATCAGCCATCATCCTTCTCTCGATTCCGACCCGTCTCTCTTTGTAATTCTTCCTATAAAATCCTGACCAAAATCCTAGCTACGCTTCTTAAACCCCTCCTCCCCTCTCTCATATCTGAAAATCAAGGAGGCTTCTTGGCCAATAAACAAATTTCTGACTCCATTCTTCTTGTCCAAGAGGCTATACATTCTATCCTATCTAGAAAAGAAAAAGTATTCATTTAAAAGCTGGATTTGGCTAGTGCCTTCGTCCGAGTCATGCATTCTTTCCTTTTTTCTATCCTAAAGAAAATGGTATTTGCCACACCCTTCCTCGACCTTGTCAAAGATTGCATTTCTGGGCCTTGGATCTCTCCTCTCATCAATGGTAGACCTAGACCATCTTTTCAATCATCTCGAGGATTAAGACATGGCTACCCTCTTTTGACTTACCTTTTCATCTTGATGGTTGAGTCCTTCAGTAAGGCCTTGGATTACAAACGCTGTGTTGGTCTTATCACTGGCATTAAATTTGGGAATGGAGTCAAAAACATGAACCACTCTCAATTTGCAGACGACACTCTGTTAATGGGAGGAGCTTCTAACATCATAGCCCATTGTTTCAAAACCCTCTTGGACAAATACATGAGCTACTCTGGAGGTATGGTCAATCATCTCAAGAGCTGCATCTATGGTTAGAACACCTCAGCTCAATCTCTTCATAGCATTGCCAACACTTTTGGGTAACTTGCAAGTTGGACTGGGGGCATTTCTCTTATCTGGGCATGCCAGTGAGTGCTGGCACTTTGAAAGTTGAAGTATGGGACACTATCATAGACAAAATGAAAAGGAAAGTGTAGCAATGGGGATTCTCTTGGCTTAACACAGCAGGCCGTTTAATCCTTCTTAAATCAGGTCTTTCTTCTTTTCCCTTATATCAATTTACTCTTTTACAAGCTCCTGCCAGCTTTCATCATAAAGTGGAAGCTATCATCCTTCAATTTCTTTGTCAAGGGGGGGAAAATGAAAGAAGGAAATACAACCTCATAAATTGGAAGCAGGTCATCCAAACCCAGGAGCATGGAGGACTGGGAATTCGATCACCAAAGCTTCTCAATCTGGCTTTTGGTGGAAAGATCATGTGGAGACTCATTAGTGGCAAGTCTACATGGTGGAAAAGTGTGCTGGAAATCAAATATCTCATTTCTTCAAGGCAACAACTCTTGGATCATGATATCCCTATCAAAACTTGCTCTAAAATCTGGGGGCTATGCAAAAAATAAATTTTCTTTCTTGCTCAAAACATTTCCAAGGTTCCCAAGGGTGGCAACAATATCAGAATTAGAGCAGATTGAAGTATGGGCCAACAGCCCATTAGCAACAGACCTGGAACTCATCAGATTTTATCTTTTCTAGGCAACATGGGGATCCATAGGTTGGACCAGATATCTCAGTGGGACACTCACTCTCAGCTCTGGTCAGGGTGGCTATTTCCTCAAGTCCCCAATTACCTTAAAGCAAGTCTTGCTGCCCTTCAAACACACCTCCATGGAATTTCCCCTATCAAAAGTAGTAGCGACGATGGCTTCCGTTGGGATCCCTCAGGCTCCAACTACACTGTCAAAGCTGCTTACCATCACATCTATGGCACTGAATATCCCTTGCCCATATGGAAAAATTGGAAAACAACTTGGAAATTAGAGACCCTCCCTAAAATAAATACTTGATTTGGGTTCTGCTAAAAGGGAAATTTCTAACCTCAGACAATCTTAAAAAATGAGGTATAATTGGCCCATCTCGCTGCCCAAACTATCACGCAACTGAAGAAACCATCCAGCATCTATTTATTGACTGCACTTTTGCCACTGTCTGTTGGAAGGATTTTTTTTTGAACACCCATCTCCCCTGGGGTACCCACAACTCCATTGTCGAAGTTTTGCATTTATGGAAAAAGAACTATCCTTGGCAACGAAAGAAGAACAATATTGCTAAAAGACTATGGGACACCCTCCCCTATTCAATTTTGTGGAACATCTGGCTGGAAAAAAATCACATGGTCTTCAAAGATAAAGAAACCAACATCAAGAAATTATGCAACAAGCCCTGGAGCTTGACACTGGAAGCAATTTCTATCAAGAGTCAAGGAAAAATTGCCATCAAAGATCTTTGTGTCGAAGAAAGGAATTTTATAGGATATCTGTTGGATAAAAACAATAGCATCCATAGCAGGAATACCACTAACAGTCAACACAACAACTCTAGCAACAATTGGAAACTAAGAATGAAAGAAGAGGAGTTCTCCATTTGGCTCAAAAACTATAACATTCATTATCTTTTCTTTGATGGGGCCTCCAAATTCAATCCGGGAGTGGTTGGGGTTGGTGGAGTCATTTGCAAAGCCAATGGTGATATTATATCCTCTTATGAATGGGGATTAGGCCCCCTTTCCAATAACAGGGCTGAAGCCCTCGCCTTATACCAAGGACTCATCCAGCTACAAAAGCTCGGCATAAACAAAGCCATGATCCTCGACGATTCGACCATCATAATTAGTTTGATGATTCATAAACGGACAACATACAATGTGATCCTCCATCAAATATTTAGTAGGTGTCAAGCCCTTACTCAAAAAATGTAAGAATTTAGATTCTTCCACATCCTTCGTTCCCTCAACAAGGAGGTTGACATCCGTGCCAGCAGAGGCTGCTCTAAATCCATAGGAAATCTCCTATGAAACGCCTTCGAATCCCAATGCTTTCTGCCATGAACTGAATCAAATCACATTTGAGATCTTCTGCAAAGGACTCTGTCAACATTGGACTCCTCTTCGCCGTCATTCACCCAGCCTCTATGCAAAGTTTGATCTTCATTCCTACAGACACCTCTTCAGATCCACAAAAAGCGTATGTACCTTGAATCACCTGGAGTATATAAAATTCCAACAAGACGAATAAAAAAATATATAATTAGCAAAATAAAGAAAACACAATAGTACATATCAGTCTCCATTGTCATCACCTTGATTGTCTTCCTCTCTTGGCATGATAACACTTTTGTTCTAAAAAATATGTTTTGATCTAGTGTCGTGTCATAATACGAACCACCAATCCCTATCCAACACATTTGGGTTAAAAAACACCTTTTTGTAGTGTTTGGAGAAAACATAAGACTCCCTAGCCTCATGCCACATCTTTCTAGAGTTGATAGATATCAACCCACTATCACGATCTTCCTTTACATTATTCCGATCAAAGGTGTCCCACCACTTGCACTTAAAAATAACACATTGGAACAAAGAGAATTCCACTTGAATGATCTCTTCTATCTTTCTGACGTAACCTAAAGTCCCCTGTATTAGGTTTTGATCGCAATGGCTAACATGACTAGATTGGTCGAACTCGACTTCCACTTCGCAATATTGTGTCATGCATCCATCATCAGCATCCTTCATGTGAAAATTATGTCCATATGCCCACATAGATAGGAACAAATGCACCTATAAAAAATACAAAAAATTATAGTGTCATTTGTCTAATAGCTTGAACATAATTAAAAATATTAAATATAAATTTTATAATTCAAAGGTGCATTATGAAGTTAAAAATGTACAGAAAGATATTATTACTGATTTGCTGCACCCAATACTTATGTTTAGCGCATCCACTTCAGCACGCGGGTAACGACCAGATGCACCATATTTCTCTCTGACTTGATCAACAACCCAAATGTTAGGGCATGTCATTGGAATATTTTCTTTTAAATGATCAAGATAAAGCACACTTCTACCATTCAACCATTTGAATTCTTTCTTTTCACTCTCCCATTTCCTCCTCTTCTGCTCGTACAATGCAATCCACATTTGTGTCGCTTTCGTATTGTAAAGAATTATTTTTTTGATGGCTTCAATTTCTAAATTCACTGATGAAATCAAACCAACATATATACTATGTATGAGATCAAACTATGCATTAGTATGAAGTTCAGTGTGAATTGTTAGTGTGTACAAATTTGAAAAATGATAAGTCACTTACTCTTTATCATGCACATCTTTCCATTCATTTGGAGAATCTCCCATTATCCTTTGTCTTCATCCCTTTTGTTGTCCCAAATCGTCACACCTGATGTGTTGTCAATCTAATTGATGCACACACTGCATAATATAAACATTCATACTATATACACCCGTCTGCCATAGACCCCTCAAGTTTTTCCTTTTTGTCGAACAAAACCTTTCAATATCTTCATGTACCTCTCTAAGAAGAACATCCAATGATAAGAAATCAGCCCAACTAATTCAACCTCATCTACTAGGTGAATTAGAAGATGAAACTGCAAGTCCATGAAACTCATCGATAGTTCCTTCTCATACATATAAATAATCTCAACTATCCCTTGACGCCATTGTGGAATGTTATCCATATGAATCTCCTTTGATGTGATCCAATGTACAAATGCATTTAATTTATATATGGCACATTGTAGGTCTTGGGGGAATTCATGGTTCACACACCCACGCATGAGCATAGAATAATTCCACTGCAAATTAAATAGTAAATTATACAAAAAATAATTATAAAATATCACACTGCATGAAAATAATAAAAAATAATAAAATCATGCTTTTGATATATGAACTAACTCTTATAAGGTTCAAATGGTCATGCGGTTTCAACCTCGAAAAATGGTCTTCCATAGTGAAGTAGCACCATAGTAGAGACCCATATAAATAAGGCACCCTCATACCCATTATAACTTTCTTTGCCAAAGAAATATCATCTTTCTTTAAAATCCATGGGATATCACCTTCTTTGGAAGACCAGGAGGGACCAATCTCTCCTCTAGTTTCTTGCCTTGGCCAATGTTTCTTTTTAGTTTTTGAAGAAATAAGATCTCTCCTAAAAACCAATGTGTCACTTTCTTTCAATGATATGTGCCTCCACAAATAAGATGAAACATTTTTAAATATATGCATGAGATATAGTAAGTGGGAAATATTAAGATGCTCCCAATATCAAAGATCATAAAAGACATATTTCCTTTTCATCCCAATGGAAAATTTCTCAACATAGGTGTCGAATAATTTTGGATCATCAAACATAAGCTCCCCATTTGAAACGAACATTTTTGCAAACTCCTTCTCCCTCTCTCTCTCATATGCTCTAATCCTTTCAACTAGTGTCATTATTTCATGCCTTTGGGTTCTCTTTGGTTTACCATTGAAAGAAGATGTTGCTCATTTGTAAGGGTGTTCTTCTAGGAGGAAGACCTTGGAGTAGTCATACATTTCCTTCAGCGTAGGTTTTTAAACGACCTAGCCTTTAAAGAAGGTCCATGAAATTTTCATCCATGATACCCTTTTGTTACAAGACCTGCAAAATTATTGCATACAAGGCACATTAGTGATCATGAAGATCAAAAATATTGCAACGAATTAAATTAATATGCAAAACAATATCGTTACGTATATAAACAAATAAATAAAAATGTAATTTACCAGAGAAAACTCCTAATCCTGGATAATCATGTATGGTGGAAGCACATATTCCATACAATGTAAAACTCCTCTTTGTTGCGATGGGTCTTGATACATCGTACACATGTATCTCTTCCCATAATTCCTTCAATTCATCTACCAATGGTTGTAAGTAGATGCTCATATTCTTCACTTGTCTTCTACCAAGGACTATAAGAGCCAACTTAATATGTTCATTCTTCATAGACAACCATGGGGGGATATTGTTATTGATCATTACTACAAGCCAAACAAAATAGTTGGTGTTTTGGAGGGAATATGGGTTGACACCATCCATTGTTATGCTAAGTCGTAGACTTTGTACATCTTCCTTGAATTTTTCTGGACATGTATCCTCTATATGATTCATGGTTATTGAATTTGTTGGGGTCCACATAACTCCTAACTCGCTTTTATGTGAGGCATGCCATTCCTGCAACGTAACTAATTCTTTACAACGAAAGAGCCCTTGAATGCTTGGTATTATAGGAATTTTCCTAAATATATTGTGAGGAGGACCATATGATTTACAATACCTTTCATGCCTACATTTTAGACATATTTCTTTGTCTTCATATTCTTCTCTATATGGAATACATTCATTCAGACATGCATATATGATATGTACTAAACACTAAAAATTTTCAACAACTACTTTGCCTCTTCGCAGCTACCCGACAAGAAATTATCATTTGGAAGAGCCTTATCTTCAAATAACCTGCAGTTGGTGGGAAATATAATTGTAAATTGTCAATATTTAACATTCATAAAATCAACTATTTTTAATGTTGATTACATGACAAGATTTCTCAAAATTTAAGGAACTTGACGAACATGCAGGTCAATTACCTCAATATTTATGGGAAACATGTATTCTATATACCAAAATTTTCTTTCAATTTGTTTAGTAATATCATTGTACCAAGTTGAGGAGACTTTGACTTTCCACCAATTCCAAAGAGAGGGTTGGTAGAAGCAGATTTCAAACTTTCAAATAAGGTATCGGTTATATGAGAATCATCACCTAGCTCATCATTCTGGAATGCATCTAACAACATTTCCTCCTTGACAGTCATATCTCGTAAGTAATCATCCATACCAACCTCTATTTGATTGCTCCATTTCCAAGTTTTGATAATGAACTACTATTTCTGTAGTCATTCCTAATTGGCAAATCTGGACGTAGTGAGAATTGAATAGGTGGTTGATTAAACTGTTCTTTGTATGCTTCCTCTTTGAGTCTTACTCTTAATGCAACCTTCTCTCGATTTGATGTTGTAGTGGGGTGCAATGAAAGATGGTAGTTGGGTCGCTTATCATCACTAGAATCACAATTTCAAAAAATATTGAACATTAGTACATCAATGATATTAGTAAGCACGTCAATGCGATTGGTTTGTTGAAATTACATTACACCAAACAATTATTACCATTGTTGGTCCAAGATTGTGGCTGGAAGATGTCATGTTCCAATTGGCAGGGTGAAGTGGCTATACATTTTCATCTACTAACTGCTTGCGATATGTTGCTCCTGATAAGAGCTTCTGACATTTTTGAAATGGAGGAACATTTTTTGCATCTAAACTAAATTTTGAATCAGGATCCTACATATTTGGATATTTTTTTATTCAAATTGACATGGAATAAAAAAAATCAATTATACAATCGAAATATGAATAAAATCTGAACTTACTGGTGATGGAAAGGGAGAACTCCGCGAAGGACTTTGAGCAATATGGAATGAGTTGGAATTTGAAGAATTGGCCATTTGATATTATGATATTTTCTCCCCTCATTTGAGCAAAATCAGAAACAAAATTTTGTGTACATACCCAAATTTTTTTTTTAGAATCGTATAACCACAATCTAAATTTCAATATAGTTTTCAAACAATTTTTCAAGAATAAGGCGACTTTAAGCGGAAAATGTATACTATGAACTATTGTAACTCAATGTATGGACACATCCTAAAGGATAATTTGAGATGAATGTCATTTTATGTGAAATTAAAATTTTAGATAGTTTTTAAACCATATCGATGCTTTTATTAGGACTTCGCACCGATGCATTTACATACTAGCCACACCAGGGTGTTAAATAAATAACCACACTGGTTTCGAGATTTTGAAAACTAAAAAATATTATATCATATTGGTGCTCTTGTATAAAACAACACCGGTGCATTTATATAAAAACAACACGATGCACACCTATTTCCGAGATTTCTAAAATAAAAAGGAATTATACCATATCGGTGCTGTTATAACAATAACAACATCGATGCATTTAAATACAAATTGAAATTTTGCATTAAATATTAACCGCACTGTTTTGGGATTTCAAAACAATAAAAAAAGGAATTATATCATGTTGGTGTGTTTAAGCGTTTAAAAAATTTGGTACACTGGTAATTTAACGTTGGTGGTGTGCTTTACTTTGAAAGGCATTAGTGCACTTTACTATGTGAACAAACCGATGTTCAAAATAAATAAATAAATGAAACACGATTTTTTATTTTTATTTTTCTAAATTGAAATATGAGGGACAATTGTTTTTTTGAAATCTAATTTCATAAAGTCTTATAAATAGTAATAAGTTATTCACTATTTCATTATTTTTCCCAAAATTTCAAGGGAGAAATTTGCAGGAGAGATATATCGCGAGCACTATGCAACAATGGAATACTTTGGAGCAACAAAACTATTTTGAAGATCAGAAGTTGAAAGGTATGGTGTTTCACTCAAAACATTGCATACTAAAAAAGTTAAATTTTATTGTTGATTTTACTAATGTTTTGTTTTACAATTTTTGTTAGGGTTCAATTAAAAGAGAGATAATTTGCAAAATAGACATACTTGGAGCACTGTTGAGCAAAAAAATATTTTGGAACCGTAGAAAGATAATAATTTAAAAGGTATGGTGATTCACTCAAAAAAAAAAATTTATTGTTAAGTTTTTTTACAATTTCAGTTAGATTTATTCAAAATTCAAAAAAATAAAAAATAAAAACCCTGCATAATAAAAAAATTACTATTTATTTATTTATTTTACTAGTACAAAATTTCACTATTTTTGTTTCTATTTAGATTTAATTAAAATTCTAAAAACAAAAAAAATCAATACTTACCTTAAACCCTTGATTTTTTTTTTTTTTTTTTCTAATTAAGATTAATCTATTAACAAAGGGAGTAAAATTACATCATGACCGTAGTAAAAAACACTGCCCTGATTAAAGGCAGAATTGTCAAGAAAAACATAGATGAAGACTGCCCAGTGATAGGGAAACCAGTCTTGAACATATTAGCAATTCCCACGCAGGGGAGCCAATTTTGATCTCTTTGATGTTTGCAGAGTTCCAAAATTAAACAAAAATTCAACATAACAATATGAATAGAAACTTGCCCAATTATGTGGGCCGTGAAGCAAGATAACAAGACCACAGAGAGTAAACTAATCATCTGGAGGCTCTTCGACTATACGGCACCAACCTTTTGCAAGTAGGTCCCTGGCAAGAGTAGCTTCAGATTTAGAAGGACCAGGATCAACCTGCGCCATCTCCACATCATGAGTGCTGCGAGCTTGAGTTTCTGGATCTTGCGCAGTCACACTACCAATCCCCACCTGGAGGTTCGAAATCTGAGCTTTGTCAGAGCCGAGGCCCGCTAGATGAGAGCTTGGCTCCCCCAACTGGGCTTCCTCATGGAAGACCACAGTAATTGTAGTGGTTATCCTTGGGTGGTTCAGAGAGCAGTTGAAGGAGAAAGCACTGAGCCTATCGTGGGAGAAGGCAAGGTGGCAGAGGGTTGGGGAACAGGGGAACCCAAATGGTGGCTAGAATCATGAAACCGCCCTCTCCCACTACGGGTGTGAGGATAGTGGCCTGCATAGAATTCGCTGGAGAGGGAAGGCGACTCGGAAGAGGGGTTGGAGGGCGCGGGCAGGGGATGGCCCTTGGTGCTACCCCTGCAGCTTCGCAATCTATGACGCAGACGAGGCATAGGGGAGGAAACAACAACGGGCTCAAAGCGAGGCAGAGCAGCAGGAATGACAGGGCTAGAGCAATGTAGACAAAAGCTAGAACAGAGGCCAGAGGCCAGAGAGAAATGCAAATGGTTCAACAGATGCGGCTCCGCAGATAGACCAGAGCGGAGCTCCAAATTATCGTCCCCATTCAAGCATCGAGAAGCAACGGGCTCAAAGTGAGGCAGAGCAGCAGGAATGATGGGGCCAGCATAATGCAGACAGAAGCCAGAACAGAAGCTAGAGGCCAGAGAGAAATGCAAATGGTTCGGCGGATGCGGCTCCACAGATAGACCAGAGCGGAGCTCCAATTTATCGTCCCCATTCAAGCATCGAGAAGCACCCGCCATTACTCTCTCATTGAAGAAAGGCGAAGTCCGAAGCATGCTGGAGCATGCGAAGGTGTGAACAGGAGAGGAGGACAGGGTATGAGTAGCGAAACCACTTAATGTAATGCATTTGAACCCTGCGCGTCTTAAATGCAAAGAGCCGTTGTTCATAAGCCGATTTCCCGCCATGTCATGGGTAGGCAGGTGTCGCCACACCTCGTCCCACCCCTGTCCCGTCACATTGATCGCCCCTCTATACACCCGCATTCGAGACCTTAAACCCTTGCTTTTGCTTATGTGACTGCAAAATTTTACCTTAGGGTTTAACTTCCTCTACCACTTCACAATAAGGATTTTTCATTTTAGCTATTTTATATTTAACGGGTTTTTGTACTTACTATATATAGGACATTTTGCATGTAAAGTAGGGGGATCACTTATTGATTTAAATCCAAACTTGTTGGCCCTGTCTGTTTTAAAAAAAAAACGACGTTTGTTTCATGGTGCATACTGTGAATATGATGCAATATTGTTGGTGGTGCTTCTATCACACCAAATCCTATCGACCTTTTCTTTTTTCACAAAACAGAGTCTTTATATCAGTGCACCCGGTGTAATATAACGTATCAGCTCACTTTTGCCAAATATCACTGTTAAGTGCCTTGTATTTTTTTTTTTTTGTGTTCATCTTTTACTGTGATGGTGGCGCTTTCATATCACAAATTGCACTATAATAATTCAAATTTATTTTACAATAATAATTTTCATTTTTAGTGTTGAATCATTAAACACCCTGGTGCGTTTGATAGATTAAACACATTGGGGTGTTTTGTTCAAATAACCACACCAGTTACAAGAGCTCTTTTTGGCTAAAATTATTTGATTTATATATAAAATATATTTAATGGCTTCTGTATTGAATGGTACAGGTTGTATATTGATAAAAAAAATTCTAAAAAATCAAGTAGCAAAAATATTAATTGGGATAATGATTACATATCCAAAAAAGCAGAAAATGAAAGTATTTTATACATTCTTTACATAATTAATATGTTTGAACTATAAGTAAGTTTAACTAATATGTATTGGTTAGTGTGTGTCATGCAGAGTGACAAAATGAAGAAGGTCGATAAGATTATTTATAATATAAGTGCATAAGAGTGTAAAATCGTGATAAAAAATTTGCATAAGGCCGATGAATGAGGTGAATGAAAATACTATTCAATATGAGTTTTTTTATTTTATTTTTTATTTTTATTTTTTTATTTTCATTAAAATATACTTAAGAATATTAGATAACATGTTTCAAACAATCTATTAATTCCTATATTCTTAATGTTCTACAGGGAGTAACAACAAAGGAAAAGATCAATGTTGTTCTAAGAAAAGAAAAATGATAGAAAATGTAAATGATGGTGAATTGGTCCTTAGCTCACCTGGAGTGGTGCATGAGGTTAATTAAAGGATGATTTTTTTTGCAAAAATATGAGGGATATAGTAGAACAAACATATAGACATACTTTCCACTTACAATACAAAAATCAATCCAATGATTCCAATTACCAAATTATATCTAAACTGCATGAAGTGTTTCCAGAGCAATGGTTAATTATACTTGTGAGACTCACAATAACAAAAACATACAACAACGAAAAGTAATCATTGAAAAGGTAATATTCCTGATTAAAATCATGATTTTCTAGAATTATATATATATTACTACAAACCATTCATTTATTAATATCAATTTTGTTATCTTTAGTTTTCATGTATCAATATAAAAATACTATAATACTTTTTAAAGGAAGATTATGACAATATTAAAGGATCAATGAGTTGATATGTGAAACATGCGAGTAGGAATGTCCAAAAAATTGTACGAGGAGATGGTCAAAGAAATGGACATAATTGCATCACATGATGAGCCATCTCAACAACAAAGTGCTTCAAATGTATGTAATTATCATGATTGAATTTGGACATATAAACAAATAATTTAGCATTAAATATTATTTTTCAAGTTTTTTCTTGTAGAAAAGATCAAAATGGAACTCATTCAACACATAAAACAGGACGACAAGGAAGAAAAGGGTTGATATCAAAGTTTGTGATTAATTGTTAATATTTCATTAAATCAATTCAAGGTTTCATTTTTGTATATTTTAAGTTGTTTTATAGCAACCGTCCTTGGATTTCTTCAAATAGGATCTAACATACAAATTAGAGCCATCCAAAGGATTGATAGAAATTTGGTTAAATATGGGTTGTGAGTATATGTTGGCATATCAAAAATTAATTGTTGAATTTTTAGGAATCTATGTTGTTTTACTTCTCTGAGTTCATAATTAATAGAACAAAAAAAGTCCTTTATATTAAACCTATGATTTATAATGGGGTAAAAAACTTGCAAGAAACAAAATATGAACTATGCCAACAAAAGACTTGTTGCATCAAGGCATGAGACTTGGTTTTGAAACCACGTGTACAATTCATGAGTCACTTCTTGCTATGGTACATTTCTATTCGATTTGCATTGATGTATATTATTTATTTCAATTTTCATTATTCTCACCAATGTAGATACACTCATTACACTTTATTGTTATGTTTGTGGATGAAACATGATCAATAAGAGGAAAAAAAACGATGCGCAATCAACAAAATATTCATTCAAATAACCCAAGTCATGGAAGTATCTCGAGCACTAACAACAATTCTAGTGAAGAATGATAATCTATTTGGATATCAATGCAAGTTGTTATATTTTTTGAAATAATTGTCTATGAAAATCATACATTTTGTTTAATGTAATGGACATAGTGTCCCAATTGAATGACAAGGGGTTACCAATAACTATCCCATTTTGTATGAAAAAGAGTCTCTTATAGATATATAATAAAATACATTTAATTTATTCTATTGCATTATCCAATGTTGCTGCCAAATGTTACACAATTGATTAAATATATGGATGATTAAATATCATAATGAAGAGATGCGAAATATGATGATATAACAAATTAATCAAAATATCATATAAAAAATCACTAATCAAAATTTAATTATATGAATACCGTTATAAGATAAATGTCAATTTTTCAATGAATAACATATTTAAAAAATTAGAATAATTGCACCATCACAGGTCTATGTTTCTAAATAAAAGAAAATCTGATACAAAATATCGGTGCGTCTATAACAAAAATAGACAATGATGCATTGTTATATATAAATGCACTGTTACTTCAATATTTTTTTCATGGTTCGTGCCTTTTTTTTTATTCTAAAAATTAAAGCACCAGGCAATTATATTATTAAAACATCGATGTTGTTTTCATTTAACACCCCAATGCACTGCAATTCTTAAAGAAACAATGCTTTTATAGAAATAACGACTCGGTGCTAAATAATATTATTTCTAGCCCCGATGCATTATTAAAATTAACAACACTAGTCTTGTTATCTGCGTATGGAACCAGTGATTTTATTCAAATCATGCACATCATAGCTACGAGTTTAAATTAAAGCACCAGGCCTGCAATATTTTTTGCATGCCCCGGTGTCATTCCTGAAAATAATGCCTCGAGGAATTTCATTAATATATATGCACCGATGTGGTATATGTTTCAAGCACTGGTGTTATTTACATTCAATTTCACATGTCATTTTGTTATGTATACGACCTGATGCTTTTATTTATTTAGCGCATTGGTGTTGTTGTTTCCACAAAGCACACTGATAAAAAAACATATGCTAAAACCTCTGACTGCCCAGTTTTTTCAGTTGTGATGAAGTTCCGTTATCATCTTCACTAAAAACTTTGCTACCAAAAAACAATATCGTAGAGGAGGTTCTTTTGAAAATTTTTGCTAATTTTATAACACTAAAAACCTTTGTTATAACCTCCGCTAGAAGGTATTTTCCTTGTAGTTACAGATGTGATCCACTAGCGAGGAACGTGGAATTTTCCATCATTAACCAAGTTCCAATGAGGTATTTTTCCATCCCCTAAGGTTTTCATGAGGGAACCAATAGGTAGTAATCAAATTTGCGAGGGTTGTATTGCACTCTACTTGCACAAATAAAAGTGCAACAAAGCCATATCAAATCCCACTCTTTTACAAGAGGTAGTAATCAAATTTGCGAGGGTTGTATTGCACTCTACTTGCACACATATAAGTGAAACAAAGCCATATCAAATCCCACTCTTTTACAACCCTTTCTTCATCCCAAAGACAAGATAATAACCACTAGTATTAGTTATTGATATAATTAAGAAATTAAATGATTCAAAATGTTATGACACAAAGGATGACAAAAAAACAACTAGTAGCATGCATGGATTTGAGTGTAACAGCCTCAGGTTAAAGCTTCATGTAATAAAGGATAAAGAATGCAAAATAATGAGACCAAGGTCATTAGGACACATATTCCAAACCAAATGTTGGGAAAAAATCTATAGTGGGCATCACTTTTGGTTTATTATGGCTAAGGAAATTGGCAAAGGTTTTGGCAAAGGCATTGGAAAAGGCAAAGAGGAATTTATTCGCATTTAATTATGAAAATAAAGGGAAATAGGAGAAAAGGGAGATGAAGAGTCACATATTTGCAGGAGGAGGAAATTAAAGGGAAATTGAAAAAAAATGAAGAAAATAGAGGCATCAATGATAAAAAGGCTTTAGAGAAACAATTCACAACTTTTGATGGTTGAGCTTTTAGTCAGTTGAGCATTTTATCTCTCTCATACTCTTGCACACTTAGACAATTCTTGGAGCACTCTATCATTGGAGCGAGGAAAGCAAATGAAAACCATGGAATGAAAATGGCAGGAGGATTTTGCTGGTGACAGGTTGCATGTGTGATTTACTTGTTGATTTGTGAATGCAAGGTACATGCATTTGTGTATTTGGTTAATTTTATATCATTAGCATGGGTTTTCCTGGATTAACATTGATTTCAAACTTGCCTTTCCATTTTTGGGATAGGCATAATGTGATGGGATTTATTATTGGTTGATATTTGGACTGCTGGAAGGTTTTGAAACTAGGTGAGGTGGTCTCAGGAAAATTCCAAAGGTTTGGGGGTGGAGAAGCTTTTCTCCATGAATCCCTCGATAGGTGGGTGGAGACAGGAAAATTCCTCAAGGTATGGTGAAGAAATTATGAGGCATCCAAGCTTGGTTGGATTTTGTGATCTTGGGACCGGTTTAGGTGAGATCACGATAGTTTGAGGGTGGAGGTGGATTAACCTCTGGAGAGCTTAGTTATTTATGTATTGGTTTATTCCATGAGATCACACATTCATGCTTGGAATATGGCATGTGGGTGATTGGATGAAATAATTTTTTTTTTAGCTCAATCTATGGTCGGGTTTTATGTGGAAGTCTCTAAATTGGTTAGATTTTTCATATGTTAATAAAAATTATTTTTCCTATTGTGAATTATGAGCACTCGTACTTGTTATTAGGTTTATTTGATGGTTGTTATGTCATGGTTAATATTCTAGTTATATGTTTGTTATAAGCATGGTTTTATGATGTGCTCTAGCTATGACTCTTATTCATGATTTGATGAGTAATTGAATGGTTGGTGAATGCATGTTGTTAGTTCTAGTCTTTGCAGCCTGTCTCCAGTGACCAAATTGAAATCCCACCATGTCTAGATTTCACAGATGTTTTGCACATGAGCTTCAGTGCAAAGCATATCCTAAACATGTTAATTAGAAGCAGCTTGGAAAGATCTTTCCAACAATATATCACACTCCCGAAACCAGCGTCTGGATCAGAAGATATGATTAAATGAATGATTGACTCTTGGTTACTACTTGAGAGAGAAGCTGAAAGAAATTGCAACATCACTCATACACAAGGGTAGAGTATCAGTGGAGCATTACCTGATCATGATGTTTTATATTAGAAGCCTCAGGAAATCATTTATTTTTTCCATTCAAACATCAAGAGCCTTCGCTATGTGAAAATTTGGAGGTTGTTCATGCTAAAATCCCTAGTTTATTCCTTATTCCCAAATTTACATCCTTAGATTCCACATTACACTCATATATCATTCTAAAACCCTATCATATCATCTTATAGCATCATAAAATCCCTTTCCCCATCTCTTTTCCCTAAACCTAATTTCACTTCCCATTCCCTTCTACCTTATCCCTAGGGTTTCCAAACTATTAAGCTTAAGATGACTAAAGAGGAAAAGGACCAAGACCCAATGAACCATCTCATGTGGAAGATGGCGATGGATGGAGAATATAAGGAAGCTGATGTTATTTATGTAATGACCCATGATTCTATTGGTCTCGGAGAAGATGGGCCCACTCATCAACTAATAGAGCACTTGGGAAGCTTTAAGGAAATTCCCAATGTTTTGATGCTCTGTCTAGGAGATGGAAAGGAGATAGCTGGAGCTTACAAGGTTGATTTTCTCAATAAAAAGAGGCCATCAATACTTGCTCTCTCCCGTCAAGTGTTCTTCCACTGACATGGAGTACCAAAAGGGAATGGTATTGCCCGCCTTGTTTGGAAAGGCAAAAGAGGAGGAGGATGTCCTTCTTGACATGAAGTGCCAAGGCCAAAATTTCACAAGGAAAATACATGTCAGATTCTCACAGAGATGATTTTATTAATCACTTGGGAATGGTATAATCTTTGGAGATGGTTTTTTTGCAGCTACTCAAACACCTTACATTTCTTCAAAGGGAATTTATATCTTCAGGAAATGCATAGACTTGACAAAGCTTCTCATTTTGTGATCGCTATGAGTTTGTGAATGAAAGAGATATTAGTACTGTTAAAATGAGGCTTGTCTCTCGGCCTTAATGCTGTTTTCTATCATAAAAGAAGGAACGGAGGAACAAAACAACTAAGGTCTAATGAAATAAAATGTAAAGAGGCTGGTGGACAGGTTGCTCAAAAGGCCCTAGTGGTATATGCAAGTTAGAACTGAACCTTCTATTGGAGTAATTTCAACTTCAAGTGATCAGATTGCTGCGTAGAGAATGAAACAACAAGAATATAAAGCAACAATGAAGTCAGCTGGAGATGCTCAATCTCAAGAACTTATGGAGCGTGTTGTTGAGTGTTTGGTATCAAAGGGAGATGTGAAACATTTGAATATTGTGTATCTCAGGAAAGAAGGAAGTTTGAGGACACTTTTTCAAATCGGGTGAAGCAGCTTACTTATACATTCTCTAAGAACGCAACAACAGGTGGAGGTGCACTATTCTGGCCTGCTCCAAAGCATTTTCCAAAGCCCCTAGAATTTAATTCAAATGATCCTAATATTCCATGCAGTTTACTGGCATGCAATGTTAATGTCTGAAAATATAGAACTTCCAACAACTGTCTTTGGTCATGAATTTCTGACAAAGGATGGTTTGAAGATGGGAAAATCCTTAGGGAATGTTCTGGAACCAAAGGATCTGATTAACAAGTTTGGATCTAATGTTGTTAGATATTTCTTTTCAAGAGAGGTTGAATTTGGTAATGACGGGGACTACTTAGAGGAATAATTTACAAATATTGTTAACGCCCACCTTGCTAACACAATTGGAAACCTTCTTAACCGAACTCTTGGTTTGTTGAGAAGATATTGCCAGTCTACTCTAACAATTGATTCTATCTCAGCTGCGGAATATAATCCATTCAAAGAACATGTTATGGAGTTGGTTGAGAAGGCATGGCTCAATTATATGAATCTTTCCTTCAATTCAACATTAAAATCTTATAGATATTGCTAACGCTAGTAATGTATATCTGGATGAGCATATTCCATGGATCTCTGTTGTATGTGTGAAATAATTAGTCTTAGCATTTACTTGCAAGCATGGCCTCTTACTCGCAAGTTTATTAGAGGAAAAGAGGGGAAAATGAGTATTGGTATGATGGATTGGCTTTTCCAGACGCAAAGCGCAGCATTAGCTGAACGTCGGTCTATGACAACGATCTCATGAGCTTGCTCCACAAGATCGATAATATAGATAACAATAAGATTATCCCAGAAGGGACTGATCCTATAAATGAGGTCGAAGGAGGGATAAGACTCAACATTGTTATAAAGTCTCTGGAAAAGGAAATTGGATTGAAGGCGCAATCACATAATAATATCGAGTCTACCGATGAGAAGGGCAGTAATTATCATATGCGTTCAATTAAACAAGAGAAATTGACAAAAAGGAATTCTGAATCAACCAGTTTGGTGTGTCAAATTAGAGACTTCAAGAATTACGATGATGTTGGCACAGAGCTTGGTTTCTTGGAATATCATATCTGTCTCAATGAATTTGGAATCATCATCAACTATATTGATGGAGATTCAATGGCGAATACAACTGGGTCCTATTCAGATGCTATATATGGATATGATGAGACAATGGAGGATTTCTATGGGTCTCTGTGGGAGGATGATATTTGGTAGTGGGAAGAACATCCGGTCATTAGATATGACTTTGCATTGCCAGAGCAAGAAAAAATTGGAATTAGTGAGGATGAGTTTCAATATGTTTGAACGATGTTTGTCCAATCCTGCATTTGAAACACAATGAGGAATCACCCAGTTTGAAGGAGCATTCGAAATTGATTCATTCCAACATAAAGAAGCCTTGATTAAACATAGAAAGATTGCGTGGACATGTTAAAAGAAAGAGAGATCAAACTGTACCAAAATGAAGATTAGTAGGTTGACTAACCAATTCCAAGATTAGTGTAATCAAGTGCAAAGTGGCATTCTAGAGGCAGATTTTTAGGGCCAAAAATTAGCAGCTATAGGATTCTAGGCTCAGATTCAGCAAAGGAATCCTAGATTTCATGAACAAACTCTAGCAAACTTCAAAAATTCGACATATTGCAGCAAAATTATTCTATTTTAGATGATTTAATTAAATTCTTTAGTTGTAATTTAATTTATTTTTTATTTTCCAGCATAAATATATTTTATTTTTTATTTTTATTTTGATTCCTATGTAGAGGAATCAAAATAAATTTGTAATAAGGTATATGTAGGTGGATTTTTGAGAATGTAAAAGTGGGATTTTCAGCAGAGAAATTATTGCTTTGGACTTTGTAAATTTTCCTGAATATTATGATAATGAAGCAGTTTCCGCCCTTTAAAATTTGGGATCCATCATGGTATTTCATGTTCGCCATGTTTTCCTTGTAAGCTCCTTTTCATATTGTGTTCTTTCTACTAATTTTTGTTACAAAATTCTCTAAGAGAAGTGTTAGGAATCCATCCACGCATGATGCTCCTTTCACAATGATTATGTTGTTAAATGTAGTGGTTATCTTTAGAGAATCCATCCTTTGTTAGTTTCTCTGTTTAGTAACCTTGTGCTTTCCTTTCTACTAAAGATGCCACTGGAGATTCATCCACTGATTGATGCCTGTAGGGCAGAGGGATTTCTCCTCTTTTCTTCTTTCATTTACATCGTTTATTTGGCTGAGAATTGCACCTACTTTGCCCCAAGTTTGTAGGTAGAAACCAAAAATCAACTCCATAGCCCAATGATTGTTTGTCTCTTGCTGTCTTGACCCAAAAATTTCAAATCAAATCCCCACACTTTATAGCTAGCCTAAGATTCACTTATTGCAACCATCCTTCATTGGCACAGAGAGAACCCTCACTGCTCTGGCAGAGCTAGATGCGAGATCGAAAGCTTGGTCTATGGTTACCTCAGATTGCCTCTTCTCAGCCTTGATGTTCAATTTGAGTGCTAACATATTGGCGCCGTTGTCAGGGAACGAGGTGACAGATCTTCTCTGGGAAAGATTGTTCAAGTTGTAGATCTGATTTCTGATGGTGAACAACGGCCAAACACATATGAAGGCTAAAACATTCACCTGGAGATTGCATTGTTCGAAATCTCGAGTTTCGAAATATTGATGGTGGCTCCACTGGCTAAATGAAAGACTTAGATGTTGTTTCTATTTTTTCAAGGTATTCATGTATCGATTTTTCTAATCTTCCTGGTTTTCTAATCAATTACCGAAGGATGCATATTTTTTGAGCAATGTCCCTAAATTCAATGGTGAAGATCTGACTTTGACTCTTGAACATGTATCAAATTTTAAAACATTTTTTGAACTTATTAGAGTCAAACAAGAAGATGTTTTTATTAGATTGTTCTATGATTCCTTTCAAGGCAAATGTAGATAATGGATTCAAAATTTGTCTATCAGATCTATTAAGTCATTTGCAGAGTTGTGGCATATCTTTCTTGAAACATGGATGGAGAAAGAGGAAGAAATCAAAATAGAGGCGACCTCTATTCAAGGCTTTAGAGAATGGGAAGATATGCACACAGATGATGAGGTAGATGAGAAATTTTCTTCGTCTCTTTCTTCTTATCTGAAGTCCTGTAGATGTAGCCATGAAATTAAGCTCAATTTTTTGCAAGAGTTTGCCATCAAAATCAAGAAAGATCTAACTGAATTGGAGACCCAAATACAGTCTCAGGATTTGGACTATCAAGTCCAATTCTTTGGGAACATTTTTGAGTAGAAGGAAGGAAAGGTAAGGCTGCCCTTGGATGTTTGCATTGGTATTTTGTAGCTGGAGGCATGTATTGAGGAGTTGGGGCAGCAGACAGAGTTTGGTTTCTACAATCCTATTGCAGCATATATGGAATATTTTTTCATTTTGAATGATGGAACATATTGTTTTTTACAAAGCTAGACTCATTTTGTGCATGTATGGCTGTCAGCATTTCCAATTATGTTCTGTTTTAAACACTAGCAAGTAATATCATTGCTACAACTGCTTGATTTTTTGATTTTTCATTATAGCATCACTTGATCTAGTACATTTGCAGTAGAGTAGGGTAGATCTGTGCATAAATAAGCTGCCTAAGGCAACATTTCAATTTTCGGCATTAGTTTCAGTTTCCTAGTTTCAGTATGTGTGTATTTTTTGTTGGTATAAGTAATTCAGGTTTGCATCTATTTGTGACTGTATTGCCCAATGGTTAGCCACTTGGTCTACGGTGTTCTTAACACCTCCAAGGAGCTGCCATCCCCAGCTGGAGCCAATGTTAGTTCTAGTCTTTGCAGCCTGTCACCAGCGATCAAATTGAACTCTTACCATGTATGAATTTCAAAGATGTTTTACACATTATAATTAGTGCAAATCATATCCTAAACATTTTCATCAGAAGAAGCTCGGAAAGATATTTCCAACGGTATATCACACTCCCTAAACCGGATTCTGGATCAGAAGATATGATTAAATGAATGATTGACTCTTGGTTACTGCTTGAGGGAGAAGCTGAAAGAAATTGCAAAATCACTCATACAAAAGGGAAGAGTATCAATGGAGCATTGCTTGATCACGATGTTTTAGATCAGAAGCCTCAGGAAATCATTGATTATTTCCATTCAAACATAAAGAGCCTTCACTATGTGAAAATTTTGAGGTTATTCATGCTAAAAACCCTAGTTTATTCATTATTCCCAAATTTACACCCTTATATTCCACCTTAAAATCATATATCATTCTAAAAACCTATCATATCATCTTATAGCATCATAAAATCCCTTTCCCTATCTCTTTTCCCTAAACCTAATTTCACTTCCCATTCCCTTCTACCTTATCCCTAGGGTTTCCAAACTATTAAGCTTAAGATGACTAAAGAGGAAAAGGACCAAGACCCAACGAACCATCTCATGTGGAAGATGGCAATGGATGGAGAATATAAGGAAGCTGGTGTTATTTATGTAATGACCCATAATTCTATTGGTCTTGGAGAAGATGGGCCCACTCATTAACCAATGGAGAACTTGGGAAGCTTTAGGGCAATGCCCAATGCTTTGATGCTTTGTCCAAGTGATGGAAAGGAGATAGCCAGAGCTTATAAGGTTGCTGTTCTCAATAGAAAGAGGCCATCAATACTTGCTCTCTCCCGTCAAGTGTTCTTCCAATGACATGGAGTACCAAAAGGGAATGGTACTTCCCATCTTGTTTGGAAAGGCAAAAGAGGAGGAGGATGTCCTTCTTGGCATGAAGTGCCAAGGCCAAACTTTCAAAAGGAAAATACATGTCAGATTCTCACAGAGATGATTTTATTAATCACTTGGGAATGGTATAATCTTTGGAGATGGTTTTTTTGTAGCTACTCAAACACCTTACATTTCTTCAAAGGGAATTTATATCTTCAGGATAGGCGTAGACCTGATAAAGCCTCTCATTTTGTGATCGCTATGAGTTTGGGAATGAAAGATATATCAGTACTGTTAAAATGAGGCTTGTCTCTCAGGCCTTAATTCCGTTTTCTGTCATAAAATAAGGAACCGAGGAACAAAACAGCTAAGGGCCAGTGAAATAAAATGTAAAGAAGCTGGTGGACAAGTTGCTCAAAAGGCCCTAGCGGTATATGCAAGTTAGAAATGAACCTTCTATTGGGGTAATTTCAACTTCAAGTGATCAAATTTCTGTGTAGAGAATGAAACAACAAGAATATAAAGCAGCAATGAAGTCAATTGGAGATGCTCAATCTCAAGAAATTTTGGAGCATGTTGTTGAGTGTTTGGTATCAAAGAGAGATCCGAAACATTTGAATATTGTGTATCTTAGGCAAGAAGGAAGTTTGAGGATGCTTTTTCAAATTAGGTGAAGCAACTTACTTATACATTCTCTAAGAACGCAACAATAGGTGGAGGTGCACTATTCTAGTCTACTCCAAAGCATTTTCCAAAGCCCTTAGAACTTAATTCAAATGATCCTAATATTCCATGCAGTTTACTGGCCTGCAATGTTATTGTCTGCAAATATAGAACTTCCAACAAATGTCTTTGGTCATGTATTTCTGACAAAGGATGGTTTGAAGATGGGAAAATCCTTAGGGAATGTTCTAGAACCAAAGGATCTTATTGACAGGTTTGGATCTAATGCTGTTATATATTTATTTTTGAGAGAGGTTGAATTTGGTAATGACGGGGACTACTCAGAGGAATGATTTACAAATATTGTTAAGGCCCACCTTGCTAACACAATTGGAAACCTTCTTAACTGAACTCTTGGTTTGTTGAGAAGATATTTCCAGTCTACTCTAACAATTGATTCTATCTCAACTGCGAAATATAATCCATTCAAAGAACATGTTATGGTGTTGGTGGAGAAGGTACGACTCAATTATATGAATCTTTCCTTCAATTCAACATGTGAAGCTGTTATAGATATTTCTAATGCTAGTAATGTATATCTAGATGAGAATATTCCATAGATCTCTGTTGTATGTGTGAAATAATTAGTCTCAACATTTACTTGCAAAAATGGCCGCTTACTCGCAAGCTTATTAGAGGAAAAGAGGTGAAAAAAAGTATTGGAATGATGGATTGGCTTTGCCAGATGCAAATCATAGCATTAGCCGAACTTCGGTCTATGACAGTGATCTCATGAGCTTGCTCCACAAGATTGATAATATAGATAACAATGAGAGTATCCCAGAAGGGACTGATACTGTAAATGAGGTCGAGGGAGAGATAGGACTCAACATTGTTATAAAGTCTCTGGAAATGGAAATTGGATTGAAGGCGCAATCACATAATCATATCAAATCTACTGATGAGAAGGGTAGTAATTATCAAATGGGTTCAATTAAACAAGAGGAATTGATAGAATGGAATTCTGAATCAACCAGTTCGGTGTGTCAAATCAGAGACTTCAAGAATTACGATGGTGTTGGCGCAGAGCTTGGTTTCTTGGCAGATCATATCTCTCTCAATGAATTTGGAATCATCATCAACTATATCGATGGAGATTCAATGGCTAATACAGCTGGGTCCTATTTAGATGTTGTATATGGATATATGAGACAACGGAGGATTTCTATGGGTCTCTGTGGGAGGATGATATTTGGTAGTGGGAAGAAAATCCAGTCATTTGAAATGACTTTGCATTGCCAGAGCAAGAAAAAGTTGGAATTAGTGAGGCTAAGTTTCAAGATGTTTGAACGATGTTTTGCCAATCCTGCATCTGAAACATAATGAGGAATCACCCAATTTCAATGAGCGTTTGAGGTTGATTCATTCCAACATAAAGAAGCCTTGATTAAACAGAGGAATATTGCATGGACATGTTAAAAGAAAGAGAGATCGAACTGTACCAAAATTAAGATCAGTAGGTTGACCAACCAATTCCAAGATGCAAAGTGGCATTCTAGAGGTAGAGTTTTAGGGCCCAAAATCAGCAGCTACAAGATTCTAGGCTCAAATTTAGCAAAGGAATCCTAGATTTCATGAACAAACTCCTGCAAACTTCAACAATTCAACATAATGCAACAAACCTATTCTATTTTAGATGATTTAATTAAATGATTTAGTTGTAATTTAATTTATTTTTTATTTTCGAGCATAAATATATTTTATATTTTATGTTTATTTTGATTCCTATGTAGAAGAATCAAAATAAATTTGTAATAGGGTATATATAAGTGGATTTTTGAGAATGTAAAAATGGGATTTTCAGCAGAGAGACTGCTACTTTGGACTGTATAATGATAATGAAGTAGTTTCTGCCCTTTAAAATTTGGGATCCATCATGGTATTTCATGTTCACCATGTTTTCCTTGTAAGATAATTTTCATATTGAGTTATTTCTACTAATTTTTGTTACAACATTCTCTAAGAGATGTGTTAGGAATCCATCCACGCATGATGCTCTTTTCACAATTATTATGTTGTTAAATGTAGTGGTCATCTTTACAGAATCCATCCTTTGTTAGTTGCTCTATTTAGTAACCCTCTGCTTTACTTTCTGCTAAATATGCCAATAGATATTCATCCATTGATTGATGTCTACAGGGAAGTGGGCTTTCTCCTCTTTTCTTCTCTCATTTACATAATTTATTTGGCTGAGCATTGCGCCTACTTTGCCCCACGTTTGCAGGTAGAAACCAGCCTCGATTCCATAGCCCAATGATTGTTTATCTATTGTTGTCTCGACCCAAAACTTTTTCAAAATTTCAAATCAAGTCACCTTTGCAAGCTAGCCTAAAGATTCCTTATTAGGCCAAATGCTTCATTGGCACGGAAGGCCTCTGCGATCGGGAACTGGTGCGGGTCCAAAAGCTTGGTTTGTGTTTACCTCGGATTGCCTCTTCTCAGCCTTGAGGTTCAATATGAGTGCTAACACATGTGATAACAATTGTTGTTGCAAATAAATAAGAGGGAATTATACCTTATTGGTGATTTTCAGATGAATTTTAGAGATTTATCCTCAGATATGCATTCATGACCTGTAACTTACATGTTTACCATATGTTTGATGGAATGAATATCAAGGTTAGGCCTAGTTAGGTCAAGTTGTTGTTCAAGTTTTGTATGATTATCTTGGTCATCGTGTTATTTATGATTATGGAAAGTTACAAGAAGTTATGGGAAATGGTATAGAGGCTAGATTGGAAAAGTGGCTTAGATCTCAAGACTGCACCCTCTGAACTAGGCAAGTTGGGTCATAACCTCATGGATCAAGGCTTATGCATGTGGCTGTAGGCTCATAGTTGCATGCTGGCAGTATCAAGGGTGTGGTTATAGGCCTAGGAGAGAGAAAGAGAGTTCCAAATTAGGGGTTGGTAACCTGGGGTGGTTGTTCAGCCTCTGAGTGACCTGTGGTTCCCGAGGAAGGTCAGTAAGTCATCAGTTAGTAGTCCCCACTTATTTAACTAGAACTAGGAGGTTGGTCCATGTCATAGTAGCACTCGTCTCATGTTTACCCTAGCAGGTCGGTTAAAGTGGGTGAATGTGGGAGGGTGTGTTTACAAATTGGTATCAGAGCATGGTTCAAACACTTGGACTGAATGGGTGGGATGTGATTGTTATGCATATATGCATTGTAGTGGCTATGGTTGTCATGTATATCGTCGATGTTAAAATTGAGTTATCATGCATGATGTTGATAGGTTGGTGTCATTATGAGTATATACATGTATATCGTGCAAATATAGACTAGTTTATGCAAACACAATAGGCTCTCCTGAGCTTAACTAAGGCATGTTTGATTATGTTTATATGTGGTTATTTTGACATGGCATGTTCATAAGAAGAAGGATATTAGATATGATGAGAAAAATGGTGGATTATAGTTCACGTGAAGATCCTTATCGATTAACTAAGCAACATGGGGAAGAGTACTCTCTTGACATAACATATACCTTGAGAAGTATGAAGGAAAAAATCAGAAGTTGCAAGGCATATAATGACAATATAATTCAATTACGGGAAAGGATTTCCAGAGCTCAGGAAAAGAAAGCAGGGGTCAATGCAGTGATCCTTCAGAGCTTATCATACTTACAAAGACAACGACAACCATAGATCAGTTATGGAAAAGAGGAAAGGACTAATGGGGCATATGGCTATAGGTCTCAATCAATGCACAGTTTGGACAATGAGGACATAATAAGAGGTGGCATATGTTTGGATACACTTGAAAAAAGAGGTAGTTGTTATGGGTTCTATTCTAGTTCGTTCTGGTTCAGATATATATCTTGGTCATTATCACCATCATCCTTATAGGAGGAGTGAGAGGGGGCACTTATCAAATGAGTTCAAGAAAGCTAAGCCTCATATGTTTGATGGAGAGTTGAAGAAACTGGAAGATGCATATGATTAGCTGCTTGGGATGAAGAATTTCTTCAAGCTTAATGATTATACATAGAATATGAAAGCTAGGACAACTATTTTCAGTCTAAAAAGAAAGGAAAATATCCAGTGGGAAGATGTGAAGCATGTCAGAGGCATCAAGGTAGAAGTATTGAGTTGGAATTAGTAAGAGTCTTTAGAAAGAATTACTCATCTGAAAGATACTATGATGGAAAGTCTAAGGAATTTTATGAGCTAAAGATGGGATACATGATATATGAGGAGTACACAACTAACTTTCTAGAGCTATCGAGGTATGTGCCTTACCTCAAGGATGATAAGATAAATGTTCAAATGTTCATTAGTGGTATGGCATTAACATTCAAAGATCAGATTAAGTATGATGAGCCTCGGTCATTGGAGGAATTCATTGGAAAATTGAAGCATTTTTATGAGTAGTCGAAATGCAAGTCTAAGTCTAAACATGATTGGAAAGGGAATGAGAAGGCTACGGTAAAATGGCCTCCAAAGCAGGAAATACCTTAGGATGCAAGTGAGAAAGAAAATGTGGCTCCTTACAAGAAGTTTAGTGCAACTAAGAAAGGACATGGACCTCAGCCTGAAGAATAAAAAAATAGAGGTAGTGGCATGGAACTGTTGCAATGTTGGATTTGTGGCAAGGATCATCGCAAGAAGGATTTCCCATTGTACTAGAGTGGTAGGCCTTAGATCTATAGTGCTTAGGAGGTGCAGATAGTTGGGTATGTTTGTCAGAGAATTCCTCAGATTTATGCAACACTTGATAACCATTGGAAAAAAACCACTAGGAATCCATTATTGATATGGAAGGTAAGCTTTGTGATCAAGTTATTTCCATTTTTATTGATCTTGGATCTAATTATAGTTATGTTAGTCCTGACTTATGGGATAAGTGTGGCTTGAATAAATAAGTGCAAGCAAAATATTGGTTGGTGTAGTTGGATATAGGGACTAAGAAAATAGTACACCATTGGGTAAGAGCTCGCACATTTGAGCTGAATGGTATACCTACATAAACACATTTAAATGTGCTTCCTTTGGGATCATATATTATGATTTTGGGCATGAATTAGTTATTCGTTTACAAGACAAAGGTAGATTTATATGAGAAGGATATTGAGTGCTTGGATGATGATGGGGAAAGGAGAATATTCTAGGGAAAGAAGAAGCCTACATCCGTAAGAATGTTTACACTATGCAAGCCAAGCACAATTATAGGAAAGGGTGTGTATTGCTTGCAGTGCATATTTACAATGATAAGGGGAAGGATGTTGAGGATGATGAAGTCCCCAAGAGGTACTTTGTTTTGCAATAGTTTCAAGATGTATTTTCTGCAAATATTTTATAGTTACCTTCTCATAGGGAAGTGAATTTCTCTATAGAGTTGATACCAAGAGTAGCACCAACATCAAAGGCACCGTACATGATGATCACTTCAGAGTTGGTATAACTTAAGTTGCAACTTAAGGAAATTCTTGACTAGGGATATATAAGGCCAAGTGTATCACCTTGGGGTGCACCAATATTGTTTATAAAGAAGAAGGATCTTACCCTAAGTTTGTGCATTGATTACAGGTAGTCGAACAAGGTGACGATCAAGAACATGTATCCATTTCCAAGGATTGAAGATTTGTTTGATTAGTTGAAGGGAGAAACAATGTTCTCGAATATTTATATGAGATCATGTTATCATCAGGTGTGTATCAAAGAAGAGACATATAAAAGACTACATTCTGGACCAAGTGTGGGCCTTATGAGTTTGTTGTGGTTCATTTTGGTTTGAATAATGCTACAACTACTTTCATGTGCTTGATGAATAATGCGTTGCATCCTTATTTGGAAATTTTTTTGATAGTATTCATTTATAACATATTGATATATTCTGAGAATGAGGAAGATCATGTAGAACACCTAATATTAGTGTTGATATTTTTGAGAGAGAATTAGTTGTATGACAAACTCAATAAGTGAATTTTATTTTAGATAGAAGTTGATTAATTATAACATGTTGTTTCCAAGGAAGGCATAGTAGTGGAGCCAAAAAACAATAGATTTATCATAGAGTAACCAACTCTTAGGAATGTGAATGAGTTCAGATCTTTCATGGGATTAGCAGGTTACTACAGGAGGTTCATCAGGAACTTATCAAGGATTTCCTATCCTATTACATCATTTCAGAGAAAAGGGAAGAAGTTTGAATGGATAGAGTTATGTACAACCAATTTTGAGAAGTTGAATAAGTTGCTTACAAATGCTCCAATTCTAAAGATTGAAGATCCTCGCAAGGAATTTGTAGTTTGTACCGATGCTTGTAAGAGAGGACTTGGTGGGGTATTGATGCATGAGGGACAAGTGGTATGCTATGAGGCAAGGAAACTGAATGAGGATGGGCATAACTAAGTGACTCATGACCTAGTGTTGGAAACAATTATTCATGCCTTATATATGTGGAGGCATTATCTCCTTGGAAGGAGGTTTATTTGATGAGTTACCATAATGGAGTGAGGTATCTATTTGACCAACCTAATTTGAATGTCAGGGAAGCTAGGTGGTTGGCCATCCTTAGTGAGTTTGACTTTGAGATCAATTATATCAAAGACAAGGAGAATAGGGTTGCAAATGATCTTAGCAGGCGATCACAGGTAAATCATATTGCAATTGTGATCTCTTATGGGACAAACTTGCAGGAGAAAATCTTGCATGCAAGGTAGCAGGATGATAATTACCAAAAACTTAAGTACACGTTACAACACCATGATATAGGTGATTAGGATGTGGATTATCATCTCATGACAGATGGCTTTGTCAAATTCAGGGACATGATTTATGTGTCGGGTAACAATGAGTTGAAGAAGCTTATCTTGAGGTAGTTTCATGTCAAGCCATATTCAGGTCACCCAAGATATTAGAAGACATTGACAATAGTTAATAAGTTCTATCATTTTCCAAATATGAAGAAAGAGGTGGTTGAGTTTGTTGCACGATGTTTGGATTGTCAGTAGGTGAAAGCTGAGTGTAAGCACCCAATTGATCTATTACAACATATTTTGATTCTGGATTGGAAATGGGAGGTAATTTCCATTGATTTAATTATAGGTTTTCCAAGGACATCGAAGCATCATGATTCCATTACGGTTATGGTTGAGAGGCTAAGCAAGGTAACTTACTTCATTCCAGTGAAGTCTATGAATTCAAATAGTGACATAGCTCAGGTCTTCATTGGGGAGATAGTGAGATTGCATGGTGTTCCCAAGAAGATTATATCAGATAGAGATGATAAGTTCACTTTCAAGTTTTGGAAGGAGTTTTTTTCAGGATTGGGGACAAATTTGGCTTTCAATACAACTTATCATCCATAGAAAAATGGGCAGAAAAAGAGGTTCAAGGGGATTCTGGAGGATATCCCGAGCATGTATTTCATGCATCAACAAAGGAAATGGGAGGATTATCTTCCACTAGTGGAGTTTGCATATAATAATGGGTATCAAGAGTCATTGAGGATGAGTCCATTTAAGGCTCTATATGGGTGGGGTTGTAATACTCCCATAAACTGGAGTGATCTAGTGAACATGGTGCTTATTGGGCTAGACATGTTGGTAGATATTGAACATGAGATGCATATTATTAAAAGGAATTTAAAGGCAAAATAAGATACGCAAGAGAGTTATGTAGATCACCATAGGGAATTCAAGGAGTTTCAAGTTGGGGAGCATGTGTACTTGTGGATCAAGCCCAAAAGAGCTCCTTGAGGATTGGGTCACGTGCCATGCTGGCACCTCGATATTGTGGGTCTTTTGAGATCCTTGAGAGGATTCGACTAGTGGCCTATAGAATTGCACTGCTGCCAATGATGAAAGTCCATGATATTTTCCATGCTTCAATGCTTAAGATATATGTAAAGGATCATGTGATTGAATGGTCTGTATTGCAGGTGGAACCAAAAGGAAAATTCCATCCAGGACCTTAATGCATTTTGTAGTGAAATATCCTCATGCTTCAAAATCATTCAATCAAGCAAGTTAAAGAGCAGTGGAAACAATTTGGGCCCGATGAAGCTACATGGGAGATGGTTGATCAGATGTGGGCTAAGTATACTTCATTATTTGCTGGTTCAAGCAAATGATTTTTTAATATATATATATATATATGTCTATGTCTATGTATGTGTTTATGTGTGTATGTATGTGTGTCTGTATGTATGTATATGTTTTTTTGTTGTAAATGTCACACCGATCTGTGTTATAAATCTATAATAAGAGGCATGTTTGTTTTGTTTTTCAGCACAATGTCATTGTAAATACTGCATCGATCTGGGTTATAAAGCTCCATGGGAATTATGTTTTTATTTTTAGAAGTTTGATGGTCATAGGTGTCATAGAACACTAAGGGCGATGTTCCCCCAAGGAGGAGGGGTATGTAACAACCTCGAGTTAAAGATTCATGTAATAAAGGATAATAAAGGAAAAAGAATAAGACCAAGGTCACGAGACACATATTCCAAGTTGAATGTTGGGAAAAAATCTATAGTGGGCATCAATTTTGGTTTATTATGGCTAAAGAAATTGGAAAAGGCATTGGAAAAGGAGAAGAGGCATTTATTGGCATTTAATTATGAAAATAAAGTAAAATAGGAGAAAAGGGTTATGAAGAATCACAAATTTGCATGAGGAGGGAATTAAGGGGAAATCGAAGGAAAAAGAAGAAAATAGAGGCTTTAATGATAAAAAGGATTTAGAGAAACAATTCACAACTTTTATTGGTTGAGATTTTGGTCAAATGAACATTTTCCCTCTCTCATACTCTTGCACACTTAGAGAATTCTTGGAGCACTCTATCGTTGGAGGACGGAAAGCAAAGGAAATCCAAGGAAAGGAAAGGGAAAGTTAAAGAAGGTTGGATCAACAACTTCAACAAGAGGATTTTGCAGGTAACATGTTGCATGTGTGATTTCCTAGTTGATTTTTTAATGCATGGTACATGAATTTGTGTATTTAGTTAAATTGCTATCATTGGCATGGGTTTTTCCTGGTTTGAAAAAGGGTTCAGCCTTGCCTTTCCATTTCCTAGATAACCATGGTGTGATGGGATTTATTATTGCTTGAGCTTTGTATTGTCGAAAGGTTTTAGAACCAGGTGAGGCAGTCTAAGGAAAATTCCCAAGGGTTGGGGGTGGTGATGTTTTTCTCTTAGAAGCCCTCTATAGGTGGGTGGAGATAGGAGAATTTCTTAAGGTATGGTGAAGAGATTATGAGGCATATAAGCTTGGTTTGGTTTTGTGATCTCAAGACTGGTTTAGGTGAGATCACAATTTCTTAAGGGTGGAGATGGCTTAACCACCAGAGACCCTAGTTGTTTATGTATTGGTTTATCTTATGATATCCCACATTCATGCTTGAAATATGAAATGAGGGTAATTGGCTGAAACATATATTTGGTTCAACTACATATATGGTTGGGTGGTACATGGAAGTCCATAAATTGGTTAGATTTTGCATATGTTAATAATAACTAAGTCTTATTATGATTTATGAGAACTTTTACTTGTTATTACATTGATTTGATGGTTTTTATGTCATGGTTAATATTCTATTTATATGTTAGTTATAAGCATGGTTCTGTGCTCTAGCTATGAATCTTGTTCATGATTTGATAAGCATTTGAATGGTTTATGAATGCATGGCTAACAAGTGCTGTTGCAGCTAAATGAGAGGGCATTAGACCTTCTTGATGATTTTCAGATGAATTTCAGAGATTTATCCTCAGATATGCATTCACGACCTATAACTCACATGTTTACCATATGTTTGACGAAATGACTGTCTCTGTTAGGCCTAGTTATTGTTAAAGTTTTGTATGATTAGAATGGTCATTATGTTATGATTCTAGAAATTTACAAGAAGTTTTGGGCAATGGTCTGGAGGCTAGTATGGAAAAGTGGCTAAGATCTCAGGACCGCACCCTTTGAAATGTGCAAGTTGGGTCATAACCGCATGGAGCAAGGCTTGTGCATGTGACTGGAGGCTTACTACCATATGTTGGCAGTGTAAAAGGTGTGATTATAGGCCCAAGTGAGAGAAAAAAGGGTTCTAGTTCAAGGATTGGTCACCTAGGGTGGTTGTCTAGCCTCTGTGTGACTTGTGGTTCCTAAGGAAGGTCAGTAAGTCATCAATTAGTAATCCCCACTTCCTTAAACTAGAACTAGGAGGTTGATTCATGTCATAGTAGCACTCATCTCATGTTTAAACTAGAAGGTTGGTTAAAGTGGGTGAATGTGGGAGGGGATGTTTACATTGGGTGTGATGTTTTTATGAAAGGATAGGGTTCTATCTTAGTCACTGCATCATCTCAATTCTCTTGCTCGATGTGAAATTCACACTTGCAAATATAAATAAAATAATAGCACTAGTTGGGATTCCAAGTTAATTATCACCTCCTATTTCCCATGGTATTCCCATCCCATATAAGATTAGTGTCTTGGAGATTCTCTTTATATATGTAGAGGTTCCTCTGTATTCATGGCTTGTAACCTTCATCTCAATGGTTCAAGACCCTCTCTTAATATCATAGGTATAAAGAATGACTATATCAAACAAATTCTTCAAATATTCCCAAAAATCTCTTAGTTCAGTTGCTCTTTTTTATATTCCTAGTCCATAGCAACTTCCCCCAACAATTTTAAGTTTGGAAAGGATACAAAATCATTATTATCCCCATAGAAAGGAATCTATGGAGCAATCAAATTTTTACTTGGAGCATAGCTTAATTAAAGGCTTATGTCCATTTTGGTGGACATACACAAATGTGTTTCTTTAATTTGAAATCCTTGCTAAAATATGAATCATAAATCTACCTATGTGAAGGGTTTTCTTTGTTAAATTATCAAATGCCAGCCATATTTATTTTCTCACGAAATTTTATTTTATTCCCAACAATTTATTTATTTATCCAAATAAATACTAAATTACCGAAAAATAAAATCAGTGGTATTATTAATTTCTAGAAATGAATATATGTAACTGAATTTAAATTAGAGAGATAAATCACATATTTTAAAAATAATGCACTCTCAACAATTCTTTGACATCTATTAATCTGGAAAATATGGGTTTTTGACCCATACAGATACAAGAAAAAATACAATGCACAGAACCCATAACTGATCTAGGTGTATATTGGCGGCCACCCACCTATTCCACCTATACCTCCAATCGGTTTTGTCTGTTTCCTTGATTATAACAACATTTACTATTTTTAGCGGTCTTTTAGGTCCCAAACTTCCGAATTTGATTTGACCCCCTAACTGGCATTTTTTTTGAGGTTTCCAACATGCCATAGAAATATGCAATGGCCTGTGGAAAATCATGTAGTACTCAGAGAGATCTTTCCAACGAGGTATTGCACATGCCAAAGAGAGATAACATGACCAAGATACAACCCCAAGAAGTTGACTACCCAACTAAACCCAACGGGGCCCACAAACTCTTGGCGTTTCATCTTCTGGGGTTAGGGTTTTGGTTGTTTATGGTTTTAATTTGATGTTTAATAATAAAATGGCCCTCGGGCCTCATTGTAGCACAATTCATAGGCATGTATCCACCACATCTCTTCTCAGAGATAAGCTACCATCGCCCGAGCTAGTTTATTTCCATTCTGTACTTAAACATATTTTTGTTCTTTGATATTAATGAAATGACGTTTTATTTATGCTGCATATCTGTTTTTATGTTTCTATCTGTAATTTTTTGCATTCCTACATAATTCTAGATCAGTGGTATCAGAGCGGTTTTCTCTTTCTCTGTTTTTCTTTTCATGTCCCCAACAAGGTCAGGGTATAAGGAGTTAGCTCGAACCGGTTGAACCTTTGCAAGACTAGCCTCGTAAACCATGAAAACCTCCCATGGAAGAAGAAAATAAAGATTATGGATTAGGATATCCTTTCAAAATATTGCTCAAGGAAGCCCTTGAGTGACAAAGGAACACGATGATGGATAAATTTTCCGAAATCCTTAGGTGGCTACCCACATGCGACACATATTCATCAAACCGTACCACTCTAGAGGTGCCACTCCTTTTAAGGTACAAGCTAACTTTGAAATTCCCATATTTGAAGGCTAGATAGATGAATATGCCCTAGATAAATGGTTAAATATGTTGGAAGGATATTTTCCAGTTCATGAGTTTTCCAATAGGGAAAAAAAAAAAATTTCCCTCCTCAAAGTCCACCCCCATGTCAAGGACTGGTGGGAACCTATTGTGAACAATAGGACGACGGAGAATCCTCACTATTTTCAACTGCACCCACCTGGAATTATTTTAGATATTCCATAAAGGAACAATATTACCTTGGTGGTAGCTATGAGGATAAATACATAAAGGGGACCACGTTGCGACAGGGAAGGGACCAAGATGTGTCAGAATTCACAAATAAATTTCATACCCTTCGCAAAAAGCTGGGTATTAAGTATTCCGAGATACATTTGGTGCTCAAGTACTACAATTGTCTAGACAAGTACATACAAGATGATATGGAGTCCCTCGACATCTCCTTGCTTGGCATCGTCTATTGATACACTGTCAAGATCGAGCAGAAATTTAAACAAAAGAAGTGAGACTTTGGATCTACAAATCTGAAGCAACGGAAGGGCTCCCCCAAACCTCAAAAAAAAGGACAAAGCTAGGCAATGCAACCCAAGACAACCCATCAAAGCCACAAGCAAAGGATAACATGAAGAAAAATAAGGACACAGGGAAATGGTGTGATTTCCATAAGAGCCCCACTCACAATACAAGTGAGTGTCGATCTAAGCAGTCATTGGTGGCCGAGCTGAAGGCATTTGATGCATGTTTTGACTCTGAGTCATAAAATGACAAGGGTAATGATAAAGGGAAGTTGATTATTTATATGAATCCTAGTTCCATCATTGCCACCACCAAGATCTAGAAGACTGAGCCCATAGATCCAGAGGAGGGGGAGTGACTCTTCCACTCATAGATGTGGGTGAAGGGTTCTATGCTACAGTTCATTTTCGATAATGGAAGCTAAAAGAACCTCATTTTTGTAGAGGTCATGAAGCGTTTGGGCCTATTGACCACACCACACCTGCAACCGTACACCATAGGGTTGCTTTACCAAGGATGAGATCTCCACATCCACCAACAATTTTGCCTTCCTTATAGCATCAAGCCCTTCACAAATGGGGTACTGTGTGATGTTTCCCCTCTTGAAATTTGTGATGTATTATTAGGCCAACCGTACTTGTGGAAGCGTCATGTTGTGTAAGAGTCTATGCCTCACACTTTCATTATTTCTTTGCGCAATAGTTTATATAGGTTACCGGGGGTAGCCCCGTCTACCTCCATGTCTTTGATCTCTGCGATGGAATACAGTAAGATCATTTCCTAGACTGTGAAATTTGTATTCCTTGTGATTCACCCTCACGGAAAGAAGAAGACTATAGCCAAATCCACATCCTATAGACATGGATCCTCCACACGACAACATTATATGAAAAAGGTCATGGAAGAGTACAGGGACATATTCACCTCACCCACAGTGGTACCCCTACACTATCAGGTCAAGAAATCCATCAAACTGATCCTAGGCATGTCGCTACCCAACAAATCGATCTATTGACTCTCTGTTCTAGAGAACAATGAAATTAAGAGGAATATTCAGGAGCTGTTGCAGAAAGGGCACATCAGGCCAAGCTCATCACCCTGTGGGAGCCCGATCATGTTGGTACAAAAGAAAGATGAGACCTGGAGATTTTGTATTGAATATTAAGATATCAATAAGATCACTGTCCAGAATAGGTATCCAATCCCACAAATTGATGACCTTCTGGACCAGCTCAATGGTGGAAAATATTTAAAAAATATCGAATTGAAGTCTAGGTATCACCAAGTACCAATTGAATCCTATGATGTGTGGAATACAACTTTCAAATCCAAGGAGGGCCTTTTCGAATGGTTGGTCATGCCTTTTAGGTTGGCGAATTTCCCGGTAACATTCATGTGACTGATGAACAACATATTGTGGCCCTTTATCAACTTGTTCTTGGTAGTGTACCCTGAAGATATCCTGATCTTGAGCTGGAGTTGGGAAGAGCACATAAACCATATCTGATAGGTCCTCCAAATCCTTCGACATCACAAATTGTGTGCTACTTTGGAGAAATGCACTTTTGGTAAGACCAAAGTTCAATATATGGGGTACATCATTGATGAGTGGGGTGTGCATGTGGACCCAACCAAGATACAAGTTATTTGAGATTGGAAAGTCCCAACCATTCTAATAGAAATCCATAGCTTTCTGGGTCTTGCCAATTTCTATTGCAAGTTTGTGTTGGGATTCTCGCATATCACTTGGCCTTCGAGTCAAGTCACCAAGGGTAGAGAGAAATAAAATTTCTTTTGGTATGAATCCCAAAAAAATGCATTTGTCGAGTTGAGGCATCGCCTTTGCTATGTAATAGTGCTCACATTACCATACTTGCAACAATGATTTGAAATTGAGACAGACGCGTTCGACTATGCTATTGTTGTAGTTCTTACCTAACAGGGGCATTCGGTGGAATATCATAGTGAGACACTTTCAGATGCAGTTTGAAAGTATCCCACTTATGACAAAGGGATGTATTCTATTGTGAAGGCCTTCCAACAATGGAAGCATTACATTATGGGGAAGGAAATTATCATCCACATAGACCACCGACCTTTGTAGTTCATATAGATGCAAGGGAAGTTGTAGGATGATCGCCATAAAAAATAGTACACATATATGCAACTGTTCCATTTGAACATCAAGTACAAGAAGGGAAGCACTAATAATGTTGTATACTATCTCAACCGATGAACGATTATATCCTCGAAAACTATGCTCGACTCTTGTGGACATGAGACTTCGGGGTGGCCGCATCTTTACAAGAGCGATCTAGAATTCAACAACACATACCAGATGCTCCTACACAACAAGCAAGTTCTAGATTTTCACCTCCAGGATGCACTGTTATGCCACCTAGGACACCTCTATGTTCCTACAAGTGAGCATTCCAAGATGATTTTGGAGTTGCACTACAATCAGGTCACTAGACATTTTGGAGTAGAGAAAATAGTGGCCATGCTGCAGAAGTATTTTTATTGGTTGAACCTTCGACATGATGTTGGGAAGTACCTCAAATCCTGCACTTCCTACGCCATTTCCAAACCAACAATCAATAAGAAAGGCCTATATACTCCTTTGCATACTCCTAGTCGGCCTTGGGAATCCATATCCATGGATTACATGTCGGGCCTTCCTTCAACTAAGCATGACAACGGCTATGTGTTCGTGGTCATCGAAAAATTATCTAATATGGCCATTCTGGCAGTCTGCAAGAAGAGTATCACAATGAAATCCAATGCTAAGCTCTTCTTTGAATGAGTGTGGGTACATTTTTGGATCCCACAGTCCATTATCTCATATCAAGGCAACAGGTTCCTGAGTACATTTTGGTCAAGCCTCTGGTTGGTGCTGTATGGCCAAAAAAAGGTCGTCATCAGGATGATCGTGCACATTTTGCACATGTACAACTCAAATAATCCACACACATGGGATAAAATCCTCCCATATATCTAAAACAGCTAGAACATAGCTCTCCATAGCTCAACTAGCCACATCCCCTTTCATGTGGGGTTGGGATTCAAACCACCATGTCCCATTGATGTGTCCATACCATTTGTAGCTACTCAAACAGATTTGGCTCATGACCATTTCGAAGCTGACCAAGATAACAAATTCATTGAGAACATTTAGCACATTCGCCAACAGGTCCATGACATATTGGAGAGAGAAAATGATAAGTACAAGCATCATCATGATTAGCATCGATTTCCACACAAGTTACAAGTGGGTGATAAAGTTTGGTTACATTTGTAGAAGGAGCACCTCGCTGGGCCCCACCAAAAGCTTTTCTCGCTCCTATATGGACCATACATCATCACCAAGGTTGTAGCGGAAAATGCCTTTGAGCTCAACATTCCACCATTCCTTGTTTTGCACCCAATATTCAATGTGGACCGATTGTGACCATGTTTTCCTCCATTGTTGGACACATCCGACGTTGCTAAGTAGCCGACACCAAAAAATATCAACCCAAGATGCATTGATTAGGCCAAAATTGACAAGATAATGGACACATAGATCAAGAACACTCACCGGAAGAGGATCCAACTATATCGAGTTGTTAAAGCAGGGCAAGTGGTTCACCGGGGACCAAATTCAACAAAAAATTCCTCACCTCATGGAACCATTGCTTCATAAGGGGGGAGGAATGATCTAGGTGTAAATTGGTGGCCACCTACCTATTCCACCTAGACCTTCAGTCGGTTTCATCTGTTTCCTTGATTATACCATCATTTACTATTTTTAGAAGTTTTTCGAGTCCTAAAATTCTGAAGCAGTTTTGACCTCGTAAACGACATTTTTTTCGAGGTCCACAGCAGGCCAACAACCATAGGTAGGGGACTATAGTAAATCCCATAGTAGTTGGAGAGATATTTCCAACAAAGTATCACACGCACCAAAAAAATAGCATATGACCAAGTTATGACCCCAGGAAGTTGGCTGTCCAGATAACCCCAACGGGGCCCACAAACCCTTGTAATTTCATCTCTTGTGGTTAGTGTCTTGGTTTTTTAGAGTTTTAATTTGACGTTAAATAATAAAAAGGCCCTTGAGCCTCATTGTAGCACAGTTCAGAGGCATGTAGTCGCCACATTTGTTCTCAGAGATAAGATACCATCACCCGAGCTAGTTTATTTCCATTCTATATGTAAACATATTTTCGTTCTTTGATATTAATGAAATTAAGTTTTATTTCTGACGCATCTCCATGTTTATGTTTATATCTATAAATTTTTGTGTGCCTGCATAAATCTAAATCAGTAACTCAACCCCCACAGGATGAATTTGGCCCAAGGAATTTAGGCACCTGAAAATCAACCTCTTGAAGAAATTGACCTAGAGAAATTCAACCCAATAAATTAGCTGGCAAGTCTACTTGCTCCCTCCTTGTTAGATGTAACTGCGCCCTAGGAATTTTGGTCCCCAAAAATTTGGATTTCTCTAAATCAAATAAAACTTCCCCCGAAAATTCGCCCCCGTAATTTTCTCAAATTGACCTCCTGGTTTCGCCTTCAATTCACCCATAATTTTCCTCATCTGCACTCCAGTGCATTGAGCCACTCACACTAGAGAAAATTGGTCTCTCTGTGATGGCTTGATCTCTTGAGTTCTTGTTGTGTCTTCACCTATTCTCTAGGATTCCTTTATAATTTTCATTAAGTCTAAATCCCTAATACTAATCTCCCTTCTAGAACATATTGGAGATCAACATTTGAGATTATTTCTAAGTCAATTAAATGATTAAATTATTTATCCTTAGAAAATGGCTTGATAGTCCATAATAATTAATTGATTTTATATATTTTTCCTAAGTTAGACATAACAAAGAAGACACAAATCACTTACTCCACCAATCAAGCACCTAGAGAGGAAATAAATCATCTCCCACATGCTACGACACCAAGCCTATGCAGAAGACCTTCCGAAGCTACTACTATATTCAATTTTTTGACATTGGAATTTAGTTTTTCAATTGATAGGGATCACATTCTGTACTAATGTTCCTTGTTAATTGGGAATGGTTGCCTTTTCATGAAGCCATGCTTCTCTAAATTCGGTCCTTCCTTAGAACCCTTTCCTTTGTGCCAATATGGGTTAGGATTCCCAACTTTTCCCTTTAATTATGGCCATTGGACTATCTAAGGGTAATCATGAATGATTTGGGTAACTTTCATTTCTATTATTTTGAAACTAAGAAAAGGCTTATTACTACTTGTTTGTGAAAAGTGACGTTTTAGAGTATTGCTATACAAGATTCAATAGGAAGCTACAAATTGTGTGTGAAGTTAGGAGATATATTATAAATAAAACAATTTTTGATGCATATGATGATTTTAAATTGGGATGAAACTATATATTTTTAAACCCCTTGTAATTAATATGAAGCACAAGAAACCTATTGGGTCTGATATTAAGAAGAGAAATAGCCACATACCTTCTTGGCAGAATGACATAATAAACCAACACCACTTAGTTGAGATCATAACTCATGTTAAGGAGGTTCCTTTTATGAAAGAAGAGAATTATATCACTTCAGGTATTGGAACAAAACTTGCAGTGTGCTCTTTTTCTTTGACTTCATTTCACTAATATTATGTTATTACGTCACGACATTCTAGTTACAAGAATTACCTAGTTGGTTAACATATACATTTATGGATACTTTGATCTAGACCTTTGATATAAATTGATGTGATTATTGTTAGATGTGAACATATCTTTGTTATGGTTTTTTCTTTGATATTCTTGTGATGTTATTAAATATCGAAAATGAATATGTAGTACATGATCAATCTATTATGTTATATGATACTATTGACAGTTTTTCAAGTGCAAGAGGAAGAAACACACGTGCACATGGACTCCCAATTGTGTCAAGATATGTGGACCCAGGGATGGGTTAAGATATGAATGATTGACATGCATATGTCATTACTTATTCTTGAACATTGGATAGTGCTTTTTGATATGTTATTTCTATATGTGTGAAAAGACAAGTTAACATTTTACATATAGGCTTATACACGGGAAAAGTGTTGTATGATGAGACATGAGATGAATATCATATGGAGAAGAGGTCTATATTGATTTTTCCTACCTACGAGCCTCATTTCCATATAATGTGTGGAAAAATGTATGATTTAGTATTTTTTCCTGGAGGTTAAACGTTTCCACAAGGGTAGGTCATGGATTCAATCAATTACAATGATTAACTAAGAGGCATGTTAAGGTGTAAATCAATCCTTATTCCTTAGTGTCCATAAATCTCTCACCAATGGTAAATGAGTTGGTTAGTTAAGTCCCAACCATATCACCTTCCCTCCTAATTGAAAAATGACACTTGAAGGCATGTGGGAGCATGGTACCTTTGGTACGTATTGGTAGGCAGCACTTAAGGTACATGTAGGAACATGGTATCCTTGGTACATGTTAGCCCAAGTATGTCAGTGATCAAATGACCCTTTTAGTTGTTTTCCATTAGGTCATAGGTCATAATTTTTACTTTTTGACTACCCTATACCCCTCCATTTTCCCTCATTCCACTTGCACTGTGGAGCTAAGGTGCCATACTCCTCAATGAATTTTTCTCATAACTTTTACTTAGCTTCATAACCCTTGTTTCACCTACTTAACTTAAAAAACCTTTTTTCACAAGTTTTCCCACAGTAAAAATTGGGAATTTCCTATGTTTTGAGGTTTTGAACACCCTAAATTCATCCATTTCCCCTCATTACACTTTTCATTGTGAAGTAAAGACACTACCCTATCCACTGAATTTTTATCAGAATTTTTACTCAACCCTATCACCCCCATTTCATCTCACTAACTTACCCTACTATCACAGGGACAATTTGGATTCAAAATCAGTTTTTGAATTAATGGAGATGAAATTTACAAGAGTGAAAGAGGGTTTTTTCACTCATAGGCCAAAGAAAAAAAAATCCTTCAGTTTATGCACAGGTGTTATGGTTTGAGAGAAATGGCAACAATACACTTGCTCTAGGTCATTTTCTGCAATTCTGGACAAGTTGTCTTCAAATCAACTTTTCATGGGTTTGGAACAGGGGTTTCCAGTGCTTGAGGACTCCATTTTGTAGCAAACATCCTAAGATTTCCAACCATACCACTTGTAGTCCAAAAATCCTCTGGGAATGCCTCCAAAATACCTCTCAAATGGATTTTTTATGCTTCTGGAACACACTGTTATGCTTCTGGAACACATTGGAGTAACTTTGGGAGAATGAAATTTTGGAGGCCTTCCCATGGTCCAATTTGAAAAATTCAAGATGTTCTGGAAACTAGACACACAGGGATAGTTTATCAATTTTTCAAAAGTGATTTTTGACTTCCAAAAGTTCCTCAAAGGTCCCTCCAAAATTATATTACGCTTCTGCAATTTGTTTTTAAATTATTCAGTTAGAATTGTCACAGATCAACACTGGATTCCTTCAGTACAAATGTCAAGCTCAAAAAAGGTCACAAATTAGAGGCTATGAGTTGTCATTAGAGTTACTAGGTTTGTTTTTTCTTCCTTTTATGATGGAATGTGTAATTAATGTAAGGGACTAACACTCCTAGTTTGTAGCTAAATTTCAGGGAATGGTTTCTAACCTCCCTAGAAACTAGGAAATGACTCATCTCTTGTATATATGATTAATTTGGGATGATATTTCGACCTAGTGAGGTGTACTAATATATATTTTATATAATTAGACTCTATTTTGTCATTGTAGAGGTTGGATAGTTGTTATTTGCAGTGGAGCTATTGTACAAGCTTTTGCTAATGAAATCAAGGATAATGTTGCAGACGTAGTGTTGAGACTCCAGTGGTATGCCTTTGAGCATTTTTTTTTCTCTGTAAACTCATGATGTTGAATGTTATGTTACTCATATTCCACATATATGATTATTTATTCTAAGTCTTATCAGTTTATTGATAGAAAACATGCTTTCCATGCTCTGTTTTTCATAAGATTTTCATGAAATTGTCTTGCTCTTCTAATGAATGAATTCAGTTTAATTCTCATTATGATTCCTTCTCATTTATCTCTATACAAAATGGGAAATTAATCATGCCTCTTAGCTTACCTACCTAGCCTCACCCTTACCTCTGCAACTAAACCTTTGAAATCATATCAATACCCCAGACCTAGTCTCCTAACTGTCATTCCTATCCAACAAAACTCCAAACAAACAAAAATTTAATCTATTGAGCATCATAAATAGCATAAAAAATTATATACAGTCACCCCTTTGAAATCAAAGTGATATAGAGAGATCCAATCATCTCTATTCTGGGTAGGGCTAGCTACCTGGCCAAAAGTTGGTCTGCGGTTACCTTTCTCTAATCCTACTGTCAGCCTTAGGAAGTTGGGGAAAGTGATAACAATACATATAATTAGGAAGTACTTTAATGGATTGTAGGGACATGATACCATTGGTATGCACTAATAGGAAGTACTTGATGGGCATGTATTGGCATGGTGCCCTTGTTATCATGCACTTGAAGAGCTATAGGCATTATGTATAGATTTTTTTGCGTGGTACTTGAAGAGTTGTAGAGGTTATGTCTAGCTCTCGTTACTGAATACTTGAAGACTATGAGGTAACTTGGCATCACCCTTGGTATTGAATTTGATTTGGTTTATGTATATTTTGAAGAATAGTATACTTTGACATCTACATTTTATTTTAGCATGGGAAATTGAATGAATTACATGAGTGACTAGATTGATCATATGGAATTATCGACGTGTTTGGTTTTAGAAAAGGGAAATAAATTTATTTTTTTAATTAGAAATGAAAATTCCTATAGAAATTTGTGAGCTAAATGGAAAGAAAAACATTTTCGTTTAAATAGAAAATAGTAATTTCATGTGGACCTACTTAGCGTGAAAAAAGGGTTGTAGGGAACATCTAAGAATAAAATTAGGAAAGAGGTTGTGATGTGATGAATAATTTCTATTTTGCATATTTAAATAAATAATTACTTTTGCATGGAGTGACACATGGAGGGGTGAATAATATGCATTTAGGAATTACAATAATTTGAATTTTTCATGAGATGAACACATTTCATAAGCCTCAAAATATATATAAGAAAGGAGGAATGAGATCCAAAGCTCGCATTTTTTCTCCCTAGTGTTGGATAGCTATTGTCATGCAAAATTTTTCCTTGGTGTAATGGTGTTGAGTTTGGTCTCAATATTTTTGTTTGTAATTTGCAGGTGAGGATCTCATATGCTCTAGAGGAGGAATGCAATTTAAAATGCAAGTTTTTCTTCATACAACCTGTTGTAGCTCTAGGGTCCATGGGGAAGAAGAATGGGTTTGTTTAAGAGTTGGTAGGGTGGTCAACTAGTAATTTGATATTATTTTTGGCAAAGGAAAGTTGGAGCTACTACTTGGAGCAAGCTTGGAATTTAACAAACACAAAGGGAGTATCTTCTACAACACTTTGAACATTGGTATGCAATTATTAAATTTGCAAAAGTGTTTTTTATTCTTTAAAAATTAGAAAAATGTTGAATGTGGTTTGAAAATTTTTAATTTTTAAATGGTATTATTATATGTTTTAGGAGTTAAATTATCTTATTATAATCGATAGAATAAGCATTAAGAGAAGCCCAACCCCAATAGAAAATCCTGTAGAAAATGATTGCTTAAGAAAATTATGAAAATCAATTTCATTTTTATATTTTTATATAAGATAGAGGCATGTGTACTCTGGAATGGTGCAGGATGTGTAGATATGAGACATGCATGTAGGGTGACCACACATTTTCCTTCATGCATTGGACTTCACATACATATGAAATTTGTTGAAGCATTTCTAATTCTTCAAAATTTGGAAAATTGTTGAATGTGGCATGAATTTTCTTAAAATTTGAAAAGGAATTAGTATATGTTTTAAGATTGAAATTTTATTATTAGAACCTTTAGAATAAGCTTTACGACTAGCCTAACCTTCATAGAAAATTTTGTGACTAATGATTTCTTGAGAAAAAAATTGAAAAGACATTTCATTTTTATTTTCCTGTATAAGGTAGAGTTATGTGTACCTTCAATGGTTAAAGTTGCATAAACATGGAACTTGCACCTAGGACCGACATTCCTTTTCCTTCATGCGTTGGACTTCCCATACATAGGCCATGCATTGTAGGTGTCTATATTGGGATTTATGCAAATAAATTTGAGAGGTTTTGCTTGAGACAGAAATGCATTATTATTTATTAATTCTTTTCTTTTCTAGATATTGACTACAAAATATAAGTATGATTTAGATATTAATTAAATACTATTTACGTTTACTTGTGTGAGATTGAAAATATTGTTTTTGACTCCTTATTTGGGAAGCATATTGCTTACATTCTTTTTAAACCAGATGAGAATTTTGTATTTATATGGAATTTTATGCTTGGATCGCAATAAATACATCATGTAGTATGTTATCACCTAAAAAATGATCACCTATCCATTTCTAACTAGGTGGATCGAAATGCACCATGTAAGATTCATTTTACCATGGTAAAATCACTTTCTCCATAGGAAATAATTTTGTAAACCATTTTTATTAAATCAAAATTATTTCTGTTTAAAATAAAAAAACTCATGAGAATAACTGAATAAATCATTATTTATTTAATTTTGTTTATAAATAATTATTAAATAATTATTTGATAATTATTTCTTAACACATTTGACTAAATCACCTAGGAATAATTAACTAAATCACTATTTATTTATTATTATTTTATTTTATTTTTGGAATAATTGTTAAATCATAATTTAATAATTATTTCAAATTCGTATTTTTTTTAATTATCACAAGAGTAATTAATAAATCATTTTTTTTTCTAATTCGCTTTGCAGGTGAGCTGCGACTGTGACCTAGGCGCAGGCGCACTCCCCTCAACTGTTGCTGCCCAATCCTGGGCACATGGCCCATTCGGAGGACATCCTGTAGGCGACCTCTCCACCTGATCATTCCCAAGCCTTCTCGGCATTGATCAGCTCTTTAAATCCTCCTCGTCCAAGACCTGCAATTTCTAAGTTTGTAAAGAAACTGGAAGGAATTCAGGAAGTATATCTTCCCCTGACTATCCCACGTATGGCAGCTCTCTCGCTCGCTGAGAAAGGACTTATCGAGCAATTTACAGGTCTGTGGCCCTCGCCGAAGACCGTGCAAAAATGGTTCGAATGCAACTTGGCGGATAAGATCGGTAGAAAAATTTCAATCAGATTCTGTGGTAGAGGCTATTTCACATTCCATTTTGAGACAAAATAAGACAAGGACTTGATATTTAGGAATGGTCCATATTTCATGGACACCAGAGGGCTCTACCTAAACAATTGGACTCCAGACTTTGATCCAGAACTCGATGTGCCAAATGTTGTTCCAGTCTGGGTTCACCTCCCCCATCTCCCCTTGCATTGCTATGGTGACGATTCTGTTCGAGCAATCAGGAACGCATTAGGAAAATTCATTGATGGAAGCGATCCGAAGGACAACATGCAGGCATGTGCCAGGATCTGCGTTGAAGTGGATCTGGGGAAAGGACTTATGGAGGCGATCAAACTTAAGGTCGACAACTAGACCCACATACTACAGCTAGACTATGTTCAAATTCCATTCAAGTGCAAGGTATGCCCTGAATACGGTCCTTTTGCTAATAGATGCTCCAAAGTTATTGAGATTGAAAACTATGATCCAGAAACATAATGGGAAACTATATAAATAAAAAAAGACAACTCCGAACCCTAGAAACACTGGTATCCCTCCTACCCAATCCTCCCAATCTGCCCCCCCCCCCCAATCCCTCCTTTTTTAACCCCTCCTCATCCCCTCAGAAATCCCCTAATCCCCCTCTTAATCCAACCTCCATCCCTTCCCTTGCCTCCCCTAACCCCTTCTCTTCCCTTTCCCCTTCTGAAGAGGATCCTCCTCAATCCTCCATCCCCTCCCATATTCTTGGATCTACTCCTCAGTTCTCCCCTTCCAAATATTATCCTCCCTCCTCCTCTACTGAACCTTCTTTAACCTGGATTATCACAAGAAATGTAACCAAAGAGCATGGGGTCATTCTAGAAACCCTTAAAAAATCCGGTCCCGGAAGGAAATCTTCCAAGAATCATAGAGATGAAGCAACCCAAAAGGACATAGCTCTCATAATTCAACACTCTATAGAATCATTCATTGTAGGTAAAAATAACAAAGAAGCAAGTTGGAATGAACAAGGAGGGGAAACAGGTCCTCAACCTGCATTTCTGAAATAATGAAAGCCCTCTCTTGGAATTGCAGGGGACTAGGGCACCCCTCAAAAAAATAATCTCTAAGAGACCTTTTGAATCAAGAAAAACCTGACATCATTCTCCTTCAAAACACTAAGCAAGGAGATCAAGACATGGAAAACATCATAAATAAACTGAAGAAATATACGGGCACTGTTATGGAATCCAGGGGTGCCTTAAGAGGAATAGCCGCCATTTGGAATCAGAATGCTTGGAAACAAAATGGAGATGTCAAAACCCAAAACTGGATCAAAGTCAATCTCTAGAATACCCAAGAGAACATTGTGATTACTGTGTACAATATATATGCGTCTAATCATTACAAGGACAAAGAATTTTTTTGGAGCACCATGAAAGCAAATATAGACAATGAGGATAACAAAAACATCATCATTGGTGGGGACCTTAAGTTGATCTTGCATGCCAAAGAAAAAAGAGGTGGCAGCTTCAATTATGATCCCTCAAGAGACCAACTTGAAGCCATAATTCAAGACCATGATTGGTTGACATCATCCCCAAAAACCGAAAATTTACATGGAGTAATCGCAGAATTGGAGCTGGAAACATAATGGAAAGGCTTGATTGTTTTATTCTGGCTATTCCTCTTATTTATTTCTTCTCTGTTGCCTCTTCTTGTATCCTCTCTTTCTCTGCTTCTGACCATTACCCTGTCACCCTCTCCCTTGGAGATCAATTTTCCCTTGGACCCCTCCATTTTAGGTTCAACCCCCTTTGGAGTGAACTCCCTGAAGCCAGAAATATCATGCACCACTCTTGGAAGCAACACGTGGAGGACTCCCCTCCGCACATATGGGAAACAAAGCTGAAGAATGTTCGAATGGCTCTTAAAGACTGCGCCAAACTTCATTACAAGGAACCGGGAAAAGTCAAAAATGAAATCAAAATAAAGCTGGAAGTAGTTCATAATGAAATTGACACTCATGGAGTGAATCAAGAAAATTTAGAACATGAGAAAGATCTGTAATGAAACTTGTATAAAGTTAATAGGAAAGAAGAGGAGAAATGGAGGCTAAAATATAGAAACCTTTGGCTACAAGTTGGTGACAAAAATACTTCTTTCTTCCACAAACAAGAAACTGTTAGAAGGTCAAGGAATAACATCTCAACCATAATAGATGATGAGGGAATAGTTCATACAGATCATGAAGGTATCAAGGCTACTGCTTACAATCATTATAAAAATATGCTATCTGAATCAAATGCACCTGAGGATTATGCGGATCTCTTAAACAAATTTCCAAAGCTAATCACAGAAGAGACAAACAACTCCCTGAAAAAGGATATAGAGGAGGCCGAAATTCTCAATGCTATTTGGACTCTGCATCTAGACAAGTCTCTGGGCCCAGATGGCTTCTCCATTAGCTTTTACCGGACCTATTGGGAAGTAATTAAAAATGACTTAATCAAAATGATTCAATGGGTACAAATAAAGAAGAATATTGGTGGCTTTACCAATTCTACCTTTCTCGCATTCATACCCAAAGAAAACTGCCCCTCCTCCTTTTCCAGATTTAGACCCATCTCCCTTTGCAACTCTTCACACAAAATCATCACTAAAATTCTCACCACCCACCTCAAACCCCATCTCCCTAACCTCATCTCTGAAAACCAAGGGGGATTCATCTCCCAAAGGAAAATTTCTGATTCTATCCTCTTAGTTCAAGAAGCCATTCATTTGAGTATGATGCAATCAGAAAAAGGATTCATCCTGAAACTTGACCTTGCCAATGCCTTTGATAGAGTGAGACATTCATTTCTCCTCTCTGTCCTCCAAAAAATGGGATTTGAAATTGAATTTATCTCTCTTATCAATGCTTGTATCTCCAACCCTTGGATCTCTCCCTTAGTTAATGGAAGGCCAAAAAAATTCTTTCAATCTTCTCATGGTATCAGGCAAGGCTACCCTCTCTCATTTTATCTTCATTATAATGGCAGAGTCCTTCAGTAGGGCCTTGGATCACAAGCACAGAGTTGGTCTTATCACTGGAATCAAATTCAACAACAGATTCAAGAATATGAATCTTTCTCAATTTTTTGATGACACCCTCTTAATGGGTAGAGCCACGTGCATTATTGCCCAGAGATTCAAAACTATTCTTGAGAAATTTATGCTCTACTCAGGAGGGCTGATAAATCACCACAAAATTTTTATCTATGGGTGGAATGCATCAAATCACACTATCCATAGTATTGCACAAATTTTTGTAGTCTCCTACAAATTGAACTGGACCTATTTTAATTATCTTGGGATGCCAATCAGTGCTGGACCCTTGAAGGCTGAGGTCTAGAACATCACAATTGAAAAAATGAAAAAGAGAGTGCAGTAGTAGGGATCTTCCTAGCTCAACACGGCTGGGCGTACAATCATCCTAAAATTTGTTCTCTCTTCCATGCCATTGTATCACTTTTCCCTGATCTATGCTCCTATCAACATCTGTTAAAAAACAACAGCAGTTTTAAGGAAATTCCTGTGGCAAGGGGGGGAAAACGAGAAGAATAAATACAACTTAGTCAAATGGAGGCAGGTCACTCAAAAATATCAAAATGGTGGGCTCGTTATTCGCATTCCAAAACTCTTGAACAATGCCTTTGGGGGAAAAATAGTGTGGCGCCTCATCACTGGACAACACTCCTGGTGGAAGAAATTTTTGGAAATCAAATATCTTCTTTTTGCTAGACAAAATCTTCTTGAACAAGATATCCCAAACAGGCCATGCTCCAGAATCTGGGCTTTATGCAAGAAATCCATTCCTTTTATCAACAGAAACAACTCTAAAGTTCCACAAGGTGGAATTAGTACAAATATCTAGAAGGATAAAATGATGGGGAAATCTCCTCTCAATGATAGCCCGAGCATTCATAGAATTCAAAATTACCTCTAGAATCTTGATATAAACACCTTGGATCATATTTCCAGTTGGGATGAGCATTCCAATTCCTGGATTGGATGGGATTTTCCTATTACCCCCCCTCACCTTGAGGTTGATTTGGTAAATCTTAAAGCAATGCTTCGTGGAGCTGATCCGTTGGTTAAAGGAAACCAAGACAGTCTTCGGTGGGATTCTTCTGGGCCATCATTCTCAATCAAAGTGGCTTACAGAATCCTTAAATAAAAATACCCCTCTCCTCATTGGCCCATCTGGAAGCTCATATGGAGATCTAAAGCCATTCCAAAGATAAAAATGTTCATATGGACTCTGCTCAAAGGTAAGATCCTAACTTCAAATAATTTAAAAAAATAGGTATCTATGGCCCCTCCAGATGCCCCAACTGTCAAAGTGAAGAAGAGACTGCTTTCCATCTCTTTAAGAGATGTCCCTTTGCTAATGAACGTTGGAGTGATCTTACTACCTTCTCTCAGATTGATTTAGATTCCATCAACTCTGTCTCAAACCTGATAAAAAAACTGGAAAAAAGGATATCCCTAGGGAAAAAATAACAAGAACATCGTCAAAAGGGTCTGGGACACCCTCCCATATGTGCTTCTCTAGAGTATCTGGTTGGCAAGGAATAAGATGATTTTTCAAGATAAAAAACCTTGCCCAAGGGATGTACAAAACAAGACCTAGAGTCTCTCTATCAAGACGATTCTATCCAAAAGCATCGACCATATAAATTTCAACGATCTCCAAGCTGAAGAAAGAAAATTTATGGGGAGAGCTCTTGAAAATCCTGGCTATTTCAAATCCACCGTCATTCAAACTCCCCAAAAGGAAAACTGGAAGATAAGACTCAAGGAAAAAAAGTTTATTGAATGGATGGATGGATGTAAAAGACCCGCTCTCTTCTTCGATGGAGCATCAAAGGAGAACCTAGGCATTGCTGGGGCAGGAGGTCTCATAAGGGATGAACATGACAGCGTTATGATGTCCTTTGAATGGGGTCTCGACTCTTTGTCTAACAACAAAGTTGAGGCCTACACTCTGCTTAAAGGACTTCAAATGATAAAGAGCCTCAACTTGTCAAATGAAATGGTTTTTGGGGACTCTGCCATTGTTATAAGCATGATGATAAACGATTCTCAAACCACCAACATAGCTCTCGACAGGATCATCAGTAGATGTCATATTCTGATCAAATATATGAAGGATCTCTCTTTTCACCATATCCTCAGAGCTAATAACAAAAAAGTGGAAAAGTTGGCTAACAAAGCCTGTAATAGACTAGCCAGTCAAATTCTCAGTCAAGATGGTCTATCTTTCTCTCCCCTTCCATTATTCTCTCTCTGCCATCATATATATCTTGTATGATTCTCTGCAAGGTTTTGTCTGTGCTGACCAGATATCTCCATCCCAGCAGAATCGGCCCTCCCGTGACCCTATCCTCTCATAATCCTGGCCACGATCCTCCCCTCCTGTCTACCCGCTCTATTTATTTACCCCCTCTCTTCGCAATGTCACTACACCTCTGTGATTGTTCCCATCTGTCACGGCTAAGTCATTGGCTCTTTCTCCATCCTGAGTGGCTGCGTGAACAACCTTCCTATCTTTCCACGCGTTCCCTGTCTCTCAACTTCCGAACTCCTTTGCGATATGTTGAGATTCAATGATGATCCTAGTGAAAATTAACCACCTACACTAGGTGGGGCCCGCAGGCTATTTTTAGGTGATATGTCTATTTTTAGAATTTGGATCAAAGTCTATTTTTAGTAGTAGTTTATTTATAGATGGTTGAGAAAATTATATGGATGGATGGGCGTCTATTTTTTGAATGCATGTGTGAATTTTTTTCGTGGAATGCATGTCTAAAAATAGAATGCATGCCGATTATTGTTAGCCCTTAACAATAATTAGACAATAAATAATAATCTATTCTCTTGAAGCACTTGATTTTAGTTAACTGATGTGGAAAACCAGTTAACTGAAGGAATTTCGAGTTCAAAGGTTGGTTGGTGGGACATTCTAGTGGACTTCATTGTAACTGAGTGATACAAAGTTGTAACAGAGTTGAATGTGTAGTTATGTGAGTTGTAAAGTAGTTTAACTCAGTTAAGTGATTTAAACTCAGTTGTGCTAGTTGTAACTAGTTGTAACTAAAGATACACTAGTGAGAGATCAATGAATTAAATATTAAATTAATTCACATGGAGTGATCTCACATGCAACTAAAGGTTTACTACTGTTAACTACATGCATGTCAGATCCAGTGGAGACCCAGTTGAGAGATAGGTGAAAGGGACAGTTTGACTATCGGTTATGACTATAGTGGGTGCACAAGTGCAACCAAACACACATTGGAGATGCCAATGAGGATTGCACAGTCAAGGCAAGGCAAGATCGAATTCATTCAGGGATTGTGATCAGCGGGGATTGCGCAGTGGAGGCAGGCTGTCAGGAGGTAGTAAATTGGTGGATGCTTATGCCAATTTTTGTATGACAGTGTGAGACGATTGTATATTGTACTGAGAGATCTTGGAGTAGAGTTTTGTATGATCCATAATATATACATAATATATGATAGTGGGGGTTTTAGCTTTATGATTTCTCATTTAAAACATCTATGTTATGTGTGATTGATTTTCTTCATGTGTTTGCAACTGGCGATTAAATTTCTGCAAAGAATTTAAGTAGAAGGATTCTGTATTTAACAGTGGCATATAATTGTTAGATCAGGAGAATCCGACAATACATAATTGTATTAAAAATTTCTACATGGTATCAGAGCAAAGAAGATTGCAATATTGAAGCAGTAGCTGAGTTTGTTGGTGGAAACAATTCGAATTTGCTGCAAGAGTTTCTTGGTGCGACAATTGACTAAACGTCGAAATGGATTTCAATGGTTTGCGGTTAGAGTATGCACTCGAGGGAAGCTCAAACTACATTGCATGGAAGGATAGGATGGAGGTGGTGCTTGAAGATAGTGGCTTGAAGGAATTCGTCGACAATGATGTTCCTAAGCTCACTTCGACGAATGCTGCATTACTTGACACCTGGAAGAATAAAGTAGCGAAGACGAGAAGGATTCTATTGGAAGGTGTGAAAGACCATATTGTTTCAAGCCTTCATGGGAAAGCCACTCCATTTGCAATGTGGAAGGCTTTGATGGATCTTTTCCAAAGCAGCAACGACCATAGGAAATTGGCGCTGAAGGATAAAATCAAAAAGATCAAGATGGAGAAGGGCGACAATATTCCTAAGTATCTCACAAAGTTTGTCCAATGTCAGGAGGAACTGGGGAGTGTGGGAATCACAGTTGCTGATGATGATTTGGTGAGTTTGGCTCTCTTGGGACTTCCTAAGAGTTGGCACAGTTATCAAGACTCTATCAACGGATGGGAAAAACTATCGGATTGGGAATGACTATGGTTGGATCTAGTACAGGAGGAGTTCAGGCGGAACACCAAGGATGGATCTTCATCAAAGCATGATGATGAAGAGGATTTTTCTTTGGCTGCCAAAGCAAGGAAAGGGAATGGTAATAAATCCCATTCAAAATCCAAGGCTAAAGTCAAGAAGTTGGATTTGTCTAAGGTGAAGTGTTTTCACTGTCATGAATACGGGCATATCGCCACTAACTGCCCAAAGAAAAAGAAGAACAAGAATGTTGTTGGAGCTGAAGCTAGTGAGGCCCTTGCCTCACAATTTGAACTTTATTTCTCTTTGATCACATGCTTGGTTTCAAGCACAATGGGATCGGTGTGGTATCTTGATAGTGGTGCTTCCTTCCACATGATGGGAGATAAGGAGCTTTTCAGTGACTTGGAGGAGAAAGATCTCAGATGCATATAGAGATGGGCGACAATGGATGATACAGTGCAAGCGACATTGGTACCATTACCTTTGAGAGGGAGTTAGGTAAACCATTTCTGTAGAAAGATGTTATGCATGTTCCAGGTCTGAAAAAAACTTGGTTTTAGTCGTGATGTTGGAGGACAGAGATTATGACGTTGTTTTCAGCGATGGAAAAGATTTCCTGCAACATAAAAAAATGGGTCAAACCAAGAGGATAGGGATTCGAGTCAAGAATCTCTGCAAAATAGAGGTAGATGGTTGTGCTACAATGGTGGGAAAAGTAGAAGAAGTGGTGAGCTGGGATGAAAGCGAATTATGGCACAGGAAATTAGGCCATCTTCACCATGGTGCCCTGAAATTTTTGCAGCAAATTTCTACTGGACTTCCCAATGGTACACTTGCGCAGTTAGATCAGTGCAAGGGATGTACTATGGGTAAGTTTTTGAAGACCACCTTTCATGAAAAGGAGAACTGTGCTTCGGTGATCCTGGAGAGAGTTCACACAGACGTGTGTGGACCATTCTCGGTTGATTCAACAACAAAACATAGGTAATATGTTATTTTTGTTGATGACTATTCTTGTAGATGATGGATCTTATTCATGTAGAAGAAGGATCAAACATTCTCAAAGTTTTGTGAGTTTAAAGCATTGGTATAGAAAGATTTGGGGAAGCAAGTGAAGGCTCTACAAAGTGATAATGGTGGTGAATACATCTCGAAGGAATTCAAATACTTATGTAGCAAAGAATGAATTCAAAGAGAACTCATAGTGCCTCACAACCCACAGAAAAATGGGGTTGCAGAGAGGAAGAACGAAACAATCGTGGGTGTTGCATGGTCAGGGCCTACCAATGCACTTGTGGGTGGAAGGATGCAACACTACGGTTTATGTGAAAAACCGTTGTCCTCATAGAGTACTTGGCATGAGTACACCTGAAGAATCTTTTACTGGCAAGAAACCAAATGTTTCTCACTTTAAGATTTTTGGCTCATCTGTTTATGTGCATGTGACCAAGAATTCTAGGAAGAAGCTGAAGCCGACTGCTGAAGTTGGGATATTTGTGGGGTATACAAAAACACCCCATAATTATCGTGTGTATTTTCCAAATAGTTGAATGACTGTGGTGCGATGGGATATAAAATTCAATGAGGAGAAAGCCATGAAGTTGTCACTTGAGAGGGAGCTAGAATTGCATGTAGAGGAGGAACTGCTTGTTCCCAAAGATGAGTCTCTATATGTGGATCAGCCATAGGAGGAGGTTCATGGAGTGGAGGAGTCCACTCATGCAGAGCTAAACATTAGAACTGGTAGAAGGCGTACCACAAAAGCTGAGAGGTTGAAGCTTGATGCAGCACAGAATGTAGGAGTCCCTACTTCACAACGCAGACAGAGATAGTCTCCTGATCTATTCACTGGATACATGGCTCTCATGAGAAAATGTATTGTGACTGAGCCATCTTCCTTTCAGGAAGTAGTGCAGGAGCCCACATGGGTAGATGCAATGGTGGAGGATTATGACTCCATTATCAAAAACAGTGCTTGGGAAATTGTTCCAAGGCTGGTTGATAAATCAGTGGTAGGTTCAAGATGGATCTACAAGGTAAAGCAAGCTGCTGATGGGAGTGTTGAGAAGTATAAGGCAATATTTTTTGCCTGCGGATTCTCACAGATCAAGGGTATTGATTATGAAGAAAAATTTGCACTTGTCGCACATTATTATTCCATAAGTACCATCCTTACTCTCTCAGCGTAGATGGGTTGGCACATTCATAAGATGGATGTGCAGATTGTGTTCCTTAATGGGATAGTTGAGGAAGAAGTGTACATTGAGAAGCCTGAAGGATTTGAGATCTTCAGCAGCGATTCGTGCTTGGTACACTCGGATCGACAGCTATTTCACCAGACTTGGCTTCGCCAAGAGTGAGGTGGATGCAAACCTATACCAGATTGTGGTGGAGGGTAAGATTTTAATCATTTTTCTTTATGTTGATGATTTAATACTGACTGGTGATGGGCAGTTGATACACTCATGCAAGGAGGACCTTGCAAAGGTGTTCGAGATGAAGGTTTTGGGCCTCCTTCACTATTTCCTTGGATTGGAAATATGGCAGCGAGAAGGTGAAATGTTTGTGTCTCAAGCCAAGTATGCAAGGGAGATACTCGGTAAGTTTCACATGGAGGGTTGCAAACCCATGGATACTCCTCTTCCAAGAAACAAGAGGAAAGAGGATGCTACATCTGGAGAGGTAGTGGATGCTACTGTCTATCGACAGTTGGTGGGTTCGCTTATGTATTTAGTTAATACAAGACCAGACATATGCTATGCGGTGAACCAACTTAGTCAAGCGATGGTTAAGCCTACCAAGCTCTTTTGGAAGGCGGGCAAGAATGTCCTGAGATATCTCAGGAACACATCTGAGTATGGTTTATGGTACATAAATACGGATGAGGTTAAGTTGCATGGCTTCACAGATGCAGATTGGGTAGGTATCCCAACAGACAAAAAGAGCACATCATGAGGGGTTTTTAGTATCAGATCTACAGTTGTTTCTTGGTACAATAGGAAACAGATATCTGTGGCACTGAGTTTAGAGGAAATGGAATACATGGCAGCAAGTCAAGCTGCATGTGAGGCTATCTAGATGAGGAAGATCATGCTCGGTTTGTTTGGTTCTCATTTAGATCCTACATTGATTCATTGTGATAATCAGAGTTGCATTAAACTATCAATTAATCCTGTGTTTCATGATAGATCTAAGCATATAGATATCTGGTATCATCATATCAGATATTGTGTGCAGCGGAAGATCATGTTGCTTAAGTACATTCCTACGGAAGATTAGGATGCAGATATTCTAACGAAGGCACTCACCAGGAGCAAATTCGAATACCATAGAGACAGGATCACTGTGATAATCCCTTTCTTGTTGAGAGGGAGTGTTGAGATTCAACAAGATGATGATCCTAGTGAAAATTAAGCACCTACACTAGGTGGGGCCCGTAGGCTATTTTTAGGTGATATGTCTATTTTTAGAATTTGGATCAAAGTCTATTTTTAGCAGTAGTCTATTTATAGATGGTTGGGAAAATTATATGGATGGATGGGTGTCTATTTTTGGAATGCATGTGCGATGTTTTTTCGTGGAATGCATGTCTAAAAATAGAATGCATGTCGATTATTGTTAGCCCTTAATAATAATTAGACAATAAATAATAATCTATTCTCTTTAAGCACTTGATTTCAGTTAACTGATGTGGAAAACCAGTTAACTGAAGGAATTTCGAGTTCAAAGATTGGTTGGTGGGACATGCTAGTGGACTTCATTGTAACTGAGTGATACAAAGTTTTAATAGAGTTGGATGTGTAGTTATGTGAGTTGTAAAGAATTCTAACTCAGTTAAGTGAGTTAAACTCAGTTGTGCTAGTTGTAACTAGTTGTAACTAAAGATACACTAGTGAGAGATCAGTGAACTAAATATTAAATTAATTCACATGGAGTGATCTCACATGCAACTGAAGATTTACTAATGTTAACTACATGCATGTCAGATCTAGTGGAGACCCAGTTGAGAGATAGGTGAAAGGGAAAGTTTGACTATCAGTTGTGACTATAGTGGGTACACAAGTGCAACCAAACACACATTGGAGATGCCAATGAGGATTGTGCAGTCAAGGCAAGGCAAGATCGAATTCATTCTGGGATTTTGATCAACAGGGATTGCGTAGTGGAGGCAGGCTGTCAGGAGGCAATAAATTGGTGCATGCTTATGCCAATTTTTGTATGACAGTGTGAGACGATTGTATATTGTACCGAGAGCTCTTGGAGTAGAGTTTTGTATGAGATTGTTTCATGATCCATGATATATACATAATATATGATAGTGGGGTTTTTATCTTTATGATTTCCTGGTAAAAACATCTGTGTTATGTGTGATTGATCTTTCTTCATGTGTTTGCAATTGGCGATTAAATTTCCTCAAATTATTTAAGTAGATTGATTATGTATTTAACAGTGGCATATAATTTTTAGATCAGGAGAATTCGGCAATACATAATTGTATTAAAATTTTCTACACAATCTAGAGGCCTCTGTCTGTATTCGACGCTTGTTGTTCTGCCTCTCTTCATCCACTTCCCCCTTGCGAACTATCCCTGCACAGCCTCTCCTCCAACCTTTATTTCGCGAGCCCCTTCTTTGTTCACTAGTATCATGTCGAGAAGTGAAAACTATTTTCACTGTGTAGATCTACAATAAAAAATGGAACATATTCGAGGACAACAGAAGATCATGGAAGAGAAACATAAAGTGGATATAGCCTTCCTTCAACAAAGGGCTCAGTCATTTTAGAACTAGCTCCTGGAGATCACTAATTGATGTTCTCACGTGGAAGAATCTCTCCAGATCCTGAACTATATTTTAGACAAACAATCGGCTCCAATTTCCAACTCAAACAATGTAAGAAATGCCAGTCCTGACAACAACACTGATGCATGAACTAGACGACCAATCAAAATTGACTAATCCTCATTCCTCCTCTCTCTATTTTTATCATGCCTTTTAAATTCGCTCTCATGATTTCGCAGTTTGTGAGAATCTATCTTGAATCTGTAATGAAGTATAGTATGAACAATCGACACAATGGAGGCTCGACATTTTTTGTTTGCATCCCTCCATGTTTTTCCTCAACACCATCGGAATGTAACAAGGAAATATATCCTTCTTCTTTTTTCGAACATAATATAGCAACCGATTTTGTAAAAAATAAAATAAATCAATTTATTTTTTAATTACTTCAACCATTTTCTAAATAAATATATTTGACCATTTTGAATATATTTTCCGTCTCCAAAAAATATAATAAAGCATTTATGACCGTTAGTATGAAAATTCTTATTTTTTGTACCAAAATGCTTCACTTAAGTCACTGGTGACAAGTGACCCTAACAATAAGATATGGTTGTTTACGCTTCATATCTGCAATGAGAAAGTAAGAAAACCCTGTGGTAAAATATCATATGCATCCCAAAACATAGAACAACAAGAAATAACCAATGTAATAACTCAATAGAAGCTTTGAATGAATAATATTTTTATTAGAAAACACATGGTGAAGAGGATTTACAACATGGATCTGAAAAACCCCCCTCCGTGGGATGGGTCCTTTGATGTCCTTGTGCTTCAACGATTTGTTTCTCTATTTCAATATGCTGAAAACCCAAAAGAAAAATGGAACTGAAGTGGGAGCTTAAATGTTATGAGATGATAATGGTGACGATAATAATGATAGTGGTGAAGAATGAATGGAAAACCCACTTATTTATAACAAAGTATTGAGCTAAATTAGGAATTGGAAAAAAAAAGAGTTGTCTTTAATGCGACTTTTTGAAAAGTTTTTTGATTTATTTTTGCAATCTAATTTGTCTAAAATCTGGTAGGGATTCATTGAAATCACAAGTTTGAAGGGTAAACTCTGCACAATCGAAGTGCCATAGGGTTTTTCAGGGTGTTGAATCTATAGATGCAGTAAAAAAACCAATTTAAATAAAACAGATCAAGATTTGACCTCAAAATTTTCAGCTAGATTTCGGCCAGAAAATCCACCAGAAACTCCAAAAAGTCACATTAAAGACAACTTTAATAAAAAAATATTTTTAACCAAATCAAAATCTAACCGTTAATAATACTTTATTATATTTTTTGGAGAGGGAAAAGATATTCAAAATGATCAAGTATATTTATTTAGAAAATGGTTTAAGTAATTAACAAATAAAATGATTTCTTAATTAATTTTGTGAGATTTTAAGAAAAATGTGAATTTGAAATAATTATTTAACAATTAATCCAAAAATAAAATTAAGGAATAATAAATAAATATTGATTTATTTAATTATTCCTAGGTGATTTAGTCAAATGTGTTAAGAAATGATTAATAAATAGTGACTTAATAATCATTTCTAGAGAAAATTAAATAAATAATGATTTTTTCAATTATTCTCATGGGTTTTTATTTTTATTATTTATTTATTTTAACCATAAATAATTTAATAAAAATGGTTTACTAAATTAATTCCTATGGTGAAAATGATTTTACTATGGTAAAATTAATCCTACATGGTGTATTTCAATCCACCTAGTTAGAAATGGCCACGTGATCATTTTTTGGGTGATAACATATTCCCCTCAACGTACGAGCGTCATGAGCAAATCATATGACCAAAATACATTGTAGGTTACACTTCTACGAGACACCAAAGGAGAGAGAGAGAGAGAGAGAGAGAGAGAGATGAATTGTTAATTTTAGTTAAAAATGGTATGTTCTGTGCTTAGAGAAATTTACTTCAATCCTTCTTATTAGCTCAATTCAATATCCTCTTAAACAATCACATTAAAATTGATAGTAAATGCTGATAGAATATAAATAAATAACCAGAAAACAAGCCAAAACAAGAGGAAAAAATAATTTAGCGAATGCCAGGGAAAAACCCGAATGCAGGGAAAACCCTTTATTCAAATCTTCTTATTATTCTTCAAATTCAGCAGAGAGAGAAAGTACAATTTACAGCAGTCAGCAGGATGCCCTAGCTAGCAAATTTAATGCTGGTAAAATCGACAATTATCGTCCCAATGGAGCTCGGTCAAACCTTGTTAGGTCCCTATATTACTAGTGTACTCCCTTATTTTTGTTAGTGTAGCCCCCTTATTGTTATTGTTGTACTGTTGTAACCCCAATATTGTTATTATTGTGCCCTTACATTATTATTGTTAGGTCGGCTAGGATTATATTGTGACCCATGGACTTCTATATATAGAATGAGGTTTTATCATTTGTATCATCCAAGAATGATTCATTTATGTAATGTATTGGAGGTTTCCCCCTTGAAGTGGCTAATTTCTAAGGCGTTGATATTTCTTTTCTTATTTTTTTGGAGCTGGCTTCATAACATTTGGTATCAGAGCTTTGCATTCTAGGGTTTTGCTCCAAAAAGGTCATCGTGGAATTTTAGCTATAATGTTTTTTCTACGTAGGTTCAGAAGTTGAAATTTTTATAGTGTGAAGCTGTAATCCTGAGGAAAGTCGTGGAAAAATTTCAGATCTTGGTTCACAATATTTTTAGAGATTTGATCTGTGCAAGTTAGGGATTTTTGCAGGCTCCTGAATTTAACCTAAATAGGTCATCGTGGAATTTTTGCTATAAACATTTTCCTACGAGGGTTCAAAAGCTAAAATTTTTATAGAGCGAATCCGCAATCCTGAGGAACGTCGTGAAAAATTTCAGTGCTTTATTCGCAATATTTTTGGATATAGGCTCTGTGGAAGTTAGGGATTTTTCAGGCTCCCGAATTTCATCCCAAAGAGGTAACCATGGGAAAATCATCATAACTCTCTCTCTGAGCATTGTATTGGAATTCTATAAAAATTGACCACAAGTAAACGGGTTGTAGTTTCTTGTGTATCAATTTTAGAGCCAAAGGAGAAAACAATGACACGTGGCATGCCATAAAAGGTCGCTCTACTTTTTGGCTGGATAAATCGATCTTAAGGACAAGATCGATCTCCCTAGTGTCAGAAGACAATCTAGCAACAAACGAACAACCAAGTTTGTCTTTATCTAAATATATTCATTTTACAAATAAATGCTATGAAGGTGTCGATCCTACCTTAGATCCAAATGCTTATTTGCGGTCGTAGTGCTTCCGTCGCATCAATAATCCTTTTTCGCAACAATAGTTATTTCGTCGCAACAAGAGTTCTTTCGTCGCAAGAAAGTGTCGTCTTTCATCGCAACAAAGTGTCGAATTTTGTCGACCTGCAATCACAAGCAAGCAAATATTAAATAGCACCTGTATAACAAATAATTATAAAACATACCTATCATATTGATCAAGGAATCTATGAAATAAATGATCAAACGATAGCTTATTGAAATAAACAATCGAACGACAATTTATTGAGAAAAACAAAACTTGATTGTATTAATCTTAAAATAACAGAAGAACCTTACAACCTTAGCCTTGATGTTTGAAAAGGCCTTCCCAGGGTCCAAAGCAAGACTCTCCTCTACTTTGATAAGCCGTGCACTCTTCCTTTAGGAGCACATAGAGGTATGTGATCTGTCCTCTCAGAAGCTCAGCAGAAAGAAGTCCAAATCTCAACAGCACTTCAACTCAATCACCCATAAAGCTTGAGCTCTAATTCTCAATCTCCAAAATCTCCATTTGAGTCTACCCAGTGCCTCCTTTTATAGAGCAGATGAGGAGGTTAGGATTCCATTTTTGAAGGGATAGAATCCTCCTTCAAAGGGATAGACTCCTCACATCAAGGGATTAGTTCCTTAAGGTGAGGGATACATGCACCTTATCAAAGCGTACTCCTCCCCAAAAAATATCATCTAGAACCTTCTAGAACTGACCTCAAATCAACTTTTTAACTTTACTTTCTCGCTTTTTTGAGTTTGGAGGGGGTACCCAGGAATTCCTAAGGAAAACTGCGTTATGGAACGTAGGTAAGCCATGCATTACCTGCGTACCCAAGCCAGGAACGCAGGAAGGCTTCATGTTACTTGCATACCCATTCTTTCAGAGGTTTTTAGGGTTGTTCTTCTTGTTTCAGGGCTTGACATGAGGAGTAAAGGTTGTAAGACTTGCAGAGGAGGTATGTATGATTGTTAATGAGCTCATACAGTTAGTAGAATGTCAAGGTGACAGTTTTTAGTGCAAAACTACTAAACCAGTCCATAATTAGGTCATTGTGGGATATTTGACATAACTTTGCCTTGAATAATCCAAATCAGGTCGGACCTTTGGAATTTGAAAGAAGATTCATAGGGCTACTATAGGGCCCAATTTCAGATATTGAAGATCTGAAATCACAGAGATAATTCAGTTTCAATATCAAGATCTTCAAAAGCAAGAAAAAGGTGTGTATTTTTTTCGAATTACATAAGTCTTGTTTGAAAATTTTAGTTTGAATTTATTCCAAGGGAATATTGAAGAATAGATATCAATATTGGGTTCTAAAATGCCCCTAAAAAAGAATTCAACACCCATCAAGCGTTTAGAAGGCTCTACTATGACTCATGAAGATGAAGAAATGCAACATGATATTATATCAAAATTACAAGAGAAAGTGTAACAAATTTCACTATCGCAAAGAGCAACAAAAAATGAAATGGAAGTTTTGAAGAAAGGCGTGGAAACTAAGATGGATGGTTCAAAGAAAGGCGTGGAAACTAATATGAATGGTTTGGAAGCTAATATGGATGGCATGGAAGTTGGCATGGAAGCTAAGATGGATGACATGGAAGCTAAGAGCGATGAAAAAATGAAAGACAACATGGAAAACATGAAGAATGATCTAAAAGTAGACATCTAAGGTTTGAGAAAGTTGATAGAAGAAATATTTCCTAATGGAAAAAAGATAGTAGAGGAAACTCATGATGAGGACAAAATAAATGTTAATCGTGATTTCATAAACTCTAATGTTGGATCAAAGAACCACCATATTCCAAAGATGGATATGAGGAATTTTGATGGTAAGGATCCCGTAACATGGATACTACAGATGGAGCAATATTTTGATCTCGATAATGTGAAAATCACACAAAAGGTACGCATTGCAACTTTGCATCTAGAAAAAAATACATTTGTATGGTATCGTTGGCTTTGCTCCTGTAAAAAAATTGTCACTTGGTCAATTTTTATGGAGGAAATGATAGCAAATTATGAGGATACAAAGAGAAACACCTTCTTTAGCCAATTGATAAATCTCAAATAAAAGGGTTTAGTGGTGGAGCACATTGAAGACTTCCAAAAATTTAATATAACGGTAACTGATATTCCAGAGGAACATTGGATTGATGTATTCATAGGGACTTTAAAGGATAACATCCAACATGAGGTTCGAATTTGGGAACCTGATTCATTGGAGAAGGATTTCAGGTTGGTAAGAAAAAATGAATGTAAAATTATGGCGACAAGGAAGCCTACCACTCACATATATAAAGATGGAAGTGTTGCTACTCCTAGACTTCCACAACCTACAAGGTTAACACCACAACAATTGGAAGAAAAAAGAGCAAAAGGGCTTTGCTACAGTTGTGATAGAAAATATACTAAAGGTCATAAGTGTGATGAGAAGAAATTATTTTACATAGATTGTGAAGAGGAGGAAGAAAATGAACAAGAAACTTCAAAAGAAGAGGATATACACCAGGAACCAACCCTAGAAGAAGAAGAAATGATTCTAACCATATCATGTAATGCATTGGCAGGAATTACCACTCCTCAAACTCTCAAGATAGAAGGACATATCAATAAAAAAAAGGTAATACTGTTGATTGATTCAAGTAGTACCCATAATTTCATTCAATGTAAGGTAGCCAAGGAGTTGAATTGTTTCCCATACCCAACACTAGAATGTCAAGTGATGGTTGAAAATGGAGGGACCATAAATTTCTCTAGAAAATGCCATAATATCAAGCTAACCATGGGGGAGTATGTATTTAATATTCCAATGCTTTCCATTCCAATGGGAGGTGTTGATGTTGTACTAGGAGTACAATGGTTACAATATTTGGGGATGGTAGCTTTTAATTTTCAAGAACTTTTCTTAAAAAAAAATTCGGAAGAAAAGGAAGTCAAATTATGGGGTATCATAGGGAAGTCAAGAAAGATAATAAGCTCTAATGTCATGAAAAAGCTTCTGAAGAAAGAAAAACGAGGTGTAATTGCACAATTATGCTCACTAGAAGTTCCAACATCAAAATCTTCTATTTCTCCAGATTGCAAAAAGTCTTGGATAATCATTCCAAGGTGTTTGAAACTCCCAAAGGAATCCCACCTATTCATGATCATGGTCATGCTATTCATTTAATTCCAGGAAGTGTTCCTCCAAACATTAGGCCTTATAGACATCCTTATGTCCAAAAGAGCGAAATTGAACGTATGATTGCATAAATGTTTGAGGCTAGTATAATTCAACCTAGTCAAAGTTCTTTCTATGCTCCAGTCGTATTGGTGCACAGGAAGCATGGATCATGGCGTATGTGTATGGATTATAGGGAGCTCAATAAGCTCACTGTTGTAGATAAATTTCCCATTCTTGTGATTGATGAATTATTGGATGAATTAAATGGAGCAATTTACTTTACCAAGTTGGATCTTTGTTCAGGATATCATCAAATTAGAATGAAGACTGAAGATATTACGAAAACAGAATTTCGAACTCATGAGGCTCATTATTAATTTTGTTCATGCCTTTTGGCCTTACCAATGCACCTTCTACATTTCAAGGGTTAATGAATTCCATTTTCAAAACCTTCCTTAGAAAATTTGTGCTAGTATTTTTTGATGATATACTAATCTATAGCAAATCTTGGAAGGATCATGTTAAACATGTTGACAGGGTGCTCAAACTGTTGGAGGAGAAACAATTATATGAAAAAACATCCAAATGGTTCTTTGTAGTACAAGAGGTGGAATATATGGGTCATATTGTATCTCACGAGGGTGTTAAGGTAGATCCTAGCAAAATTAAATTTAGTAAGGTATGGAAAGTCCTAACAACAATAAAGCAGTTGCGAGGATTTCTCAGGTTAACAAGGTATTATCACAAGTTTGTTAAGAATTATGGGAGAATAGCAACACCTCTAACAACATTATTGAAGAAAGATTCATTTTCATGGACTCCTGAATCAACTAAGGCCTTTGAACATCTTAAAGAGGCAATGTGCCTTGCATTGGTCTTAGCTACACCAGACTTCACAAAAACCGTTATTGTGGAATGTGATGCCTCACGAAATGGAATTGGTTCTGTTTTAAAGCAAGAAGGAAGATCCATTTCTTTTGAAAGTCGTCCAATCAAATGAAAGTATTTACAGAAATCTATTTATGAGAAGGAAATATTAGAAATACTACATGCACTAAAGAAATGGCGACCTTACCTAATGGGAAGACACTTCAAGATAAAAACTGATCATGATAGTCTTAGACACTTTTTGGAACAAAGACTATCTTCAGAAGAGTAGAAAAAATGGGTCACAAAGATGTTGGTTTATGACTTTGAAATCATCTACAAAAAGGGGAAGCTAAATGTTGTTGCAGATGCACTCTCAAGAATGAACGAATATGTGGAAGCATTGCTTTGTTCCATTTCTATTATTCAACAAGATTGGATAACCAAAGCAAGGGATGAATGGAAGAAGGATGAAGAAGTGTGGACACTCATTCAAAATTTGCAGCAAGCTCCTAGTACATATGATACATTTAGTTGGAAAATGATTCCTTATGATAAAAAGATCGCTTATATCTCTGTAAGAATTCCCAACTAAAGCAAAAGATTCTTTTGGAATTTCACACTTCTCCTTTAGGAGGACACTCAAGGATTTTAAAAACTTACCACAGGGTGAAGAAAGATTTTTTTGAGATGGCCTTAAATTTGATATTCAAAATTTTGTGGCAGAATGTTTGGTTTGCCAGCAAAATAAAGTTGAGACAATTAAGACCCCGAGTCTTCTACAACCTTTATCCATTCCAATTCAATGTTGGCAGGAGTTTTTGATGGATTTTATCACAGGTTTACCTAAGTCCGAAGGAAAGAGTGTTATCATGGTGGTAGTTGATAGAATTACCAAGTATGCACACTTTTTTGCATTATCTCATCCATTTAAAGCAAGTAAAATTTCTACTAAATTTATGGAAATAATTCAAAATCTACATGGAAACACAAAGATTATTGTAAGCTAAAGAGATCCCATTTTTACTAGAAATTTTTGGATGGAATTATTTTCTTGTTTGGGTACTCAACTAGCTCATAGCTCATCCTATCATCCTCATTCTGGTGGTCAAACTGAGATAGTGAATAAATGTTTGGAAGGATATCTTTGTTGTTTTGTATCTAATAAACAAACACAAAGGGTCAATTGGTTACCTCTCGTTGAATAGCTGTATAACACTTCCTTCCATACTGCAGCAAAAATGACCCTATTTATGGCACTTTATGGATATCATCCACCATCCATCACATCATATTTAAAAGAAAATTCTAAGGTTCAAGCAATGGAAGATCACATAGAGCATCAATAAGAAGTTCTCTAACTCTTAAATGATAACCTAAATTTGGCACAAAATCGAATGAACCAACATGCAAATCAACATCGCATCGAGAGAATTTTTGATGTAGGAGATGAGGTATTTTTACAATTACAACCATACAAACAAATGTACCTCAACCAAGCTAAGAAGGATAAAAAATTATCGCCAAAGTAATATGGTCCTTACAAGGTGTTGCAAAAGATTGGTGCTATGGCATACAAATTGGAGCTTCCTCCTTCGTCGCGATTGCATCCAGTTTTCCATGTTTCATGCTTAAAGAAGGTTATAGGTGAAAAAATTCCAATTCAAACAATATTTCCATAACTTGATGAGGAAGGATAAATCATATTGGAACCTTAAGCAGTCATGGAAACAAGAACTCGATAGCTACAGAATCGATTAATTTCAGAGTATCTCATCAAGTGGAAGAACTTGCCCACTGAAGATTCTACATGGGAGGATGATAATTTTATACAGAAGCACCTAGAGCTACTCAAGTGTTGAGGACAACACTTTTTTGAAGGAGACGAGCATGTTAGTTCCCTATATTACTAGTGTACTCCCTTATTTTTGTTAGTGTAACCCCCTTATTGTTACTGTTGTACCCCTGTAACCCCAATATTGTTATTATTGTGCCCTTACATTATTATTTTTAGGTCGGATAGGATTATATTGCGACCCCATGGACTCCTATATATAGAATGAGGTTTTATCATTTTATCATCCAAGAATTATTCATTTATGGCTGATTTCTAAGGTGTTGATCTCTCTTTTCTTCTATTTTTGGACCCGATTTCATAACAAACCTGGTCAAACTCGGCCTCAAAGAACAGTCAAATTAAGCCCAAAATAGTCCTGAATTTCTCTTCCAAACATGGTCAACACACTGGTCAAATATGTGGTCAAATTCTGCAGTCAACGCTGCAGTCAAACAACCCAGGTTTTCTCAGTTTTTATGCCACCAAACTTGGCCTCCCAAACTTAGATTCTGTCCCAAAAAACGAATTCAAAATATGAGAGCTGACCCAAGGTCAATGCTGCTACAGTAACCCTTAAATAGTTCGAAAATCACAACTGCCCTTTCACACGTGCAGAGGAGAGAGAATGTCTACCTTAGGCTATACAAACCAATGAGAAGGAGAGATATTGTGAGATGATATGATGTATAAATGAAGTTTGAGTCTCTCCTTTTTATGTCCATCAATGAGGGTGGGTGACACATCTTTTGGGGCTTGTGAGCCTACATTACAATTATGGCCAACCTTGACAATTTTCACATGTGTGAGAAATAAATTCAAAATCCAACTTCTGCTCATCCAAACAAGATGATATTTAGATCAATATTTCACCTCTTCAAAAGAGGAATCCAATAAAAATATCATATCCATCATATTATTAATGAAACTTGGAGTTTGGCCCTAGTTTCCAAATTTAACACTCCCTCTCAACTAGGAAGAACTGCACTCGTCAATCCATTTGTCAACCTGTGCAATCCGATCATCCTGTACCATCATATACTATCATGTACCATTATGTACCATCATCATGTATATCATCATGTCATATTGTGTCATCCTACTGTCTTTGTACTTTTTCGGCTTTGCTATGCCGAATGAAGAAGTAATGAAGAAGATTTGATCAAGAGTGAGTCACAAGACCTTGCCACTCTCCATTGGCCTGAAGTCAGTTTAGAAGTAAAAACCTCAACCAGACTTGATCCCTGATCAATTTTTTGGGCACAACCCATCCCAGACATAGAGATTACAACAATACATGATGCGTCCCTCAGTAATGCTATGGTAGCTATCCTCATTTTCCAACTCATTGGCCAGATGAGAGGTACTTCCCATGATTCCTGGAATACATGGGTAGGATGTATGTGGGGCATAGATTAGGAGAGGGTGAACCAAATCAATATCATAATTGTGGGGAAATAGCACACCAACAAGGTAAGGCGAACCTAGCCCTTTGGTTACTTATAGCTCCAAGAAGCTATCCCCAAGCCCCCTGAAGCTCCCAGAGCTAAAATTATAACTCAAGTGGGACCCTCATAAGAGGGTATGTCCACGATTCCAAGCTTCTCACAGAAGGTGAATAATTTGACCTTCCCCAGGGGATTCATGAGAATATCTATGACCTGCTCATCAGTCCCAATGTGATGCGGGCTTACGACGCCTCACTGTACCATATCCCAGATAAATTCGTATAAATCACTCACTCTTAAGGACTCATTTTAGTAAACAAACAAATAACAAAGTATCGAGTGCATTAGTTTGATGGCCTTGATGTAATCAAGTATATTATATCTTGAACTAGCATAAAAATATCCATTTTGACATTTAGTGCTTAAATCAAAATATCAAGAGGCAAACAATACTTAAATTGTTAGGTTGAGTGAAGCTTCCAACCGAGATTTAATAAAAATAAAATTATTTTTTGAGTTCATGATTCATTAAAAATAAAATTATTTTTTGAGTTCATGATTCATCAAAAATAACAAAGGAAACAATCATGACAAGGAAATGTGTTATCAATCTTGACATTCAAGTTTTCAAGCCTAAAATTTACTAAAAGGGCGTGAGATCAATCTAAATTGAGGTCATTGAAGTCATTTATGAAACCATTCTTTCAATGCAAATAAGATTATTCATTCAAGCTTGTAAAAATTAAAAACACTCTAATTTCAAGCTACCTCTTCACTCCCTCACCTATAATGAAATTTGTCAATAAAAATAAGATCATTTTAAAGCCATTCCTTTCATCAGTGAGCAAGAATTATGGGCATGTAGAAAAGGGAATGAAACATGTATTGTTTTGGAATAATACCACTACAAGCATCCCTTCACCTAAGCTCACTATGAGGTCTTGAGGTGATAACGTTTTGGAAACCAAGCTATTCAAACAAGTTCACACAATTTACTCTAATGCAATTGTGAATACGCCACATTCAAGCTTGTGAGTAAGCTAATCATGAAAACATATAATAATTTAATTTCAATGTTTTCTTATAACAAAACCCTATCAATAATAATGATGAAAGCTAAGACATTTCATTCATCAACTCTTGTTTTTTCTAGCAAACATAGACAATCACTGATAAAAAAATGAAGCATGAAATTATTATGGAATTTATCAATCATCAAGAAATGTTAGGCAACAAAATAATAGAAAAAGGGATTTGGCCAAGAAACACAAATAGAAAAGTAGGATCTTTTTATTTCTTCTTCATGGCAATGATTAACACTCTAAAACCTTGTTCTTTCTTCTTCATGGCAATGTTCAACACTCTAAAACATAGGTAATCCTTTAGTCCACCAATATTAATATTGTTTAGGAATTCTATAGTGATTGCAATAATGGATATCAATTCATTAGATGTTGGGAATTCTTTCAACAACCAAGAATTCATCACCTTCACTCCAAATGTGGGAATTATTTGCCAAAGGACGAAAGGAGCTTGTATGCAAGAGAAAATTAGTAGTATCCCATCAACGAAAAAAAAAAATATAGTGTACTAAGAACATAGACACATGCAGGGAGGTATAACTCGAATTTTTCCAAAGGTGGATCTTGCTGGACATTTGGTGTAGTGGAGGCACTTTCTGATAGGTTTTTCGTTCACTATAAAAACAACGATACCTTCTCCAAAAATGACTCGATGGGATGTTGTGGATTTCGGTGTAGGGACGATTGTGATTGTGGTTATCTATTATTCGCATGGCGATACTTCATTATTAATGGTGTTGTAACTATCGAATATGACTCTTACTTCATGAAGATGGTTTCCAACAGCTGATATGCAAGCCTTTGTATATAATTCCATAGTATGTGAAGCAATGAAAAGATGAAAACCAAGACTGGGGAAATTCTGAATTTTTTAGCCCAACTAAATCATCATACTTGCGCATTTTTCACTCTAAACCTACAAACTATCAATCCTTTCATCAAGTACCTATGTCATGTGCTCCTACCTCTCCTCTCTAGCACATAATGGATTCTTGACTAGTCTCAGTCCTTTTCTTCTTAAACCTGCGCCATGTGCCACCACTCATAGTTTTTTTTCCTTGAGTAGTGCATAGCACACTCTTAGCAGATAGGAGTGCTAACATTGCCTCAAAAAATGTGCCATGTGATAAGCAAGGTATCAGTTCATTTTCTAGTGAAACAAAAGGTTGCAAAGTGATACATTAAAAAATGCCCTGGAATGGATACCATCCTTATGATGAGCGATTGAAAATTATGCAACCTCACTACTAAAGCCTCTAAAAGCAGAGATCGAAGGTGGTTTGTACATACTTTTGGAAATCCTTAGCATTTGGACAAGATATATAACGATGCAAATATCACTCAGCTCATGTTTATAAAGCTTATGATATTGTTATGCACTTAACATGGTCCAAATACATTCAACAGTGTTCCAAGGCATATGATAGGTTGTTACAGGCATTAAAATCACATATAAAAGAATCCCAAAGGAAATTATACACATGGTAGCGAGGAGACTATGGAGGGTCGACGTGATACCTTACCCAATAAATGCACTAGAATTGGAAACATGAAGGGTAGTGTGTCACTATTGAAAACGATTATGGTCAAAATATAAGTAATTAGTCATTGTTGAATGGTAATGAATGTTATAAATATTAAATATACATGCACTAGAATGGGCAACGTGAAGGGTTGTGTGTCACTATTGAGAAAGATTGTGCTCAGAAATATAAGTAATTAGTCATTGTTTAATGGTAATGAATTTTATAAATATTGTATATGACATAATGATTGCTCTAGAATTATGCCCAGTTAATGCACAAAGAGGAGGCTAAAGAATAGAGAAAAATTATACTTGCACAACAAGGGCTGAATCACGTTAGCATGGACATTTCGAAAAGCTCAGTTGGAAGATACATGGTGAAAAATATGCAAAATCTCAAGCACTAGTTAGTCAAGCAAGTTATGTGGGAAACATAATGAAAACATGAGGAATGGTGTGACAAGAGGTTATAACATGAACCATAATAGGACTTAATTGAGCTTCCATAAAGTTTGTGTGGAAAACCTTGAACTATGATGCATGAAAAGAGGCGATTGTAAACTCAAAAACAAGCTCTCATTTTAGGGAAATATACCTTTGTGAATATTTCAAAAATTAATTATATTAAATAATTTAATATATTGAATAAAGAATAATTGTCACTAAATTTTATCCTATAATGTTAAATATTTATAATCTTCCGATGTGGTTGTTTATTGTATATTTTCAGTGTTGAAGTTTTCGGAGCATTGCTAGTCTACCGTTGCATAGATTTACGATCTTTATCATAGAAACTAGTGAATGATCCAATCAACACTAAGGTGACCTTACGATGTTACGATGAAATCAACAAACTTTTGAAGACCAATGACTTTCCTACATGGAACTATATCAAAGATCATTATATTTTATGATTTCATTTTGTAAATATTTGTAATAAATGAAAAAATGGAAAAGGTCATGAGTAAATTGAAATGTGTAAAGGGAGATGAAAATTTAAATGGAAGTTGAAATATCATGAGGGAATTCCATGATCCATGGGGAAGGTGAAAATTCACCCCCACCTCTATAAATGTAACCTCATACCTTAAGCAAAAGTGGACTTTTAGCACTTAAGCTATGCTAGTATAGGATTGCTACTTTGTGCTTGGGGAGTTGTAATCCTTCACTCTTGCTAGCTTATAGGTGGAGGGATTTTTAGGCTAGTGTTATGCCATGAAGATGTTATGAACTACTCTCATCCCATTATTGGGTTTTGATGATCTTGTGTACATGTACTTGAACATGCGACAACATTAATGAGAAGTTCCAGTTCATTCATTTTTTCCCATACATGTTAATGATACTTGTAATGAATATTCATTCTTTTGTCGTTTGTGTATGTAGGTTTACACATTGGTTATATGTTTATGAAATTTTCCATTCCATGCAGCTAGTGTGTTGACTTTGAATCTTTTCCCTCATTTAATGTTCATTTTTGAGATTAATTGTGAACAATTTTTCTTTTGGTTTCTAGTATTCTTTCACTTGTGTATGGCTTAGTTAGTCTCAACTATTTGATTCTTTCCTAAGTCACACTTCTGATCATTATGTTTTTTAATGTTCTTGTATCATGTTTTGCAAGTCATCAATGGAGATCTAATTTCATCACCATTCTGCTAACATAGTACACTTGGTCTCACACTTATCTATACATTTATTTCCAAGAGAAAACACACATATAATGGTAGTCAGGATGGTATCTGAATAGGGCTCCTATCCCAAATGATGTGAGGTCTAATTAGGATTTCGTACCAAGGAGAACCCTTACTATTGATGGAACATTCCAACACCATCAACATATTTGGCACTAGAAGGAGGGTCGATGACAAGCTAACCCTCATTTAATGTTGAATATTGCAACAAGAAACAATGAAAGTCGCATCCGGAAACATCATTCCTTGATCCTAGTGAAAAATAATCACCTAAACTAGGTGGGGCCTACACAGGCTATTTTTAGGTGTATGTCTATTTTTAGAATGGTGAGCATATTCTAAAATTAGCAGGAGGCTGATTCTAGATGGTCGAGTAAATTCTACCTTCAGATGAGTTTCTAATTTTAGAAAATGGGCGAAGTCTATTTATAAATCGCAAATCTGAAAATAGAATGCATGTCGATTATTATTAGCCCTAAATAATAATCAGACAATAAATAGTAATTTATTCTCTTGGAGCACTTTATTTCAGTGAACAGATGTGGCACATCAGTGGGCTGAAGGAATTATGCAATTCCTAGGGTGGTTGGTGACTCATGCATGGAGAACTTCGTTATAAATGACAGTGGAAAGTTGTAATAGAGTTGGAAGAGTAGTTATATGAGTTGTTATTTAGTTTAACTTAGTTCAGTGAGTTAAACTTAGTTGTGCTAGTTGTAACTGAACATACACTAGTGAAAGATGAGTGAATTAATTATTTAATTAATTCACAAGTATTGTCTTACTTGCAACTGAAGAAATACAACAGTTAACTACTTGCATGTCAGATCCAGTGGAGACCCAATGGAGAGATAGGTGAAAGGGTGAGATGGACTATCTGTTGTGACTATAGTGATGCATTCAATGCATCTACACACACATTGGAGATGCTTATGAGGATTGCGCAGTCAAGGCAAGGCAAGGTCGAATTCATTAAGGGTTCTTCTTCAACAGAGATTGTGTAATGGAGGCAGGCTGTTAGGAGGCAAGAAATTGGTGCATAGATATGAATTTTTTTGCATGACAGTGTGTGACAATTGTATATTGTACTAAGAGCTCTATGAGCTGAGCTTTGTATGAGATTGTTACATGTTCCATTGATATACATAATATATGATAGTTGGGGTTTTTAGCTTTAATATTTCTCGGTAAAACATCTTGTTATGTGCAATTGATTTTCTTCATATGTGTTTTGAAATTGGCGATTTAATTTCCGCAAAGAATTAAGTGGAAGAATTATGTATTTAACATAAGATTAATTTGGTAGATCAATAGAATCCAGAAATACATTATTGTGTTTATAAATTTCTACATTTAATTTGTCTATCTTGCAATGGATCCTTTTGAACCTTATGTTTGAAGTTGTATTTCACATGAAACTTCTTCTCAAACCCCTATCGAAGCCTACCTCTTGTCAAAAAACAAGTTTAATGGCGAGGGTGAAATTTCTGCATCAAAACATCTTGCTCAATTTCTTCTAGGTTGTATCTTGATTCATTTCTTGGATGAAGTGGTAATATGCAGACTCTTCACTCTTACCTTTGAATTTCTTGTCAAATCTTGGTCGCGAACTTTACCAGCTACATCTATTAACTTGATTCAACAATTCATGGTTGAGTTTCTATCTACTTTTGAGGGATATAGTTACCATAATTTTTTGAATAGATCAAACAACTTTGGATAAAACCTAGTGAAGCATTGGATGATTTTATATGACAACCTTTTTTATACTTTTCCTGAGAGAGATGTCAATTAGAATTATCCATGGGAAAAGTGTGAAAAATTGGTTCACCTTTATTTGGAGCAATTTGAATTGGAAATGAATGTTGATGATCTTAATAATCTGCCATCTACAAATCAATGAGATTCTTTTCCAACTTGATTTTCTTCCACTAATTAAATTCAAAGGAAATCTCATGATTTGGAGGAGTAGATGGTTCTCCTACTTCATCTCATATTTCGTTGTCTCCGTTACCTAATGCATTAATATACTCTTGTACTGATATTGAATTTTTGTTTTTTGATGAATCAAGTAATGAAAGAAATATACAAGTACAGGAACCAAGTTGTCATGCTTTTGGAACTCTAGTAATCCTCGTTGAAGTAGAGAAAGGTCAATTTGAAAATCACATTGGTATATCATTCTTTGACCATTATGTTGATTAAATTCTTGTTGATTCAATTAATCGACAACATCCTCATGATATGCTCTTACATTCACCACCCTACCATGACTAAGGCCTTCTCTAGGTTGATAGTGGATGGTCCTTTAATCTTATAGAGAATAATATGCATAATGATCCAATTTTGTTGCAGGCTAATACAAATGTGCAAGATTTGAATTCTAAATTTGATTCAGTTGCAATTGATGTATCACCATATGGGTGTTTTGATATTCCTTCATCTTTAGCATACTTTCTATTATATCATGTTGTGTTCGATGAGTCTGCTACACCAAAACGTTCTCTTGATCCTTTATATCTTTATTATGTTGGTTTTAATTGTAGCCGAATATAAGATCGTGTGGATTTAAATTTATAAGATAAAAATATTGAACCCACTATCCATAATTTTTCAAATTTTCAATATTTCATACATCAGGAGGAAGATTTCACATCTCTAGATGCTCGTGGGAGTTCTTTGATAAATTCATTGAAATCCTTTACCCATCAAGAATCGCCTATGTTAAATATCAAAGCTAATCTAATCACTGGTTGTAACAAATACCATTCTATTGATAATGTTTTCATGAATACATCTAATGATAGTTATCCTTATTCACTTGTTGATTCCTCCGAGCCACCTAAATTTATATACTTGATAGTTTATATACTTGCTGAGAGATTGAGGTACTTAAAATTCCACTAATGGTAATGTTAGTTCCTCACGATATTGGGAAGGTCCCTGAGCAAGATCAGATTTAGTTTTTTCACAAGCCTCTTCCCCTCACACAATTTCACGCTCATATTTGAATCATTTTGATTCATTTCATGTTCCTAATTTTAAATTTCATGACAGAATTTTTGATTGGTTAGAGGAGTCCTTTTATCAAGTTGTATTGTTGATAGGAAACTTTTTATGAATAAAGATATAGATGGAGGTATATTCATGAGGATTTTTAAATTTATCATTCTATATATTGGCATAAAGTTGTGGCCTGGGTAAAACATTTTGTTTTATTAAATATTTTACTTGTAGTTGCAACCTTCATTCTAATATGCAATATATTAAGGAAAATATTTTTTCACATTGTTTAATTTTGTTATTAATTATGTATATCTTCTTGTTTATGGGTCGGAGGAAACTTCTATGGTTGCATTGGAAGTTTTATTTCACTTAACTCTCGATTTCATTCCCAATTATACTACGATTTAAGATAATATGTTTTCTTATTAGAATAAATTTGCATCATTGTTTCTCATATATATACTTTCATATGCTTTTCATTTCATGTCGCAATTGTTTTCATTCCATCTCTCTTAGTTGAATTTAAGCTTTTGTATTACATTACATTTAGTTGTATTAAATTGTATTCCTTCTCGCAATCATTTTCATTCATTGCATGTTGGTCATATTTTATTTTATATTAGCACATGAATTTGCTTTTGATTTGTGCCTAATTCTCAGCATCTTATGCAAGTTTGTATATAAGAAATTTATCAAGAGTCTCTATCAATCCCCCTTATCTAATTCACTTTCCTGGTTTGGAATTGTGAGATCCCATATAATGGTCATGTAGGGTTGATGTGATCACTTTAAGAGGAAAATAATTTTAAATACCGACATTGAAGCCAAGTCCCTTATGTTTATACATGATCGTAATGGCTAACGAGGAAAATATGATTGGATACCAATGGGGAACTCTAATCATAAGACCTATATCACTAAACTTGAAGTTTGTTTCTAGCCTGGTTCCAACAGTGTATATTTTGTTTCATTTTCCACTTGACAATTGGATACGTGATGTAGAAACATCGCACGAGGACACACCTAACTCATAATATCTTTTAGTTTCTGTAAAACAAGGAACAACCTATCTTACCCATAAAATTAGTCAGGATCCATGTTCCACCTCGGCACAATGAACATCAAAAGAATAATGAAAAATAAAATAAAGGGTGAAAGAAGAGAAAGGCTTCCTACACATAGATGTGATGCAAGCAACTTAGTCAGGGTACTGAACAAGACTATTTGAAGCAAAGCAATGTTTGTGATTTCTTGAGTGACTCCATTGAGGTACTAAAAAAACTTGATGGCAATGGAGCAACACCAGAAAATTTCTTTAAAATTATGAATATAATAAGCCCTATGTCTTGTTCTCTATGTCATTGTTGAAGATTGTCATGTGGAAAATCTTGTTGTGGTGTTTAAATACTAACGGGGCCCAATTGTGAAACAAATGAATGCAATATTTATAAATGGTCAATATACTCAAGCGGTACCCACGAGTGTTCAACTTAATACTTCCCCTGCATTTTTTTGAAGACTCAATACATCAAATGGATTGAGGGAGAGATGATGGATTCTACAAGTGGTTCACCATGTGTTGTAGTTGCTACAACACCACCAAAAAATTTCCTCAACATTCAAATTTTGGGTCCCCCCTTTTCTTTTCAACTCTCAAGAATTATATTTCCATTTTGAATTGGTTAGATATCCCAATGACCCATTTTTCATCAAACCCTGTTGATGCTTATGTTTTTATGATTCATATTGCATATATCCTATACACTTCATCTTTATTATCATTCTGTTAAAAGTATTAGGGTTTGATTATAATTCTCTTTAACTGAGATCTTCAAGTTCATTTGTAGGCCTTATGTCTCCATGGGATGTATCCCTAATGATTTGACAAGTATATTATGTTGATAACCATATCTCACCTTGGTCCACATTTTTTTTAATGCATTGGGGTTTAATAAATTATCATCTTTCTCGTGCACTTTTGAAATCCTATAAATCTTCTAGCCATGTTTCGACTTGATCCTCATTTTCAGATTTGCATCTTCACAAGAACCTCAGGTTATCTTACAGTCATAGTGACTAATCTATCATTAAGTCATTTCAGATGCTTTAAGAAAAAATTTCGTCCTAACATGCAACTTGACTCTTCAAATATTTTATATCTAACATTAATTTTTCCTTAAGGAGAAGATATCTAGAAATTCTTACTCACTTGTGTTTGTGAATAATTTTGAGGTTTCCTATGGGGTTCCCCTTGGTGTTAATGTTTATGACCAATTCATATTTCCCCTCTCATATAAATTAAAGAATTGTAATCCCACAATAAGTATGTTACATCTTGTATGATGCAAGTCTCTTATGGATGAAGGTCACTCAATGAGCAATGAATTGTGCAAGATGACAAGCATGAGAATGTCGTAAACCCTAATTTCATGAGGACATGGTGACAACATCTTAACACATACATGAAAGTAAAGGAACATGAGGATTTGTCTTCCTTATGATGAAGCATTGGTAATCATTACTTCTCAAGTCTAGATGGAGGTTATCTCAACACCGCAATAATAATTCTATTTGATGTATGCAAGGAATTAATAATTCTTAAGATACATGCTAGGGGATGCAAGTATTATCCATTTAATACTCATGCCATAGGAATATATAATCAAGTATAACACAAAAAAATACAATACATATATGGATATTTTATCGAAAGAACCCAACGAATATCTTCCATGTATTGGAAAGAATATCTTATGTGCATCCACATGAAGGCATACATTGCAATGGTCATTGCACAACATTAAAGGAGGCTTCAAAATGAAGGAATACACCCATGTATGTTTCGAAGCATGAGATGTACAAAGTCAAACAATCAACATTATATCAACAACCTCCATGTTATAATGGACAACGATTGTTGCATATAGTGATAGACACATTTATAAAATGACGTTGCAATAATTAAAATGGAGATTGACCATATAAAAAACTCAAACATATGTATTTAAAAATACGTTTGAATTACGATATAAAGAAGACGTTGAAGGATTTACCCTTATATCCATCGCATGCATTTATAAATAGTTAAGAAAGGGTTGTCAATAGAGCACATGGATGGAATGGAAAGTAATATCAATAAGGAACAAAATGATGAATGCCAAAAACATTGCGTTAGATCAAACTTAAATTCCACATGTTGAATGGATGGAAAGACTATTCGATTGAAACCATGCTAGCTCCCATACTATGGTGGGCTTGTAGATTATTTATGTCATTGCTTTAATGCTTGCGGTATTGCAAGGATCAAGAATGCAACAATGTGGTATCACAAAGATACGAGTAGTGCCATATGATAACATGATGATAACAACTGCTTTGAAAGGGACCATGTGTAACACCATTGTAATTCGTGGATAGAGTGCTCGGTGTTTTGAAAGAAAAATAAACAACATATGATACTATAATGAGAGGAAGTAGAGCTGAAAAATGGAGCAATTCTACCATCGAGCCTCCTTTTCCATTCAATGTGGAAATTCTTCCACACATAATTTATATGAAAGGTTTGGACTTGTGAAAGGAATTTGATGCATGAAAAGGCTAGCATCTGTGTACTTCTATTTAAACCATCCTAGATAAGGGGCATTGTGGATCTTGTTGGGAATTTTGTGTAGTGGAGGCACTTTCCAATTGGTTTTGTGTTCACTATAAAAAGAACGTTACTCTCTCTGAAAATGACCTAGTGGCATGTTATGGATTTCGATGTAGGGATGGTTGTGCTGGTGGCTATTAATTATTCACAAGGTGATATTTCCTTAGTACCAGTGTTGTAACTACTGAATGTGACCCTTACTTTGATGAAGCTAGTTTCCAACATTCAAGCTACAATCCTTTGTATCTTATTCCCCATTATGTGATACAATGCAAAGATAAAAAATAAATATTGGCACAACTCTGAATATTTTAGCCCAACTAACTCATCATACCTTCGCATCGTGCACTGTCATCTTGAAAACTATCAATCCTTTCCTCTAGTACTTGCTTCGTGTGCTCATGACTCTCCTCTCTAGCGCATAATGGATTCTTAAAGACTAGTCTCAATCCTCTGCTTCTTAAACCTGAACCATACACTTTTTTTTGCCTTGAGTAGTGCATAGCACACTCTTAGTAGACAGACATGATAACACCACCTTAACAAATGCAACATGTTAGGGTCCTATAAGTATAGGATTCATAATTTAGAATTGACTTATGATAGTCTTGTAATAATATGTACATACCTTGCTTTCTGCAAGTTGTTTTCCCATATTTTGTAAAAAATAAAAAAATAAAAATAGAAAATCAAAAAGAGGGTAAAAGTCCTAAAAGAAAAATCAAAGGACTTAGAAAAAATAATATACCCCAAAGAAAAAAGAAATAAAACATGAAAGTGTGCAAGTCTAAATTCCACTACTTTTTACTTTCAGATGATTATGGCAGAGTGTCAATAAATGCCATAATCCATGATGAGTTGAACTGTTCAATCTTGAATTGTCATGTTTCAATTTACATGTTGCAGATAGTGAATAAAGATTAGTCAGACAGTTTAATCCTGATTAATTAGTAGATAGGTAGAGAATAATGAGGATCTCATCAGTGTAAATTGAGCCCTCGGATGAAATAAGGTAGATTTGGATAGTTTTTATTGCTTTCAAAAGAATAAAATGTTTTAAGGTTGCTAGCTCAAATGCACCTACAAAAAGGAAGAGAAAATGTTCGATTAAAGTTGTGTAGGTAGAAAGAAGTGGGAAAATCATTGCAATATTTGTTACCAGGCAAAATCACTAATTTCCCCTCCCCTATAGTTATTCTGAATTCTAAACTTTTAGTCAAAGAGGCTCAGAGCATTTCTCTGACTTCTGTTGGGATAGGACCCAAGGTTCAATGACTGTTAAGTTAAAAGTGTTGAATTCCTATATTAATCCCTAATTACCATCATTTACCCTACATTCATCCATTACACTTCAATTTCATAAGTAAAGACCTTTTTACTTAATGAAAATAAAATCCTCTTTTGATTAATCTCCTTCATTCATAAAAACATAAAAACCCTCCAAAAATATTATATTCTAGGTTAAAGTGGTCAAATTATAAATGATAAAGCTTTGCTTTTACATTATCACTTTACTTAGTCATATAATTATATTTTGGTGTTTTTCATTGTCTTTGGTCATATTAACTTCTAATTTATTTATTAAATCCCTATAAACAAACCTTATCCTATTATTATAACCCCTTTTTATCTAAATTATCCCCAAAAACCCACTATTATAAGCTTTTTTGCCAAAGTTAATTATCCACATGTTTAAATAAAAAACCCCAATTATATTCCCTTTGGCACAAAACTAACATTATGTAAATAAACCCGCCCCATATGGTTATTGGACCCCTCCATGGTCTAAAACTATATGATAAAAATATAAATAAACTTTCAAAAAAGAATAGCTTTACCATATCACCTATCCTGTTTTAACCCAAGGTTTATTTCGAATAAACTAAAAGGTTTATAACACATTTCGCATCGGTCTTTACCAAACATTATTTCTAAAAATATGCAATAGCCTCATGCTATGCATAGATTAACCTATGGTTAGAGTCATATAACCCCCCTCACGCACATTTTTGACCATACCCCGTCTATACACAAAACCTTTGTTATAACTATATAACATTTCATAAACCCGCACAATACATCAGCTCTTTGTAATGGAACTTTGATTATAAATCATATTATATAAAGTTTATTACATTGATTAATCAAATGCGCCATAACATAAGCCGCCCGATCCCACCTTACCTTTTCCCCACATCTTCCCAACACATCCCGATCATTCGCTCCCACCTCTCGAAATCTAACGGTGGACGATGCACTTCGCGCCCACAAAACAAACGATGATCCCAAGCCAAAAGCTACGCGAAATTGGATGTTTTCAGAAAACCACTCCTATGACGTGTCGCGTTCTTATTGCGTTGCGTTCATTTTGCCAAAAACTTCTTACAGCCCAAATCCAACGCGAAAACAACTTCCGGTTTTTTTGCATTCAAATCTAAAACCTCTCCTGCCGATGATTTGACCAACATTTATGACATTGTTAAAGATTTATGTATAAATATTAAAACCTTTGTAATAAGTCTTATTCTTGTATTTGCATCCTGACTGTTAAAAAAGCTCCGCTAAAGCCCTTTTAAGCTTCCCGAGCCTGATTTTAAACCTCTGTGTGTCGATTTTGTGCCTGAAAGTTTTGACTTCGCGGCTGAAAACCCTTTGAAGACCATTAACACCTTCTCGGCTCCAGCAAGTCAAAATAAGCTCAAGTTCAACCACGGAAGCATTTCAAAGCCCGTCCAACTGTCGAAATACCTGCAATTAAGGTATTCTTCGACTATTCAAGCCTGCAAATCCAAAATTGAAATCCTTATGACTAAAATCAATCTGAATTAAAGAAATTATTCACATAAATTTTCCCTAAAATGCTCAAAATCATGGCAAACCCTCGCAATTTTTTCCTAGAAATTGTTGTTTACAGAAAGCCTTTTTTTAAGCCAAATCCTCAGTTCTAAACCCCTGAAAATCCATTCCACGGCTTGAAAAGGTCTTTAAACCTACAGATTGTCTAAAAAATCTCTTTTGCAGCCCTATTAATTCAGAAAACCTGTGTTTTAAGTCTTAAACCCGTTGAACAGATCCCAAATTCCTAATTGCACAAGAAATGCTCAAATTCCCTTTGTTTAAGAAAAATTAACTATTGCAAACTGTGCAATCTTGCTTTAGTTATCTCAAAATGACAAAGAAACAAATGACACCTAAAGCTGGAGGCTCTAGGCCTATTAAACCCAGAGGATCCAAACCTCCTAAGTCTGAAGCAACAAAAGCCCCAAAATCCACCCCTGCACTCACTGCAAAAACTACTGTGTCTGTCAATCCCCTTCAGCAACCAATATCTACTGAAGAAATCATTCCCTTGACTGATGTAGATTATAAAATTGTAGACCTTGTGGTAGAATTCAACTTATTAGAAGTTCACAACTGGTGTTATGAAAAGTTCCTAGATAAAGATGACATGCCTCTCTGGGATACAAATATACCCAAATATGTAGTCCCAGTAACACATCCTGGTCAAGACCTGGTAAGAATGCGCCAAAAGTACTATGTTCCAGACCAAAGAGCAATTGTGAATGCTGATAGGGAGATTCTTTTTTCTATCACTGCAAAGTCTATAAATGAAATGTTGCAACTACAGTTTGACCCTAGGGCAGTCCCCCTATCCATAGAAGCATTAACTCATTTATATTTGGGATTGGATTTCCCCAAGAGATTCATGATTTTTCAAAACTTCATGCCAGCTCATGTGGACATTCCAAAGCTGAATCCTCCCTATTCCACTTCCAAGTTTCCCGAGGGTTCAAGACATGTAATTTCGATGTTATCCTTCATATTGGGCTATTTCACTGACGAATTCACTGATGAATCCGTCCTTGGATTTTTGTCTACTTTATCACCTGGTCAACCTCCTTCCATGATTTTTGACTTTGCCAGGTTCATAGCTGATAACATACACCATCAATTGAAAAATCTACCCACTGAAGGGGTATTAATATATTCTTCATATTTATTTCACTTGTTCTTATTCTCACAAGTTGATCACTTTCCAATAGCATTACAGAAAATGAATGTAGAGGGCCAGCTTCTATAGGTTGTCTGTTGGAAATCACTATTGAGAAAAGAAGGAAGTGAATACAGCTACACAAATTTTACAGATTTATTCATTAGGCCAGCTATGAATTTTCTACATAAATCAACAGCCTAGGGTAAGTGAAGAGATGAAAAGGATATTACAACTATCAGAGCAATGTAAAATGGGAGATTGGTACTTTTATGAGAAACACACTGAATTGAGAATCTTTGGAACCAATTTGCTTCCATACAAATTACCTAATTTTTTGACTATCAGAGTCTTTTCTTTAGAGTATTTGAGACAGGTTTTGAATGTTGATGCCATCAATTTCTTGGCCTCCAAGAAGAAAACTCAATTCAAACTAAAAAATCAAATTGGCCCTTTTATAGTAAATAATAGGGATGCTGAAAAAGAGATAGCTAGAAGATTTTCAGAGTGTAAATTCCATAAAAGCTTCTATCGGAATTATGACCCTCAAGGTTTTCTCAACAATATTAAACTCAAGGGTAAACTACCTCCTTTTGTACATGACCCAAAGCCTGATATTGAAAAAGTTTGCTAATCAGACAGAGTGTGTAGAAAATACATTGGTAGATTCAACTGAAAATACAGAGTTAGCAGGAAAAGTAGATACTACACAGGTTATGATAGCCTCCAAACAGCCAGAAACTTAAAATAAAAGAGGCAGAGAAGATAAAGGCTACATAGCAGAAACTATTACTGAAAACAAATTCAAATTGATTTACAATAAGAGAACTAAAATCACTACTACTGAAAAAGATAAAGTGATTGAAATTGATGATACAAATGGCCAAGAAACAAATAATGATTAGCAGGCGAACAATGAGGCCACAGTAATAGTTAATGAGATTTTGACAGAGATTGAAAAGGAACAAGCAGCAACTAAAGAAGCAGACAACTAGATGATTGAAAAGCAGGTTAACATGGAAGCTTCTTCTTCTTCTAAAATAGCAAATGAAAAAGACTTGGACATTAAAGAAAGATATAAACAGATCAAGCAAAAGAATGAAGAGATAAAAAGTGAAATTTACTCTCAATTCTTAAAATAGAAGCCAGGTAATCAGAATAGGTTACTTTTAGCATATGATTATGCCACAAGATGATGATGTCTTTCTTACAGCCCACCACTTCAACTCCAAAAACAACGGCTGATTATAAGAAGACAGAATTTGAAATAGATGCTAAAAGTATTCATGAACTTGACCAGATTAAATTTCACAGGCACAATTCAGAAATTCTTTATTCAACAGTAGTAACAAAGACCATGAGTGTGGTAAATTTACAAAATACAGTCTTCAACTTACAAGATTAGATAAAGTTAGACAAGGCCTCACTCTATGCAAAATATCTAAGGATCAAGGCCTTAGAAGATTTGATTTTACAAATAGGAGTTGACCCATCAAATATGCAAGCTGCTGAAGTATTGATTAAGAAGAAAAATGATGATATTGATGTTTTAAGGAAACAGTTAAAAATTCCTCAAATTGAGTACCCACAGAGTAAGGAGATACTTTAACAACCGAAAGAAAAAGAGGATATGATGCAGTTGATCATAAAGCTAATTGCCCAAATCAAAGATATGGAAAGTCAAATGGATATACTTATAAAAGAAAAATAAACTGTGAAGGAAACTGATACTTTCACCATTCCTACAGCCATACCTATTATTATTGTTGTTGTTCCTTCTACACTGGGAGAAAAGTTAGCACCAAAAGTGTCACTGGCAAATGCAGTGTCAGTACAATCAGCTACTACCTCCAATACAAAATCTTCAACATCATAGGTACAACATACAGATGAAGCAGGGCAGATAGTAAAAGCAATGGAGGAAATGTCTTTGAAAAACAATGAAATTAACAGTTTGAAGAAAATGATTCAGAATATGGAAATCTACAACAAAACAACATTAATCAATGCCAACAATTATGAGCGAAGGGCCAAGAGACTTGAAGAGAAAATCAAAAGCCTTCAAAAAGACTTGAGTTTCACTGCACAAATTTCTTACATAAGAAATTACCTATGGACCAATATAATTGAGGCTAGACATCTTCAGTGGCCATCAATCCAGATCATATATGAATAGAGAGACCTACTTCTAGCAGCTCAAGTTGAAATCCAAAAAACAAAAGAAGAATTGGCAGACAAACCAGCAAAAGATTTGAAGCTTATTACTTTCTTGAATAGTAAAAACATAGTAGAGTTAGAAGAATTGTAGATACGGGATAGGACTGAGACCATTCTAAAAATCAAGAAAGTTTTGAAAAAAAAAGAAATCTGATGAATAGTCTGGAGGAAAAGTGTGATGCCATGAATGTTTCAATCACTAAGTTATTAGCAAAATACACCATGCTGAGACAAGTTGGTATTCCAGATATTCATGTCTTCAATGAGAATTTGATGAACCAAAAAGAGTATGACAAGAAGATAAGGGATTATGCTAAAGAACAGGTCAACAAGCCACTGTCACAGGGCTCTCCCACAGGAAAGGTCATTCTCTAATAAATTGAAGACTTGTTTTTCCTTCAAAATGAAATCAAGCATCTGTTTGTCTTCAAACCTAATTTTTCTAAGTGTACAGATGCTGATGAGAACTACAGGAAGCTGAAAAATATCAAGATACCAAGTACTGAATAGTGGCAGGTGTTTACAGATTTGTTGTAGCAGCAAAGAAGCAAAACAGTGAAAGAAAGTGCAGGTGAAACAGTAATCTAAGAAGGAAACAATAAAATAGTTTTTTAATTTTGATTTTTTATTGCTGACAAGTGTCTTTTTACAACATTAAAAAGGTAAAAAGGAACAATTAAAAGAGTATCAGGGTGAAAGAACATATTCAAAGTGTATCAGAGAGAAAAAGAAACAGCCAGCTGATTTTTACTGCTGTATTTTCCCTTTTTACAACAGTAAAATGATAAATAAACAATGTGAAATAACATCAGGGATGAAGTACAGTGTTAAAGAGTATAAGTCGAAAGAATATCAGTTAAGTTATCTTCCAAAAAGATATTTTTCAATATGCCAGCAAGCATGGACATCTATTCAACAAACAGTTTTTGTTAGATAAGTTAGTTCTATATTTTCTAGATAAGAGGACAGCTTGCTAAAGTTGTTAAGCAGCTATCCCTCTTAATGTGTAAAGATATTTTATATTTCCTAGAGTTATTCCTAGATCTCTCCAGGATATTTGTAATAAACATTTGTATAAATACTTTAGTTTGTGAAGTGTTTACTGTGGAATAAAATTGCTAAGATTACTATAGATTTTTGTTGATACATTGGAGGCCTACATGTGTTGATTTCAAAAGTAGCAGACTGGACAAAGCTAATTGGACATCATAATTCAGGATTCTCGTGATAAGTTAAAGAGTAAAGTGCATCTATCTTGTCATTGTTTATTTTCTGAATTTCCATTCATTTCATTATGTGTTTTTTCTTTCTTAATGAGTAACTAGGAATATTACTTCAGGACTAGCTTATGGCTCCCTGTCTTAACTAAGTTACCATTTAACTGTTTTCAACTGATTTCTAGTGTTAGGAATTCTTAACTGCTCCTACTCTCGTTTGATTTCTGCCTCCTTCCTCTATTGTCTGGATCAAAGGATCCTTCATTTCCCTTTGTCCCGACTTCACCATTTCATCAAAAACCTTATATCCAAAATTCTAAGGGTTATCTATCTTGCCCTGAATACATTTGCATCCTTTTGGCCTTGCCTTCTAGTACTGCTATCTAGAATTAGACTCCATTAGCCCAATGGTCAAGTAGATTCCTCCCTATTTTACCTTTAAGTGATTTTTTTTCCCACCAAACCAATTAAAAACCAAAACCAATTGTTCTATCATAACTATCCTAAAACATTAAACAAAAACAAAGTTAAATCATAAAGAGAGAGCCCTCTCTGAAATTTAGGAAGGCTAGATCCTAAATTTCCAAAGTAGGTTTGTGGTTACCCCTAGTTTTCTTAAACTAAAAACCAAAAGCCCACAATCTTGAGAAATTACTAGGGTGATAACATACTGGCGACCATACTGGGGAACTAACCAATCTCCAGTTTTAAATTTAGTCTTAAAGGAAGATATTTCATTTATCTTTTTTACTTTAAGTTTATTTTTAAAGGGTTGTGGGTATTCATAAACAGTCATTCTGGCTTCCAGTAAAACCTATTATACCAGGTCTAACTCAGATCCTAAGCCTGCAGTTATATTAGATAACCCAGAACAGATTGGAAAAAACAAAAAGAAAAAACAAATTGTCAATTTAGAAATTGAAGTACCATTAAGAAAAGCTAATTCTTTACCCAAAGAATTAGTGAGTTTAACTGATATTGATTTTAACTTCAAGTTTGAATAATCATTGTTTAAAAATAATTCTGAAACTGATTTAAAAGATATTGTAATAGATCGTGTTTTTACTTCTTTCTTGAATGCAAAACAGAATATTATTTCAGCAAAAATAAAATCAGATAAATCTGAATCTCAAAGTCAAGTAGAAGGATTAATGTTACACTGATTAAAGACATTGATGAAGCTATTAAATTAGCCCATTTATTATCTCACATTAACCCTCCAATTTCTCAATTGCACACAACAATAATTCCAGTAGCAGATTCAACTATGTATGTTGTCACCTTATTTTTAGATTCCGCTGCAAGTTCATCCACATAAAAATTTATTCCTAAGTTGCCTTTGTAGTCTAGGATATTATTCCCCTCATTCACTCAATCCATTAATTTTATAAGCACTACATCCTTATTTCCAAATAGTTCCATATATATACTAGCCTCTTTTCCAAGCTCTTCAAGTACAACTTTCAGCACATCAGCTACCATATCCAGCATAGCTCCTATCATTACTGTTATACCTCCCAGTTCAGCAAAAGTTCAAGCCATGGCTGCTAGGTATGCTCCCCTTGTCTTACCCCAAAACCTCCATGATATGCCCCAAGATTACTAGAAAAATATACCACTATTTGATGGCCTGTCACAATATACTGCTCAACAACATGTCACAAGAATGACGGACTATTGTGAAATCTATGAAATAGATGAATCAGATGTTCAGATGAGGTTATTTGCTCAAAGTTTAACAAGAGGGGTTAAGAAATGGTTTAAAAAATTAGCTGCTGGTAGTATAGCTAATTTAGTTGCATTTCATAGAGTATTCTTAAATAAATGGGAAAAGAAAAAGAACCCCCTGCAAATTTTATTTGAGTTTGATGCTTTAAAAAGATCTCCTAATGAGTTTGTTCAGGATTATTGCACTAGATATAACAATGTCTATAATTCTATTTTTGCAGATCTTAAACCTACACCATATTCTGTACTTCTTAAATTCCCTGATGGATTTGATCTAGATATGGCCTATCAAATAAGAGAAAGAGATGCTGAAACATTAGAATAAATGCAATTAGATGTTGTTAGTGTAGAAATTAATATTCTAGCTAGAAAAGCCAGACATAGGAATCAAAGGAGAGTCACAATCAAAGAAGAAACATCAAATTCAGATGCTAAACTAGATTTCCTTGCTAAAACTTTAGAAAGGGTGGTTGATAGATTAGAAAATATTGAGAGAAAACCACAATGGGATAACCAACCACAAATTAGAAATCCCAACTTCAGAAAAAACAATAACCCTGGAAAAGCCAAAGAAGCTGCTCCAGATCAAAACATTAGGCCTCCATTTCAAGAGAACTATGCTGAGAGTTTTCATAATAATGATGGAGATGAGGATAACATCAATTTAATAATGGGGATAGATGAAGAAAACACTATTTTCCTCACTCTGGAGGATCAAGAACTTTTTGAGCTTCAACAACTCAAAGTAGAATCTAGTGAATCCTTTGATTTCAAACAAGGTTATGACTTCGCTACTAATGAAATTCACAGTTAGTATAACCTTAGAAATAGAAAAAACAATGAAACTTCTACAAAAAAAACTTCTCAAAACCAAACTAAAAACAATGTAGAAGCACCAAAAACAAAGATTTTGCAAATTCTCCCAAGGGAAAACAAGCAAAATTCCTATCCTCCCAGTCCCAAAAAATTGCCAAGTCCAAAAATTGTTGAAATCATTGAAGAAGTGGCCCAATCCTCCAATAATGCCCAAAATGCCAACACTACCAAAGCCCCTAATTCAATAAAATTAGCAATTCCTGATCCAAAGAAGAATCCCATTGATTCTAAATCAGCAAATCCCAAAACTGTTAATATTAAAGCTTCTGCTGCCCCTAAATTTGTCCCCGAAAAGAGAATTAAAGACAACAAAAGTCAAGAAACTCAAACAAAAAACAAAAGAACAACTCAAGATAAAAGTACATCTACTGAAATTCATGAAAAACCCACTCTAATAACTGTTACAAAAGATGAACTAATTCAGATTAGTAAGTCTCAACCATCATTTAATATTCAAACTGAAATAGCTAAGTTAAAAATACCAATTCCTTTAACAGAATTGGTAAAAAATGACTTATATAAATCAACAATTATTGAAACTTTGAATATGAATGATGGTGAAGATTCTATTATTTAAATGATGATCAACTTGAAGTAGTTTTTGGCCCTGATGTAAAAGGTAAGAATTTAGAAGGATCAGTTCCTCCCTTCTATATCAGTCTTACTATTCACGATCAGATTTTACACAATGCAATGTAAGATTCAGGAGCTTCCCACAATTTAATGCCAAAAGCTATCATGGAAACTCTGAATTTAGAAATAACAAGGCCTTATAAAGATTTATTCTCTTTTGATTCAAGCAAGGTTAAGTGCATAGGATTGATAAAAGACTTGTGTTAATTTGGTTCAGTATCCTGGTAAAAGTATGGTTATGGATATTGTAGTAGCTGATATCCCACCAAAATATGGTATGCTTCTTTCTCGCTCATGGGGAGCTAAGTTGCAGGTATCTCTACAATTAGACATGAGCCATGCCACCATATCAGTGTTTGGACAACCTAATAAACTTTATAGAGAAAATTTAATGAAATACATGGTTAGCAGTGCTGAGAGATCAATCAATTACCCAATTTACTTAACACCAATTGATCTTCATTCTTTCATTTTATGTAACTCTGATAATAATGAAATCCAAACTGAATTAATTGACATAAAGCCTAAACCAAACAATGATAATATTTTTCATGAAGCCCTTTAGCACTTAGACTTTGATGGCTCAGTGAACAAGTCAGGAGCAGGGGTTGGAGTGTGGATCACAAACATTGAGACCAGTCATTCGGAAGGACATGCCTTTAGACTCAACTTCAAATGCACAAACAACATGGCAGAGTATGAGGCACTATCTTAGGCCTCCAAATCATCAGAAATTTAGGAGGTAAGAGAATTTTAATTATGGGAGATTCAAAATTAGTCATTAAACAAATAAATGTTGAATATTTTGTTCATAATCCTAGATTAGCCAGATATATAGATGCAAAAACTGATTTGGCTGATGATTTACTAGAATGTAAGTTTTCTATTATTCCTAGAAATCAAAATTTGCAAGCACATTGCCTAGCAACTTTTGCTAGCACATGTAATTTTCCTTTTCAACCAACACATAGATATAATGTTGAAGCTAAATATAAACCCATTGTCCCAGACAATGTCAAATACCGGCAGATTTTCTCTGAAGATGAACATATTTACTATTTTTTGAATAATGAGGATGAATTTCAAAATTGTAAGATAGACACATATGGTAATTTAGATTCATAATGTAATATAGATTCAGATGTTAATTGTGAAATAAATAACATAGATGTACATAAACTTACCAAACCAATGTATTTACTCAATCTGACATAGATAACTTAGAGAAGGTAGATATAGAGGAAATAATTGAAGATGAAATTGAGATGTTAGATTTAAAAGATAATTTCTTACCTAAGGGTTTAACTCCTTTGGAGGACTTGTTTGATTCCAATGATGTGCCCAAAAAGCCTAAAATGGAACCAGTCAATTCTGACATTGAAGAATGTAACATTGGAACACAAACAAAACAAAAAATGATCAAATTGTCAAAATCTTTACCCCCTCAAGAAAAAGAAAAATACATTGAACTTTTAAAGGAATACCAAGATGTTTTTGCATGGAGTTATGAATATTTAAAAGCATATGACACAAACATAATTCAACAAAAGATTCCTATAAAAGATGATCAGAAACCATTTAAACAAAAATTGAGGAGGATTAATCCTGTCTTATTACCTTTGATTGAAAAAGAAGTTAAGCGCATGTATGATGCCCAAATCATTGCACCAATCAGATATTCTGATTGGGTTTCTAACTTAGTACCTACAAGAAAGAAAACTGGTGAAATCAAATTATGTGTAGATTTCAGAAATCTTAATAAAGTGTCTTTGAAGGATAATTACCCTTTACCCAAAGTGGACCATATTTTACGAAGGGTAGTTGGTTCTTCTAGGATTTCTTAATTGGATGGTTTCTCAGGATATAACCAGATACTTGTCCAAAAGGAAGACCAACCCAAAACAAATTTTACCACTCCTTGGGGCACTTTCATGTATGTGAAAATGCCTTTTGGCTTGATGAATGTTGGAGCTACCTTTCAGAGGGCTATGGACATAGCCTTTGCTAAGGAAATACATGAATTCTTGGTTATATATTTAGATGATATTACTATTTTTTCTAAAACAAATAATGAACATTTGGATCATCTGAGACAAGTTTTCATTAAGTGTAGAAAATTTGGTATATCATTAAATCCTAAGAAAACTCTTTTTGGACTAGAGGAAGGAAAATTACTTGGACACATAATTTCAAAGGAAGGTATTAGGATAGATCCAGCAAGGATAGAAGCCATACTGAAAATTCACCCACCTAGGAACATCAAAGAGTTACAAGCATTTTTAGGTAAAAATAACTTTTTGAGAAGATTTATTTCTAATCCAGCAGAAATCATCAAAGAACTGAATAACATGTTAAAAAAGGACTCTGTTTTAAAATGGACAGTTGAAGCAAAACAATCACCTGAATCCATTAAACATGCTTTAACAAAAACTCCAGTCCTAATCAGTCCAGAATTCAAGAAAGATTCTATAATCTTTTCATTTGCCTCAAAACATACCATAACTGCAATTCTATTGCAGAAAAATGACCAAGGTTTTGAACAACCTATAGAATTTTTCAGTAAAACCCTTAGAGATGCACCTTTGAGATATAACATAATGGAAAAACAAGCTTTAGCCTTGGTTAAAGCCATAAAATATTTCATAATGTACATTCTTTACTCCCACATTATTGCCTATGACCCTAATTCTGTAGTCAAAGATATTTTAACACAGGATGAGACAGATGGAAGAAGAGGAAAGTGGATTTCCACTATCCTTGAATATGACATAGAGATTAAACCAACCAAGCTCATAAAAGGACAAGGTTTAGCCAGACTGATGGCTGAATCCAATTGTAATGCTTTGGATATAAATTTTATTGCCCAAATTGATGATCAGGAAGAGATGGCGACTCCATTGATCAGTGAAGCCTTTCTAGACTCACCATGGTACTCAAATATTATCTTTGTACTTACAAATTTACAAGCTCCTCCTGTATTAACTAGAACTAAAGCTAGATTCATCAAACTTAAAGAAATGAGATATTGTATCCTAGATAATGTGCTTTATTGGAAAGAACAAAGTGGGATATTACTAAACTGTTTACTAAAATCAGAAGCTGACAAAATTCTAGGAGAATTTCATGCAGGTGATTGTGGAGGACACTTATACTGGAAAAGTATAGCAGATAAGATTCTTAGAGCTGGTTTTTACTGGCCTACCTTATTTTCTGATGTGAATTTTTTTTTTTTTTACTTCATGTCACAAATGTCAGATTTTTGAAGGAAAAAAGAAGTTGTTACCTTTACCCCTCAAACCTATTTCTAGTGAGATGCCTTTTCAAAAATGGGGTTTAGATTTCATTGGAGAAATTCACCCTCCATCCTCTGGCCAACACAAGTGGATATTGAATGCTACAGATTATTTCACCAAGTGGATTGAAGCCATTCCTACTAGACAAGCCACTGAGTTAGCCATTATCTCTTTCATGGAAAACAACCTTTTATCTAGATTTGGATGCCCACAGAAAATAATCACTGATAATGCAGCAACATTTAAATCTAAGAAAATGATTGCCTTTTGTCACAAGTATCATATTACCCTAGGCCACTCTACTGCTTATTACCCTCAGGGTCATGGCCTAGCTGAATCTTCAAATAAAATCCTTGTGAGTATCATCAAAAAACTACTTGAAGAAAATAAGAAAACCTGGAATAAAAATTTAGTCTATGCCTTATGGGCAGATAGACTTACTACCAAGAAGTCAATTGAAACATCTCCTTACCAGATTGTATATGGGATGGATGCAGTTTTCCCATCATCTTTAGGTGTTCCAGTAATGAAAATTATCCAAGAATCACAAGTAGAACTCAATGATATACAAAGAAGGATAAATCAAACTATTCATTTGCAACAAACAAGGGAAGAAGCATATGAAAAATCTCAAGTCATTCAAGAGAAAATCAAGAAAATCTTTGATAAAAGAACTAAAGAAGATGACTTTTCCATAGGAGATAAAGTGTTAAAATGGGATTCCAGGAGAGAAGAAAAAGGGAAGCATGGAAAGTTTGACTTTATATGGAAAGGGCCTTATGTCATTTATGGGTATAGAGGTAACAATGCATTTTTCATTAGAAATTTGGATGGAACAAACATTCCAGAAGGACTAGTGAATGGTAGAATGCTCAAACATTACTATTCTTCTGAGTTAACTAATAGTTAGTCTTAGTTTCCTTTTACATCATTGTAAATATCCATTGCAGTTTGTAGATTGGATTGGATGTTTTCTTTCCAAAGTTGAAGCTCGTAGTGAAGGCCCTAAGCCTTGAAGAGTAAAATGTCATAAGTATGAGTTGTTGCAGAAATCAAAACATAGTTACAGGATCATCATGGTCAAAATGGAAGGCTACTGATCTTAGAGTTCTTGACATTTCACCAGGAAATTCCATCCCCATGTGAAGCCACTGTTAGGGTCCTATAAGTATAGGATTCATAATTTAGAATTGACTTATGATTCTTGTAATAATATGTACATACCTTGCTTTCTGCAAGTTGTTTTCCCATATTTTGTAAAAAATAAAAAAAATAGAAAATCAAAAAGAGGGTAAAAGTCCTAAAAAAAAAAATCAAAGGACTTAGAAAAAATAATATACCCCAAAGAAAAAAGAAATAAAACATGAAAGTGTGCAAGTCTAAATGCCACTAATTTTTACTTTCAGAGGATTATGGCAGAGTCTCAATAAATGCCATAATCCATGACGAGTTGAACTATTCAATCTTGACTTGTCATGTTTCAATTTACATGTTGCAGATAGTGAATAAAGATTAGTCGGACTATTTAATCCTGACTAATTAGTAGATAGGTAGAGAATAATGAGGAGCTCATCAGTTTAAACTGAGCCCTCGGATGAAATAAGGTAGATTTAGATAGTTTTTATTTCTTTCAAAATAATAAAATGTTTCAAGGTTGCTAGCTCAAATGCACCTGAAAAAAGGAAGAGAAAATGTTAGATTAAAGTTGGGTAGGTAGAAAGAAGTGGGAAAATCATTGTAATATTTGTTACCAGGAAAAAATCACTAATTTCCCCTCCCCTGTAGATATTCTGCACTCTAAATTTCCATTCAAAGAGGCTCAGAGCATTTCTCTGACTTTTGTTGGGACCAGACCCAAGGCTCAATGTCTGTTAAGTTAAAAGTGTTGAATTCCTATATTAATCCCTAATTACCATCATTTACCCTACATTCATCCATTACACTTAAATTTCATAAGCAAAGACCCTTTTACTTAATGAAAAATAAAATCCTCTTTTGATTAATCTCCTTCATTCATAAAAACATAAAAACGCTCCAAAAATATTATATTCCAGGTCAAAGTGGTCAAATTATAAATGATAAAGCTTTGCTTTTGCATTATCACTTTACTTAGTCATATAATTATATTTTGGTGTTTTTCATTTTCCTTGGTCATGTGGGAAACATAATGAAACCATGAGGAATGGTGTGACAAGAGGTTATAACATGAGCCATAATAGGACTTAATGGAGGTTTCGTAAAGGTTGTGTGGAAAACCCTGAACTATGATGCATGAAGGGATGAGGTTGTAAAATCAACAACAAACTCTCATTTAAGGGATGTAGACCTTTTCAATATCTCAAAGTTAACTATATTAATAATTTCATTTATTGAACAAAGGATAATAATTGGCACTACATTTTATCCTATAATGTTAAAGTTTCATAATCTTATGATTGTGGTTTTTTATTGTATGTTTTCAAGATTGGAGTTGCAGGAGTATTGCTAGTCTATTGTTGCATAGACGCATGACTTCCATCATAGAAACTAGTGAATGATTTAACTAGCACTAAGGTGACCATACAATGTTACAAGGAAATCAACAAAGTTTTGAAGACCAATGACTTTCCTAGATGGAATTATGTCAAAGTTCATTACACTTTATCATTTCATTTTGTAAATATTTGTCATAAATGATAAATATTAAAGTCATGAAAAAGGCCATGAGGAAATCGAAAGGTCCAAAGGGAGATGAAAAATTAAACAGAAGTTGAAAGGTCATGAGGGAAGTCTAAGATCCATGAGGAAGTTGAAAGGTCACCCCTACCTCTATAAATGTGACCTCATACCTCAAGCAAAAGTGGACTTTTAGCACTTACGCTAGGCTAGTATAGGATTGATACTTTGCGCTTGAGGAGTTGAAAGCCTTCACTCTTGGTAGCTTATAGTTGGAGGGATTTTGAGGCTAGTGTTATGGCATGAAGATGTTATACTTTGCTCTCATCTCACTATTTTGATGATATTTTGTACATGTACATGAATAGGTGACAATATTAATGAGAAGCTTCAGTTCATGCATTTATTCCCATACATGTTAATGGCACTTGTAATGATTACAAATTGGTTATATATCTATGAACTATTTCATTCCATGTAGTTGGTGTGTTGACTTTGAATATTTTCCCCTCCTTCATGTTAATGTTAGTGATTAATTGTGAATTATTTTTCTTTTGGTTTTTGTTGAAAATGGCACCAAGAAAGATTCCAATTTAATTTTCCCTAGAATTAAATTAGAATAAAATTGTCATTCCGCATCACATGACAACATGAATGAGTTAAATAAGTTAGTTTGACTTAGTTGTTTCATTTAATTCGAGTTGAGGGTCTAGCTTGAGTCATGTAGAGTGGCTCCTACAAAATAGGAGTCTTGGTTGAGTTAATTTTGAGTGGTAATTAATTAACTCAGTTTATCTGAGTTAAAGTCAGTTTAACTAGTTCCAACTGTAGGAGGAACTAGTGAGAGGTCAAAGTATAGAACTTGAAATTGAACCACATGCAATGATCAATGAGATAACTGATAAATTATCCATAATTAACTCATGCACGTCAGACTAGAGAAATACCCAGTTGAGATTGGAGTTCAAGGGTAGTGTACTATCAGTTGTATAATCATCCAAATTGTACAGGTGGTGCATGTAGTTAGAGGAAGGCCTTAGATGAATTGTGTATTTGTGGATGGGAATTTCCCTAATTAATAGGGGATAATTACCCAAGGAAATAGTGCAAGGAAATACGGATCCTAACAGGCAAAAAATTGGTTAAGTATTGGCATAGGCTTGTATAGGAAGCAGTGAGACAGATATAGATAGTGCAGAGGTTTTTCTGGTTGAAGAAAAGAATTGTAATATTCTCATATTGTCTGACTAATTAATTGTATAGATAGTAGGGTTTTTAGCTGAGGGTTTCCCCAGGAAATCATTATATAATGTGTGATTGAAATTATTTCTCTTGTATGCTTTGTGATTTCAAGATCGTTTATTGGTTTTCGCAATTGATAGAGTACATTCAAGCTTATTGTTTTAGCATATTACAATTAGCACTTTGAATCTACATGGATTTTCTAGATGGTATCAGAGTTGAAATCACTATAGAAGAGAAGAATACAAGTTTGTAATTGCAAGAGGAATATTTTTTGCAGATTTATTCTCCATAGCTAGCAGCGGAATCAGGATGGTGTTTTATGATCTGAGGCTTAAGTATTGCTTCGATGGTAGCTCGAATTACATTTCCCAGAGAGACCAGATGGAAGAAGTCTTGGAGGAAAATGGATTGAATTATTTCATTGACAAGAACATCTTGAAACTAGCTCCATCTGATGCACAAGATCTAGCAGAGTGGAAGAAGTTCGTAGCAAAGGCCAAAAGGATTATACTGGAAGGAGTTAGAGATCATATATTCTCAACCTCCATGGAAAAGAAACTCCATATGAAATGTGGAAGGCCTTAACATATTTTTTTCAGAACAACAGTGACCACGGGAAGTTGGCATTAAAGGACAAGCTCAGTAAAATCAAGATGGAGAAGGGCGAAACAATACCAAAGTACTTGACCAAGTTCACCCAATGTCAGGATGAGCTTGGAAGTGTTGGTGTTACAGTTTTTGAAGATGATCTAGTGAGCCTAACACTTCTAGGCCTTCCAAAGAGCTGGAATAACTGCCAGGATTCAGTAAATGGGAGGGAGAAGCTACCAGAGTGGGAGATTTTGTTGTCCAACTTGGTGCAAGAAGAGATTCGACAGAACACCAGATATGGATCCTCATCCAAGAATAATGATGAGGAGAAATGTGCCTTGGATGGAAAGGAAAATAAATGTAAAGGGAATTCATCCCATTCCAAATCATATTTTGGTCAGGTAGGAAAGAAGAAGGACTTATCGAAGATTAGATGTTTTCACTGTCACGAGTTGGGACATTATGCCATGAAGTGTCCACACAAGAAGGCCAACAAGAATCCCTCAGGAGGAGTGGTAGGTGAAGAAATTGCTTCAAAATTCGAGTTGGATTTCACCCTCATTGCATGCATGGTGTCATCGGTGATGAGTAGTGTGTGGTACCTAGATAGTGGAGCCTCATTCCATATGACCTGAAACAAAGAGTTATTCAACTACCTGGAGGAGAAGTACCTCCAGATGCACATTGAGATGAGAGACAGTGGAAGGTATAGTGCAACTGACATTGGTACTATTACCTTTTAGAGGGAGTCTGGTTCTCCTCTCACATTAAAAGATATCATGTATGTTCCTAGTTTGAAGAATAATTTAGTTTTAGTTGCTATGTTGGAAGACCATGGCTATGATGTGGTGTTTGGCAAAGGAAAGGTGTTCCTTATTCACATTAGCCACAGGACAAGTGATGAATATTTTGGTTCAGGGAAATATCCTCTACAAATTGGATGTAAAAGATTGTGTTGCCTTGAAAAATAAAGTAGAGAAGGTGTAGAGTCAATAAATTGGTAAGTTATGGCATATAATATTAGGCCATCTACACCATGGAGCTTTGAAGATCATGCATCATATTTCTATAGGACTTTCCAAGGGGTCACTTGAGCAACATGATACATGAAAAGGGTGTACATTGGGGAAGTACACCAAAGCCACCTTTCATGATAAGGACAGTTGAGCGCAAGTGATCCTTGAAAGAGTTCACTCATATGTGTGTGGACCTTTCTCGATAGCCTTCATGACCAAGCACGAGTATTATTTGTTTTGTGTAGATGATTTTTGAAAGTGTTGGATATTATTCGTGTAGAATAAAGACTAGACATTCTCAAAATTTTTTGAGTTCAAATCACTTGTTAAAAAATACATGGGCAGGAAAGTGAACGCTCTTAGGATCGAAAAAGGTGGAGACTATGTGTCAAATGAATTTAAGAACTCTTGTGCATGAGAATAATTCAACGGGAATTGATAACAACTCATAACCCACAATAGAACGGGGTTGCAGAAAGGAAGAATAGAAACATTGTGGGAGCTGCACAGGAAATGTTACATGATCAAGGCCTATTGTTGCGCTTGTGGGCGGAATCATGCAACACAACAGTATATGTGCATAACAAGAGTCCTCATTGGATTCTCGGGATGAGTACACTAGAGGAATCTCTTTCAGGTAAGAAACCAGATGTGGCACACTTTAGAGTCTTTGGTTCATCAGTTTATTTTCATGTTTCCAAGGATGCATGGAAAAATCTAGAACCAACAGCTGAGTTGGGCATATTTGTGGGGTACACTGATACACCTCACAACTATCAGGTGTACTTGCCATCTCACAAGATGACAGTAGTTCATAGAGGTGAAATTATATGAAGGGAAGGTCATGCGAATTTCCCTTGAGATGAAGCTTTAGTTGCATGTAGATGAGGAGATTTTAGTTCCAAAAGAAGAACCTCAAGATGTGGAGCAACCACAAGCAGAAGAGCAGAGAGTGGAAGCTCCCACTTATGCAAAGACATCCAGATATGGAAGGAAGCACACTAGAGAAGCTGACAGGTTGATGCATGATTCTAGAGAGAATGTGGGAGCACCGACATCACAACACAGATAGAGAAGGTCTCCATATCGATACATTGGCTACATGGATCTTATGAGCGAGAGTGTAGAGACTAATCCATCCTCATTCGAGGAAGCAATGAAACAAACGGTATGGGTTGATGCCATGGTAGAGGATTATGACTCCATTATCAGGAATACTGACTGAATGGACTTCATGATGAAATGACTGAAAAGATGATAAGACTCATGAAATAATAGACACTCAACATGTGACAAAGTGAGCTAGCAAGCAATGAGATGACTTTTTTTGAAAAGAGTGAGATTTGATGAAAATATGCACCAAGTGACCAAATTTTTACATGACCTAACAGAATGATAAAAAATTTCTGAGTGGGACCCCTAAAATGACATGAAAGATTTAATTTGATCATTGGTGGAAAGATGCAAATACTCACACTAACAAAATGTATGATGTCTTGAGAACTTGCCATAATGAACCCTACAACGGGAATTTTGGAGATAAAAGGACAACTTACAAGGTGATACATGCGAGTTATTATTGGCCCACTCTTTTCAAGAATGCCAAGAAGTTTGTTTCTAGCTTTGATGATTTCCAGAGGAAGGGAAGATCTCTTCCAAGTGACGAGATGCCTCTTCAAACTCAAGTATCAATAGAACCCTTTGAAATGTGGGAATTAGATTTCATAGGGCCTATTTCTCCTATGTCTAGAAAGAAGAGGTATATATTAGTATGTACCGATTATTTGACAAAGCGAGTGGAAGCTAAAGATTTATATTTTTCCACTGAGAAGTCTGTTGTATATTTCCTTTTTTAAGATATATTTACTCATTTTAGGGTACCTAGAGAAATTTTCACCAATCAGGGGACACAATTTACTTCCAAACTAGTTGAAAGGCTATTACTAAACTATACCAGATTAAGAACTGGAAGTCTACACCATACCATCCTCAGGAAAATGGACAGTAGAATCTAATAAAAAATTCTTGGAGTCCATTCTTGCTAAAAAAAATTCAGCTACACCATGGAGGCTGGGCTGATAGGTTTCCAGAAGCATTATGGGCTTAGTGAATAAAATCGAGAAATGTGACAAGATATACTCCCTATGAGTTGGTATATGGGAAACAGGTGTTTTTCCCTATCAAATTTCAGGTGAAAACATTTTGAACTACTGCTCAACTTGGATTGAATTTAAATGAAGCTCAGAAACAGAGAGTGCTTCAGCTAAATGAACTTGATGAAATTAGACAAGATTCCCTCCAAAATACTATGTTGGCACATGACCAAAGGGTCCAGTGGCATGATAATTATATCAAGAAGAAAGTCTTACAACTAGGAGATTGGGCACTATTGTATGATAGCAAGCTTAAACACTTCAAACAGAGATTTTCAACTAGATGACTGGGACCCTATGAAGTAGAGAAAGTTTTTGACAATGGCTCGGTAAAAATTAAGACCATTGACAATGATCGGACTTCACTTGTGGTGAATGGCCATAGAATGAAAATCTACCACTACCCACTTTACAGACAATAATTTTTGCAAGATGCGATGCAGAATCTAGAAATGGAGTTGATTCATAAAGGGGATCCATCTCCTGCCCATTCTTCAAATCAATTTTTTGTTTTTTTTTAATATGTATAAATGAACATAGTATAAATAACAGTGGGTTGATTTCTATTTTCCTCCCCAACTCACATAGAATAAAGATAGCAGTGGGTTGATTTCTATTTTCCTCCACAACTCACATAGAATAAAGACAAAATTTGTCAAGGATATGTTTATTCCTTTATCTAAACTTGATGGATTATTTACTGCAAAGGATCTTCTAGTGTTTACTTTGAACATTTCAGACTCTCTGAATTTGAATGTTCCGAGCACCCGTATTATCCCTCGGGGTTATCAATCTGTCCATTACGAGTCATAGTCACGTGAAACCATAAGCTTTCCCGCCCTCGCTAACCCCGGAGCCAGCCTGATCGAGCTAGAGCCAGCCTTAATGGGAGGGAGTTCTATCCAGCCCTTGCTTCTAGTTCAGCAAGCAAAGGTGTTGAGATAAGGCGGTGGAGATAGCAGTCTAGAGATAGAGGCAGGGAGGCAAGTTCACGCTCCAACGATCAAAATAAGGGGATGGCATGGAAGTGAGGGGGGATACTTGAGATGGAGTGAATGAGATGGAAAACAACGAAGCTTGTAACTGACCTAGGCTCGTTAATATTAATGGGAAAATGGTAGTTAGGGATATTCCAAGTACATAATTATTCTTTTCCGGGCCTGGCAGAATAATTACAGAAAAGACACCCCTTAGAGTCTACTTTGGGTTCTTCAGACTCTCTAAAACTAAACACTCTGAGCCTTAGCTAACTTAGGCTTGTTAAAATTTATGAGATGCCAGTAGGTAGGGCTATGTTGAGTATATACTTATTCTTTTTTGGGATTAGTAGAATAATTACGGGAAAGAAGCCCTTTGGAGTCTTCTTTTGTGCATTTCAGACTCTCAAAAATTAAAATGCCCCCTAGGAAATAACCATTCCAGGCCTGGTCAAAATCCATGGATTGGTGGCACCAACATTGACTTAAAGTAGTAGTAGTCAGACTTCAGTTGCAATTCCTAAAAGTTGGGTTTTGTTTTATATCAAGTTCCAAGCTCACATGGAAATAATTCTATTTAATTTTTCAACATAGTCACAATTGTTTAGTGTTCTTTATGTCTTGATGTATAAATTCAGATATTTTGTACTTAATTCAATACTTATCACAAAATACAAGTTTAGGTACTAAATAAAGTTTTGAATTTAAGAATGTGAATATCAAGTCAAGAGAATATAAGTGGTACCAAATTCATCTCAACAACATTAAAATTGATGGAGGTATTAAAATTTATGAGGTTTAGTCTATTCATGATCAAAGTAGCAAATTTTCTGTAACAGACTCAATGAATGTTAAAGACACTCAGTTAATGATCAAGGTGTCCTATCCTTTATCATTTTGACTCTTGGGCGTCATTACACAGTAAATCAAGGTATGAATAAGTGTTGTTGAGATTCAACAAGATGATGAGCTTAGTGAAAAGAGTTGCCTTCACTAAGTGGGCCCGCAGGCTATTTCTGGCACAAGTCTATTTTTAGACTATGTATATTTTTAGATATGGTGATCATATTTCAAAAGTTGCAGGATGTTATTTGTGGATGGTTGATCAAGTTGGAAAAATAGATGAAATCCTATTTTTAGAATATTGGGCGAAGTCTATTTATAGATCGTCGATCTAAAAATAGAAGTGTCGATTATTATTAGCTCTTAATAATAATCCGACAATAAACAACAACTTATTCTCTTGGAGCACTTAATTTCGGTGCACATATTTGGAAAATCAGTGGGCTGAAGGAATTACGCAATTCCTAAGGGTTTACTGGAGTTCATGCATGGAGGACACAGTTAGAACTGAAGTGGAAAAGGTTATGACAGAGTTGGAAGAGTAGTTCATGGAGTTGTATTCAGTTTAACTCAGTTAGACTCAGTTGAGCTAGTTGTATCTAGTCTAACTGAATGATACACTCGTGAGAGTGGAGTGAATTAACTAGTTAATTAATTCACAAATAATAACTCATTAATCAACTGAACAATACAGTAGTTAACTACAGTGCATGTCAGTTCCAGTGGAGACCCAATGGAGAGATAGGTGAAAGGGCCAGATGGATTATCTATTGTGACTATAGTGATGCATTGATTGCACCGCACACACATTGGAGTTGCCAATGAGGATTGCGCAGTCAAGGAAAGGGTAATTTGAATTCATTCAAAGCTATTCTTCAGCAGGGATTGCACAATGGAGGCAAGCTTGCAGGAGGGCAAAGATCAGTGCATGGATTTGCAGATTTCTTCTATGTTAGTATGTGACGATTGATTGTACTGAGAGCTTGATGTACTAAGCTTTGTATGAGATTGTTACATGATCTCCATGATACATAATATATGATAGTTGGGGTTTTCAGCTTCAGGCTTTCCCATTAAACAACTATGTTATGTGTGATTGTTTTTATTTATGCTTCACATGTGTTTGCAATTAATTTTCTGCAAAAGATTAACAGTGGAATGATTCTGTATTTTGCAAAAAGTTTAATATTGTGAGATGAGGGGAAGCTGGATGTATGCATGCTTAGTGTATACTAATTTCTACATGGTATCGGAGTAGTGTTAATTCTTAAAGATTGAAATTGTGAAGAATTGTTGAGTTTGTGTTGGTGGACAATTCGAATTTGATACAGAAGATTCTTGGTGCATAAGTTGAGTATACATTGAAATGTCTTTCAATGGGTTGCGATTGGAGTATGCCCTTGATGGGAGCTCGAATTACATAGCCTGGAAGGATAGGATGGAGGTGGTGTTGGAGGATAATGGACTGAAGGAGTTCATCGATAGCAATGTTCCTAAGCCAAGATCTAGCGATGTTGCATTACTTGACGCATGGAAAAAGAAGACAGCAAAGATAAGAAGAATTCTATTGGAAGCTGTGAAGGACCATATTGTGTCCAGCCTTCACGGGAAATCCACTCTATTCTTAATGTGGAAGGCTTTGAACGATTTTTTCCAAAGCAGAAGCAACCAGAGGAAGTTGGCGCTTAAAGACAAGCTCAGAAAAATAAAAATGGAGAAGGGCGACAGTATTCCAAAATATCTCACGAAGTTTGTCCACTGCAAGGATGAACTAGGAAGTGTGGGGGTTACTGTTGATGATGAAGACTTGGTGAGCTTGTCTCTCCTTGGGCTTCCCAAGATTTGGCATAGCTACGAAGATTCTGTCAATGGACGGGAGAAACTGCCGGGATGGGAGCGACTTTGGTCGGATCTTGTGCAGGAGGAGATAAGGCGGGGTACCAGGGATGGCTCTTCATCGAAGAATGAAGATGAAGAGAATTTCACTTTAGCTGCTAAAGCAAGGAAAGGGAAGGGGAAGAAATTTCCTTCAAAATCTGAAGCTAAAGGTAAGAAGCAGGATTTGTCCAAGGTGAAGTGTTTTCACTGTCACGAACATGGGCATTTCGCCACTAACTGCCCACAGAAGAAGAAGAACAAGAAGGCTGCTAGAGTTGCAGCTGGAGAGGCCTTAGCCTCGCAATTTGAACTTGATTTCTCTTTGATCGCATGCTTGATTTCAATCTATAAGGGATCGGTGTGGTATCTTGATAGTGGTGCGTCTTTCCATATGACGGGAGACAAGGAGTTGTTTAGTGACTTGGAGGAGAAGGACCTCCAGATGCATATAGATATGGGCGATGATGGTCGATACAGTGCGACCGACATTGGGACCATTACCTTTGAGAGGGAGTTCGGTAATCCATTCTTGTTGAAGGATGTTATGCATGTTCCAGATTTGAAGAAGAACTTGGTCTCGGTCGCAATGTTGGAAGACAAAGGTTATGATGTTGTTTTCAGTGAAGGAAAAGCCTTCCTTCGACATAAAACAATGGGTCAAACCAAGAAGATATGGGTTCGAGTTAAGAATCTCTACAAGCTGGAGGTAGATAGTTGCGCTGCAATGGTGGGAAAAGCAGAAGAAGTGGTGAGCCGGGATGAGGGAGAATTATGGCACATGAGATTGGGCCATCTTCACCATGGTGCTTTGAAGATTTTGCAGCAGATTTCTATTGGACTTCCCAAGGGCACTCTTGCGCAGTCAGATCAGTGCAAGGGATGTAGTATGGGTAAGTTTGTGAAGACCACCTTTCATGAGAAGTAGAATCGTGCTTCGGTGATCCTGGAGAGAATTCACACAGACGTGTGTGGACCTTTCTCGGTTGCTTCAACAATAAAACACAGGTATTATGTTATATTTTTTGATGACCATTCTCGTAGATGCTGGATCTTCTTCATGCAGAAGAAGAGTGAAACATGCTCAAAGTTCTGTGAGTTCAAAGCATTGGTGGAGAAGAAGTCGGGGAAGCAAGTGAAAGCTCTACGGAGCGATAATGGTGGTGAATACATCTTAGACGAATTCAAAGACTTCTGTAGCAAAGAAGGAATTCGAAGAGAACTCATAGCGCCTCATAACCCACAATAGAATGGGGTTGCGGAGAGGAAGAACAGAACGATCGTGGGTGTTGCACAAGCGATGTTGCATGACCAAGGCCTACCGATGCACTTGTGGGCGGAAGCATGCAACATTGTGGTTTATGTGCAAAACCGTTTTCCTCATAGAGTACTTGGCATGAGTACACCTGAAGAAGCTTTTACTAGTAAGAAGCTTGATATTTCTCATTTGAAGATTTTTGGCTCATCTGTTTATATTCATGTGACAAAGGACACTAGGAAGAAGCTGGAGCCGACTGAAGAAGTTGGGATATTTGTGGGGTACACAGAAACACCCCATAATTATCGTGTGTATTTTCCAGACAGTCGGATGACTGTGGTGCGACGAGATATAAAATTCAATGAGGTGAAAGCCATGAAGTTGTCGCTTGAGAGGGAGATACACTTGCATGCAGAGGAGGAACTTCTTGTTCCCAAAGATGAGCCTCTAGATGTGGATCAGCCACAAGAGGAGATTCAGGGAGTGGAGGAGTCCACTCATGCAGAACCAAACATCAGACAAGGCAGAAAGTGTACCACAGAAGCTGAGAGACTGAAGCTTGATGTAGCACATAATGTAGGAGTCCCTACATCATAGCGCAGACAGAGATAGTCACTTGACCGATTACTGGATACATGGCTCTTATGAGAAATTGTATCGTGACAGAGCCATCTTCTTTCGAAGAAGTAGTACAGGAGCCCACATGGGTAGATGCCATGGTGGAGGAGTATGACTCCATTGTCAGAAACAGTGCTTGGGAGATTGTTCCAAGGCCGGTGGGAAAATCAGTTGTAGGATCAAGATGGATCTACAAGGTAAAGACAAGGCCCTGACGATGGGAGTGTCAGAAGTATAAGGCAAGATTTGTTGACGGGGCTTCTCACGGATTGAGGGGACAACTATGAAGAAACCTTTGCACCTGTCGCACGGTATTCTTCCATACGGACCATCCTTGCTCTCTCAGTGCAGATGGGTTGGCACATTCATTAGATGGATGTGAAGACTGCGTTCCTTAATGGGATCATTGAGGAAGAGGTGTACATTGAGTAGGCTGAAGGATTTGATATCTTTAGCAGCGATTCGCATGTGTGCAGGCTCAAAAGAGCGATGTGTGGGCTAAAGCAAGCACCATGTGCTTGGTACACTCAAATCGACAACTATTTCACTGGACTTGGCTTCACCAAGAGTGAGGCGGATGCAAACCTGTACCAAATTGTGGTGGAGGGTAAGCTTTTAATCATTGTTCTTTACGTTGATGATTTAAAACTAACAAGTGATGAGCAGTTGATACACTCATGCAAGGAAAATATTGCAAAGGAGTTTGAGATGAAGGATTTGGGCCTCCTTCATTATTTCCTTGGATTGGAAATATGGCACCGGGAAGGTGAACTGTTTGTGTCTCAAGGCAAGTATGCTCGGGAGATACTGGAGAAGTTTCACATGCAAGGTTGCAAGCCTATCGACACTCCTCTTCCAGGAAATTGGAGGAAAGAGGATGCTACATCGGCAGAGGTAGTGGATGCCACTGTTTATCAACAATTGGTGGGTTCACTCATGTATTTAGTTAATATAAGACCAGACATATGCTATGTGGTGAAACAACTTTCACAAGCGATGGTTAAGCCTACCAAGCTCTTTTGGAAGGAAGGCAAGCATGTCCTGAGATATCTCAGGGGCACATCTGAGTATGGTTTATGGTACAAAAAGAAGGATGAGGTGAAGTTGCATGGCTTCATGGATGCAGATTGGGTAGGCAGCCCAATAGACAAAAAGAGCACATCAGGAGGGGTTTTCAGTATCGGATCTACAATAGTTTCTTGGTACAGCAGGAAACAAAGACCTGTGGCACTCAGTTCAGCGGAAGCAGAATACATGGCAGCAATTCAAGCTGCATGTGAGGCTATCTGGATGAGGAAGATCCTGGTTGGTTTGTTTGGTTCACATTTAGATCCTACATTGATACATTGTGATAATCAGAGTTGCATTAAACTCTCGGTTAATCTTGTGTTTCATGGTAGATCTAAACATATTGATATCCAGTATCATCATATCAGAGATTGTGTGCAACGGAAGATCATGTTGCTTCAATACATTCCTACAAAGGATCAGGATGCAGATATTCTGACGAAGGTGCTCACCAAGAGCAAATTCGAATACCATAGAGGCAGGATCGGGGTGAAGGATAATCCCTATCTTGTTGAGAGGGAGTGTTGAGATTCAACAAGATGATGATCTTAGTGAAAAGATTCACCTTCACTAAGTGGGCCCGCAGGCTATTTTTGGCGCAAGTCTATTTTTAGACATGGTGATCATATTTCAGAAGTTGCAGGATGCTATTTGTGGATGGTTGATCAAGTTGGAAAAATAGATGAAATTCTATTTTTAGAATATTGGGCGAAGTTTATTTATAGATCGTCGATCTAAAAATAGAAGTGTCGATTATTATTAGCTCTTAATAATAATCTGACAATAAACAACAACTTATTCTCTTGGAGCAATTAATTTCAGTGCACAGATTTGGAAAATCAGTGGGCTGAAGGAATTACGCAATTCCTAGGGTTTACTGGTGGTTCATGCATGAAGGACTCAGTTAGAACTGAAGTGGCAAAGTTATGACAGAGTTGGAAGAGTAGTTCATGGAGTTGTATTCGGTTTAACTCGGTTAGACATGGCAGTTGAGCTAGTTGTATCTAGTCTAACTGAATGATACACTAGTGAGAGTGGAGTGAATTAATTAGTTAATTAATTCACAAATAATAACTCATTAATCAACTGAACAATACAACAGTTAACTATAGTGCATGTTAGTTCCACTGGAGACCCAGTGGAGAGATAGGTGAAAGGGCAAGATGGACTATCTGTTGTGACTATAGTGATGCATTGATTGCACCACACACACACATTGGAGTTGCCAATGAGGATTGCACAGTCAAGGCAAAGGTAATTCAAATTCATTCAGAGCTATTCTTCAGTAGGGATTGCGTAGTGGAGGCAGGCTAGCAGGAAGGCAAAGATCGGTGCATGGAATTGCAAATTTCTTCTATGTTAGTGTGTGACGATTGATTGTACTGAGAGCTTGATGTACTAAGCTTTGTATGAGATTGTTACATGATCTCCATGATACATAATATATGATAGTTGGGGTTTTCAACTTCAGGCTTTCCCATTAAACAACTGTGTTATGTGCAATTGTCTTTATTTATGCTTCACATGTGTTTGCAATTAATTTTTCGCAAAATATTAACAGTGGAATGATTCTGTATTTTGCAAGAAGTTAAATATTATGAGATCATGGGAATCTGGATGTATGCATGCTTAGTATATACTAATTTCTACAAGTTTTTGTTTACTTGGATTAATATAAGGAATGTGAATAATAGAACTTAATTGTTGATATACCTCCATTCATACCTTTATTACACCATGAGATGTTTGTAGATCAAAAACTATGTCTAGACCTTTTAGATTCAGTGACAACTCCTCCTCACACTACCTTCCTCTGTTATGTGACTAGATCCTAAATACAACATTAGTGTCAAGTGTCTTAAGATGACACATAATGCTTGGTTTAATTATGCTAATTTATGAGTCTTCTTCTTATTTTTTTTACTTTTCAAATTGCTGTTTAAACCAACTAAAACATACAAAGGACTCTTTTGCTTTCAATTGTGAGAACCATTAAAAACATATGATATGCTGTTGACACAAACAATATTGCTACAATAGCTCTGAGGTATGAATCTCCACTAACAAAAAAAATCCAACTTGTAACAAAACAAACTCAATTAATATTTAAAAGAGGTATATTGGCTTGGTTTAGTTCAGATCATAAATGGGAACATAGAGATGAGGATGATGGGTTAGCATGTGCAGGTCAAAGGCCATTGGTTGTGCAATATTGAGCCCAACTTCTCATGCTACTTTGTTGTGTTGTCTTCTTTGTTATTCGTTGGGTAAGTTAGTGGGAATTAAAGGATTGGCAAAACTTATGTGTAATTTGTGTGTTATAGCCAATGCTTTTGATATCAAAGATTTCATTCCTTGCATAAGGAAATTGGAGGGCACATCAAGAAAGTGCAATTTTTTTTTGATGCATTTAGGTGGAGATTATCAGTGAACAAATTAATAAGAGGAAGTAAAATGAGTGGGGAAAATGAGAATGATTTTGTAGACATGATGCTTGAAATTTGTTTGAGGATCAATGCCATAAACATAAATTAAGTAGCAGAGACAAAATAAATGCCCATCTTTTGGATACATTGGCTGCTAGAATTATTGCTTTGACAATTAAATTGGGTAGAGAAACATTGGAGACTTTGACAAATATATTGTGATAAAAAAGTGTGCAAGAAGGCCTAAAATAGATGATAATAGATATGGCCTAAAGTCATGTAATCTTCTAAATCTTGAATACCTATAATAGAAAATATTTAAAAAACATTAAAGTGATTTATTGAATCCATTATTGCTTCCCTAAAATAAATAAAAATATACACCATCATAAAATATAAAATAAAGTACAACTATAGTAACCACGGTATGAATATGGAAGAGAATAGTTCATTCTTAAGGGACTTAAAAAAAAAAAAATTAGTATATAATTAAATCACAAGAAGTACATATAAATTATAAAACAATAAAGATGCAGTAAAAAAATCGTTAAGATTAAATAAGAGACAACTCAGTGGAGGGACATGCAGAGCTTTAATGGCATAAACACTTAATAGAGGGTATGTATTAATACATAGAGGAAGGGGGGATAGAAATAAACCCATCAGCATCCTCTTTAGATGGAATCAAAGGAAATAAACTTTTTTCTGCCATCGAAAGAAACAAATCGTCGAAAGTAAAAGGAAGCGGAGCAAGTGCTTTGCACAATGAATCGAACAATCAAAGAATTAAAAAGGGAAAGGAAACCACGCATGAGGCATCGTCGGTCAGGGGAGATGCAGAAAGTAGTTGACTAGAGATGCGTAAACTGCGGGACAGCTAACACCAAGAAATTGGGCGAGCTTTATTTCAGCTGCCATAGGCCCATTACTGCGGCCAGGCACACATCAGCTGCCTGGCCGCATTAATGGGCCTATGACAGCTGAAATAAGCAAAAAATTGTCGACCATGGGATTCGATCACCACTTGCTAAGACGTACCATTTTCTCGTGATGGATGTCGACTTCCACTTCTTCATATCTCGGTGGATACCATCTGCTTCACATAAAAGGAATTTATTGGGTCCCAACAAAGCAATCATATCTTTGTAAAGAGATTTCATACATAAATCAAAGCATCTCTGCTATCTAGGAGGTGGCAGTACTCAATAATGGAGTGACAGGTGGAGATTGGCAGAACTTCAGACCTCCACCGTTCACATTATGAGATTAGTTCTTTCCCTCGATTCATTTAAGAAAAATAATTTAATAATAAGAGAAAAAGATTATAAATTTCGTTTAATTGTGACTTGGTTGGTTAAATGAATTGAGAAATTCAGTAACCCACCAGATCTCAGTGTTGTTTTGTTTTCAATCCATTTTCCAATTTCTATTTACTCTTTGAGGTCTTGATACACAGATCAGAGTAGCAAAGGCTGCGCAGTTGGTTGGTACTCTGCACTTGCTGTGATCATTTAAAGTTAAGAGCGCATCTCTATCTCTGCAAAACATCTTGGATCTGCTTCTTTTTTATTTTGTATCTCATGGCAGACGTTAATTTGACCCTTGCCCGTGACGCTACATCATCCGCTTCCTGCTCCACATCCCATTCACCTGATCACAATAGCAACAGCTATGTGTATCAGGTTTTCATAAATCACCGCGGACCTGATGTGAAGAAAGGTCTCGCCAGCCATCTCTATTATCGCCTTAAAGCCCTTGGAGTAGCAGCATTTTTGGACCAGCGAGAGTTGCAAGAAGGAGAAAACATGACTCCTCAAATTGAAGGGGCTATTCGAACTGCCTCTGTGCAGATTGCCATATTTTCTCCGACATATGCAGAGTCAAGCTGGTGCCTCAAGGAACTTGTATTGATGTTGGAGTCGGGGGCTACAATTATCCCGATTTTCTATCATGTCAGCCCTGGGGAACTAAAGCGGACGCAGGCCAGAGATGGAGTGTACGCTCGACTCCTGAGCATCCTGCAGTGTATATTTCTATGTGCGCGGGACGAAAGTGGAGGGTATGCTCGAGCCCTGCGGATGCTTGAAAAGAAGCCACGACATGATTCAGACACTATTAAGAAATGGAAGGATGCCCTTTTTTCTGTCGCAGAAATAAGCGGTTTTGAGCTCAACGCCTGTAACGGGTAAGGGTGCCTCCACTTCTCCCTCTTATTCTTAGTTTTCTATTTGCTGTATTAACAAGTAGATCATACTTTATTGTTGTAGCCATTTCTTACTAGTCATTTTATTGTGAATACTATTCAGTGGCGACGAGGGGCAGCTAGTCGAGGAGGTCGTCCAAAAGGTTTTGCAAGAGGTTCGCAGGCCCCCTCTGGATGTAGCTAAATATCCAACTGGCCTGGCCGAAAATGTAAAAGGCTTGGATGATGTCATTGCAGCGGCAAAGGGAGAGCCTCGCATTGTGGCAATTGTCGGTTTGGGCGGGATCGGAAAAACGACCGTCGCCAAAGAATTTTTCAACAGCGCCAGAGCAAAATACAATCGATTTTGCTTTTTATTTGATGTAAGATCCAAATCTTTAGATTCCCTGCAGAGTAGCCTTCTTGAGGATTTGGGTATATCAAATGTACAAATAAAGAATGTTGATGAAGGCAAATCCAAGATCAAAATGCATCTATCATCTACTCACCATGCCCTTGTGGTTTTAGATGATATAGATCATATTGATCAACTAGATGCTTTACTTTTTCCGGTTAAAGATGTCATCCATCCAAAGAGTTTGATTTTAGTTACATCTCGCAATAAAGATGTGCTTACAAGCTCAGGGATAATGGAGTCATCCATTTACATGATGAAAGGCCTCAATCCAAAGCACTCGCAGGAGCTCTTTTGCTTTCACGCCTTCGGTCTGCCCCATCCTGTAGTAGGATTTGAGAAATTGGTTGAAAAGTTTTTAGAGGTATGTAAAGGATTGCCATTATCTCTGAAAGTGCTTGGGGCGCTTCTTCGTGGAAAAGATGACTTAGAGTACTGGAATGAACAATTGCACAAGACTTCCAAAATACTTCCCAGTGATATACAAAGAAAACTTAAGATTAGTTATGATGCTCTGGAGGAAGAGGAGCAACAGATATTCTTAGACATCGCCTGTTTCTTCATAGGGGAAGATAAGGATACTGCCATAACAGTATGGGACGAATCTGACAGGTTCGGACGGCTGGGTTTTTGGAAGCTGGAAAACAGGTGCTTGGTTGAGGTGGACAGCAAAAACTGCCTGAGAATGCACGACCACATTAGGGATCTTGGCAGAGATATGGCTAAGGATTCAAAATATCCGCGTCGACTTTGGAAACTGACGGAGGACAATCTTTATAGTGTGTCTGAACAATCTTCTGTGAGTATTTTGAAACTTTCGACCGACTTTTTAAATAACGTTGTGTTATCCGTATTTCGAAGTTTTGAATTCTTAAAACCCTCCAATATTGTCAATTTTGTTTCTGACAACCCAGGATGAACAATTCAGGTGCATGGAATTAACATGGTTCATGGAAATTTCCCTGACCAATCTTTCCAAAGCTTTTTGGATAGTTGCAACCTAAGTAACTTGCGGATTCTTAGTGCTAAAGGTTATGCCGTTGAACCTGTATTCAGTAGGGAGCTACCGCGACTAATGTATCTCCGCTGGGAAAACTGTCTGAGCTCCTCGTTACCTTTCTCGCTTCCAATAAAGAATTTAAGAGTGTTACATATAGAGGGGAGAAATTTGAAAACACTGTGGCAACACGAATCTCAGGTAGTCTTGTTGATTTATTTAAACGTCTGTTTACTTTTTATTTTAATTTGTAAAAAGTTGTTTAACCTTAAGAATTGTTTTCTTGTTTTCTTATTATAGTGTCAAACTCACTGTTTGTAAATATTGCAGGCACCTTTGCACTTGAGGAAATTGTATATTCATGGTCCTCTTTCAGTGGTTCCAGAGTCCATTGGTGCGTTGAAGCACCTAGAAGAATTTGTCCTGTGGGAAAGTAATCATGAAAGTCTGCCAAATGAATTCTGTAATATGCATTCCTTGAAACATGTCAGCTTCAACTTCTGTGGAAAAATGACGTTGCTGCCAGAGTCAATTGGAAACTTAACGAGACTTCACATTCTTGAATTGCGCGAGTGCTACAGTCTGCAGGCGCTCCCAGACTCGGTTGGGAACCTGACGGGGCTCCAAAGCCTTGACCTGCGCGAGTGCTCCACTCTGCAAGCGCTCCCAGAGTCGGTTGGGAACCTGACGGGCCTCCAAAGCCTTGACCTGCGCTGGTGCTCCACTCTGCAGGCGCTCCCAGACTCGGTTGGGAACCTGACGGGCCTCCAAAGCCTTGACCTGCGCTGGTGCTCCACTCTGCAGGCGCTCCCAGACTCGGTTGGGAACCTGACGGGCCTCCAAAGCCTTGACCTGGATGGGTGCTCCAGACTGCAGGCGCTCCCAGACTCGGTTGGGAACCTGACGGGCCTCCAAATCCTTGAGCTGAGCGAGTGCTACACTCTGCAGGCGCTCCCAGACTCGGTTGGGAACCTGACGGGCCTCCAAAGCCTTCACCTCCGCGGGTGCTCCACTCTGCAGGCGCTCCCAGACTCGGTTGGGAACCTGACGGGGCTCCAAAGCCTTCACCTGGGCTGGTGCTCCACTCTGCAGGCGCTCCCAGACTCGGTTGGGAACCTGACGGGCCTCCAAAGCCTTGACCTTTGCGTGTGCTCCACTCTGCAGGCGCTCCCAGACTCGGTTGGGAACCTGACGGGCCTCCAAAGCCTTGACCTGGGCGGGTGCTCCACTCTGCAGGCGCTCCCAGACTCGGTTGGGAACCTGACGGGCCTCCAAAGCCTTGACCTGGGCGGGTGCTCCACTCTGCAAGCGCTCCCAGAGTCGGTTGGGAACCTGACGGACCTCCAAAGCATTGACCTGCGCTGGTGCTCCACTCTGCAGGCGCTCCCAGACTCGGTTGGGAACTGACGGGCCTCAAACGTCTTCGCTTGGAGGAGTGTTCCAAATTACAGACGTTGCCCAATGTTGAGCATTTGAACTGGTTGGAGGAACTTAATGTGTATGGATGTTCGAAACTGCAATGGAGTGAGGGAGTAGTCGAGCAGCTGCGCCAACGACTGGGAGAAGGCTTCGTGGAAGGGAGAGAAGACTCCGAGGAAGAAGCTTCAGAATCAAGTGAAGAGAGCTTTGAAGGATACTCCGACGAAGAAGCGAATTATGAGGAAGAAACAAGCGAAGAAATCATAGAATAGTGGCCACAAAATATGAAAGCAATTCATAATTACAATAGTGTTAATTAGTGGCCACAGAGCTCACTGCACGTTTCATAGAAACCCCTGTCGCTAAGCTTTAAATGCCTGTGATAACAAAGCCTGCAAGATTTGTTTTATTAATTTGCTGTGTAAAATACTGAGACTAAAATACTGAGACATATTTACGTCATGTCCCTTATGTCCTTAAGTGGCGTCTGATTTGTTCCATTGTATTATTCACGTTACATTATATTATTTTTCCACCATTGAAATTCTAATTTGGTGATGTAGAATAAATGAAAATAAGATGTCTCCAACAAATATTGGCATTTTAAACTGAACGAATATTAGATGTTTTTTTTTAAGCAGAACTATGATCTCATTGCACACACAACTTTAACTGAAACAAACTATTTGTGTTTGCGTTTTCAAGCCATTTTTAAAACGTGTTCAGGTTTGTTTCTGGAAATTAAAGTTGATAAAGAATTTTTTGTATTGCGATATTTTTGAGAATAATTTAAATAAAAGAGCAAAATGTTTGGGAATCTCATTGCACGCCCATCTAATCTGATCTGATACGATCTTCAAAGGCTTTATATTGTATGTACAAAAATGTTTTATATTATATGTCCAAAAGTATTTCATAATAAATTTGTCTAAATTATTATTATTTTTTTGTTTCGTGATCTAGATCCAGCTTGATAGATGTAGATTATTTGAGGAAATCATCTACATCATCAGATCTGCCAGTTGATGTGATGCGTAAAAACCACTGCCAGTTGTGATGCGTAAAAACCACTGCCAGTTCAGATCTGGTTTTTACGATGGCGTTCTTATAATTATTTCTGAGGATGATGATTAGCATAAGCCTTTCTGCAAAACGAGAGCGACCATAATTTCTCATCATTTACGAAGTGTCTACTTGTGTTTTCTATGGATGGATCATTAGGATAGGAGTTTCGGAAATTGGCCATTAATGTAGGCTCCCAAACACTTTGAAATGAGGATGTAGGAAATTTTAGACATGGCATGATTTGATTCTATGGAAATGGGATAGGGAAAAACTTGTATATACATGTCATTTGATTAAGGGAAACTTGATTGAACAAAATATTTTAATTTCATTATTATATTAATTAATTAGGGTTTAAAAAATGTTTTTTTTTTTAATATTATTTATTTAATTATTATATTAATTAATTATGGTTTCTTAAATATTATTTATTTAATTATTAAAGTTTAAAAACGTTTTGTTTTTTTTTTAATATTATTTATTTATTATTTAATTTGTAGATTATTAATTCTGATTATTTTTAATTTTACATCTCATTATTACTTATATTTTTAAAAAGTTTGGTTTTTTAAATATTATTTATTTAATATTTAATTTGTAGATTATTTATTATGATTAATTTTAATTTTATTACTTTATATTGTGTTCTCTTTTCTTAAAAAATATATATTTTTTCCAGGATCAATAAAGCTTAATTTATTATAAATATTTTGAAAATTTTATTAAATAGGTTTATGAATCAATATTTTAAAATAAATCTTTTTCATCATTATATTAATTCTACATGTAACTTTAAGCAAAAATGTTTGAAGTTTTATATTTTTTATAAAATTTATAAAATATGTTTTTATATATTTTAACAATTTAAATTATTTCATCAAATATTATATATACTAAACAAATCATAAATAATCTAATTAAAATCCATAACAAAGAGATCATAAATATTATAATAGAAAATTAATATTATGTAAAAATTGTAAAAAAACCAAAAATATTATGTATTAACAAATATTAAGAATTGAGTGGGCTCTAACATTGAGGGGGAGAGGGCTCGACGATTGGAACCCTAGCCACTATAATCTTCTTCTTCATGCTTCCTTGCCATGCATCTTCTATCGTTTCATTGGCTTGTTTATTGTTGTTTCACTTGTTGTGAGACATTGTCGTCAGAAGGGATTTCTTTTTTGGATTTGTTGTTGTCGGCTTATTTCTGGCTCTACAAATGATGGGGGGAAAAGGGGCAAGCATTGAGGGGGTAGAGGGCTTGATGACTGGAACCTTAGTTGTTGCAGTTTTTTTTTTCATGATGCCTTGCCCTGTTTCTTCCATCATTTCAAAGGATTGTTTGTCAGTGCTTTGCTTGTTGATGGATATTGTCGCCAGAATTGCCTTGGTCTCATTGTTGTTAGCTCTTCGTCTGGACTCTTTTCGTGGCTTGTCATGCTTTGCTCGTGGCTTGTCTTTATTCATGGATTGGCTTAATTTGCTGTCATTGCTCTTCTATCATTTAGCTTGTGAGTAGTGGTATCATTGTCGCCGCATTCCTGACATGGTGTCATATGTTTCAATGAACCAATTTGTCTTTTAGGTTGGTTCTATGATTTTTTCTTTGTTGTATGCATTGCAGTTGTTTGACCCGTGTTTTATATGTAACCCCATGGTTTTCATGTGGGCCTTTAGGCCCAATTTTTTGTTAAAGACTATTATGGGTTCAATATGTTTTCTTTGCTAGGGTTTTTTGGAGCTTTTGAGGGATCTAGTCAATTCCCTCGTAATGTGCTTTCTCTAAAGCATATGTGCAAGATGCAATTTTGTTTATTCTACATAAATAATGTTATGATGAGGGCGAATTATGGCACAGGAGATTGGGCCATATTCACCATGGTGCTTTGAAGATTTTGCAGCAAATTTCTATTGGACTTCCCAAAGGGTACTCTTGCACAGTCAGATCAGTGCAAGGGATGTAGTATGGGTAAGTTTGTGAAGACCACCTTTCATGAGAAGGAGAATCGCGCTTCGGTGATCCTAGAGAGAATTCACAAAGACGTGTGTGGACCTTTCTCGGTTGCTTCAACAATAAAACACAGGTATTATGTTATATTTGTTGATGACTATTCTCGTAGATGCTGGATCTTCTTCATGCAGAAGAAGAGTGAAACATTCTCAAAGTTCTGTGAGTTCAAAGCATTGGTGGAGAAGAAGTCGGGGAAGCAAGTGAAAGCTCTACGGAGCGATAATGGTGGTGAATACATCTCAGGTGAATTCAAAGACTTCTATAGCAAAGAAGGAATTCGAAGAGAACTCATAGCGCCTCATAACCCACAACAGAATGGGGTCGCGGAGAGGAAGAACAGAACGATCGTGGGTGCTGCACGAGCGATGCTGCATGACCAGGGCCTACCGATGCACTTGTGGGCGGAAGCATGCAACATTGTGGTTTATGTGCAAAACCGTTGTCCTCATAGAGTACTTGGCATGGGTACACCTGAAGAAGCTTTTACTGGTAAGAAGCTTGATATTTCTCATTTGAAGATTTTTGGCTCATCTGTTTACATTCATGTGACAAAGGACGCTAGGAAGAAGCTGGAGCCGACTGCAGAAGTTGGGATATTTGTGGGGTACACAGAAACACCCCACAATTATTGTGTGTATTTTCCAGACAGTCGGATGACTGTGGTGCGACGGGATATAAAATTCAATGAGGTGAAAGCCATGAAGTTGTTGCTTGAGAGGGAGCTAGACTTGCATGCAGAGGAGGAACTTCTTGTTCCCAAAGATGAGCCTCTAGATGTGGATCAGCCACAAGAGGAGATTCATGGAGTGGAGGAGTCCACTCATGCAGAACCAAACATCAGACAAGGCAGAAAGTGTACCACAAAAGCTGAGAGACTGAAGCTTGATGTAGCACATAATGTAGGAGTCCCTACATCACAGCACAGACAGAGACAGTCACTTGACCGATTTACTGGATACATGGCTCTTATGAGAAAGTGTATCATGACAGAGCCATCTTCTTTTGAAGAAGTAGTGCAGGAGCCCACATGGGTAGATGCCACGGTGGAGGATTATGACTCCATTGTCAGAAACAGTACTTGGGAGATTGTTCCAAGGCCGGTGGGAAAATCAGTTGTAGGATCAAGATGGATCTACAAGGTAAAGCAAGCTGCTGATGGGAGTGTCGAGAAGTATAAGGCAAGATTTGTTGCCTGAGGCTTCTCACAGATTGAGGGGATTGAATATGAAGAAACCTTTGCACCTGTCGCACGGTATTCTTCCATACGGACCATCCTTGCTCTCTCAGCGCAAATGGGTTGGCACATTCATTAGATGGATGTGAAGACTGCGTTCCTTAATGGGATCATTGAGGAAGAGGTGTACATTGAGTAGCTTGAAGGATTTGATATCTTTAGCAGCGATTCACATGTGTGCAGGCTCAAAAGAGCGATGTGTGGGCTGAAGCAAGCACCACGTGCTTGGTACACTCGGATCGACAACTATTTCACTGGACTTGGCTTCAGCAAGAGTGAGGCGGATGCAAACCTGTACCAAATTGTGGTGGAGGGTAAGCTTTTAATCATTGTTCTTTATGTTGATGATTTAATACTAACGGGTGATGAGCAGTTGATACACTCATGCAAGGAAAATCTTGCAAAGGAGTTTGAGATGAAGGATTTGGGCCTCCTTCATTATTTCCTTGGATTGGAAATATGGCACCAGGAAGGTGAACTGTTTGTGTCTCAAGGCAAGTATGCTCGGGAGATACTGGAGAAGTTTCACATGCAAGGTTGCAAGCCTATCGACACTCCTCTTCCAAGAAATTGGAGGAAAGAGGATGCTACATCGGCAGAGGTAGTGGAGGCCACTGTTTATCGACAGTTGGTGGGTTCACTCATGTATTTAGTTAATACAAGACCAGACATATGCTATGCGGTGAAACAACTTTCACAAGTGATGGTTAAGCCTACCAAGCTCTTTTGGAAGGAAGGCAAGCATGTCCTGAGATATCTCAGGGGCACATCTGAGTATGGTGTATGGTACAGACAGACGGATGAGGTGAAGTTGCATGGCTTCATGGATGCAGATTGGGTAGGCAGCCCAATAGATAGAAAGAGCACATCAGGGGGGGTTTTCAGTATCAAATATACGATAGTTTCTTGGTACAGCAGGAAACAAAGACCTGTGGCACTCAATTAAGCAGAAGCAGAATACATGGCAGCAAGTCAAGCTACATGTGAGGCTATCTGGATGAGGAAGATCCTGGTTGGTTTGTTTGGTTCACATTTAGATCCTACAATGATACATTGTGATAATCAGAGTTGCATTAAACTCTGGGTTAATCTTGTGTTTCATGATAGATCTAAACATATTGATATCCAGTATCATCATATAAGAGATTGTGTGCAGCAGAAGATCATGTTGCTTCAGTACATTCCTACAGAGGATCAAGATGCAGATATTCTGACGAAGGCGCTCACCAGGAGCAAATTCGAATACCATAGAGGCAGGATCGGGGTGAAGGATAATCCCTATCTTTTTGAGAGGGAGTGTTGAGATTCAACAAGATGATGAGCTTAGTGAAAAGAGTCACCTTCACTAAGTGGGCCACAGGCTATTTTTGGCGCAAGTCTATTTTTAGACATGGTGATCATATTTCAGAAGTTGCAGGATGCTATTTGTGGATGGTTGATCAAGTTGGAAAAATAGATGAAATTCTATTTTTAGAATATTGGGCGAAGTCTATTTATAGATCGTTGATCTAAAAATAGAAGTGTCGATTATTATTAGCTCTTAATAATAATCCGACAATAAACAACAACTTATTCTCTTAGAGCAATTAATTTCAGTGCACACATTTGGAAAATCAGTGAGCTGAAGGAATTACGTAATTCCTAGGGTTTACTGGTGGTTCATGCATGGGGACTCAGTTAGAACTAAAGTGGCAAAGTTATGACAGAGTTGGAAGAGTAGTTCATGGAGTTGTATTCATTTTAACTCAGTTAGACTCAATTGAGCTAGTTGTATCTAGTCTAACTGAATGGTACACTAATGAGAGTGGAGTGAATTAATTAGTTAATTAATTCACAAATAATAACTCATTAATCAACTGAACAATACAACAGTTAACTACAGTGCATGTCATTTCCACTGGAGACCCAGTGGAGAGATAGGTGAAAGGGCAAGATGGACTATCTGTTGTGACTATAGTGATGCATTGATTGCACCACACACACATTGGAGTTGCCAATGAGGATTGCGCAGTCAAGGCAAAGGTAATTCGAATTCATTCAAAGCTATTCTTTAGTAGGGATTGCGCAGTGGAGGCAGGCTAGCAGGAAGGCAAAGATCGGTGCATGGAATTGCATATTTCTTCTATGTTAGTGTGTGACGATTGATTGTACTGAGAGCTTGATGTACTAAGCTTTGTATGAGATTGTTACATGATCTCCATGATACATAATATATGATAGTTGGGGTTTTCAGCTTTAGGCTTTCCCATTAAACAACTGTGTTATGTGCGATTGTCTTTATTTATGCTTCACATGTGTTTGCAATTAATTTTCCGCAAAATATTAACAGTGGAATGATTATGTATTTTGCAAGAAGTTAAATATTATGAGATCAGGGGAATCTGGATGTATGCATGCTTAGTATATACTAATTTCTACAAGTTTTTGTTTACTTGGATTAATATAAGGAATGTGAATAATAGAAACTAATTGTTGATCTACCTCCATTCATACCTTTATTACACCATGAGATGTTTGTAGATCGACAACTATGTCTAGACCTTTTAGATTCAGTGACAACTCCTCCTCACACTACCTTCCTTTGTTATGTGACTAGATCCTAAATACAACATTAGTGTCAAGTGTCTTAAGATGACACATAATGCTTGGTTTAATTATGCTAATTTATGAGTCTTCTTCTTATTTTTTTTACTTTTCAAATTGCTGTTTAAACCAACTAAAACATACAAAGGACTCTTTTGCTTCAGACACTATTAAGCAATGGAAGGATGCCCTTTTCTCTGTCGCAGAAATAAGCGGTTTTGAGCTCAACGCCTGTAACGGGTAAGGGTGCCTCCACTTCTCCCTCTTATTCTTAGTTTTCTATTTGCTGTATTAACAAGTAGATCATACTTTATTGTTGTAGCCATTTCTTACTAGTCATTTTATTGTGAATACTATTCAGTGGCGACGAGGGGCAGCTAGTCGAGGAGGTCGTCCAAAAGGTTTTGCAAGAGGTTTGCAGGCCCCCCAACTGGCCTGGCCGAAAATGTAAAAGGCTTGGATGATGTCATTGCAGCGGCAAAGGGAGAGCCTCGCATTGTGGCAATTGTCGATTTGGGCGGGATCGGAAAAACAACCGTCGCCAAAGAATTTTTCAACAGTGCCAGAGCAAAATACAATCGATTTTGCTTTTTATTTGATGTAAGATCCAAATCTTTAGATTCCCTGCAGAGTAGCCTTCTTGAGGATTTGGGTATATCAAATGTACAAATAAAGAATGTTGATGAAGGCAAATCCAAGATCAAAATGCATCTATCATCTACTCTCCATACCCTTGTGGTTTTAGATGATATAGATCATATTGATCAACTCGATGCTTTACTTTTTCCGGTTAAAGATGTCATCCATCCAAAGAGTTTGATTTTAGTTACATCTCGCAATAAAGATGTGCTTACAAGCTCAGGGATAATGGAGTCATCCATTTACATGATGAAAGGCCTCAATCCAAAGCACTCGCAGGAGCTCTTTTGCTTTCACACCTTCGGTCTGCCCCATCCTGTAGTAGGATTTGTGGAAGTGGTTCAAAAGTTTTTGGATGCGTGCAATGGATTGCCGTTATCTCTGAAAGTTCTTGGGGCGCTTCTTAGTGGAAAAGATGATTTAGAGTATTGGAATGAACAATTGCACAAGACTTCCAAAATACTTCCCAGTGATATACAAAGAAAACTTAAGATTAGTTATGATGCTCTGGAGGAAGAGGAGCAACAGATATTCTTAGAGATCGCATGTTTCTTCATAGGGGAAGATAAGGATACTGCCATAACAGTATGGGACGAATCTGACAAGTTCGGACGGCTGGGTTTTTGGAAGCTGGAAAACAGGTGCTTGGTTGAGGTGGACAGCAAAAACTGCCTGAGAATGCACGACCACATTAGGGATCTTGGCAGAGATATGGCTAAGGATTCAAAATATCGGCGTCGACTTTGGAAACTGACGGAGGACAATCTTTATAGTGTGTCTGAACAATCTTCTGTGAGTATTTTGAAACTTTCGACCGACTTTTTAAATAACGTTGTGTTATCCGTATTTTGAAGTTTTGAATTCTTAAAACCCTCCAATATTGTCAATCTTGTTTCTGACAACCCAGGATGAACAATTCAGGTGCATGGAATTAACATGGTTCATGGAAATTTCCCTGACCAATCTTTCGAAAGCCTTTTGGATAGTTGCAACCTAAGTAACTTGCGGATTCTTAGTGCTGAAGGTTATGCCGTTGAACGTGTATTCGGTAGGGAGCTACCGCGACTAATGTATCTCCGCTGGGAAAACTGTCTGAGCTCCTCGTTACCTTTCTCGCTTTCAATAAAGAATTTAAGAGTGTTACATATAGAGGGGATAAATTTGAAAACACTGTGGCAACATGAATCTCAGGTAGTCTTGTTGATTTATTTAAACGTCTGTTTACTTTTTATTTTAATTTGTAAAAAGTTGTTTAACCTTAAGAATTGTTTTCTTGTTTTCTTATTATAGTGTCAAACTCACTGTTTGTAAATATTGCAGGCACCTTTGCACTTGAGGAAATTGTATATTGATGGTCCTCTTTCAGTGGTTCCAGAGTCCATTGGTGCGTTGAAGCACCTAGAAGAATTTGTCCTGTGGAGAAGTGATCATGAAAGTTTGCCAAATGAATTCTGTAATATGCATTCCCTGAAACATGTCAGCTTCAACTTTTGTGAAAAAATGACGTTGCTGCCAGAGTCAATTGGAAACTTAACGGGCCTCCAAAGCCTTCACCTGGACTGGTGCTCCACTCTGCAGGCGCTCCCAGAGTCGGTTGGGAAACTGACGAGCCTCCAAAGCCTTCACCTCGGCGGGTGCTCCACTCTGCAGGCGCTCCCAGACTTGGTTGGGAACCTGACGGGCCTCCAAAGCCTTGACCTGTGCGTGTGCTCCACTCTGCAGGCGCTCCCAGACTCGGTTGGGAAACTGACGGGCCTCCAAAGCCTTGACCTGTGCGGGGGCTCCACTTTGCAGGCGCTCCCAGACTCGGTTGGGAACCTGGGCCTCCAAAGCCTTGACCTGGGCGGGTGCTCCACTCTACAGGCGCTCCCAGACTCGGTTGGGAACCTAACGGGCCTCCAAAGCCTTGACCTTTGCGAGTGCTCCACTCTGCAGGCGCTCCCAGACTCGGTTGGGAACCTGACGGGCCTCCAACGCCTTGACCTGCGCGGGTGCTCCACTCTGCAGGCGCTCCCAGACTCGGTTGGGAACCTGACGGGCCTCCAAAGCCTTGACCTGTGCAGGTGCTCCACTCTGCAGGCGCTCCTGGACTCAGTTGGGAACCTGACGGGCCTCCAAAGCCTTGACCTGGGCAGGTGCTCCACTCTGCAGGCGCTCCCAGACTCGGTTGGGAACCTGACGGGCCTCCAAACCCTTCACCTGGACTGGTGCTCCACTCTGCAGGCGCTCCTAGACTCGGTTGGGAACCTGACGGGCCTCAAACGTCTTCACTTGAGGGAGTGTTCCAAATTACAGACGTTGCCCAATGTTGAGCATTTGAGCTGGTTGGAGGAACTTGATGTGTATGGATGTTCGAAACTGCAATGGAGTGAGAGAGTAGTCGAGCAGCTGGGCCAACGACTGGGAGAAGGCTTCGTGGAAGGGAGAGAAGACTCCGAGGAAGAAGGGGGAAGAGAGCTTTGAAGGATACTCTGACGAAGAAGCGAATTATGAGGAAGAAACAAGCGAAGAAATCATGGAAGGATACCCTGAGGAAGAAGCAAGCGAAGAAAGGTAGTAAAATATGAAAGCAATTCATAATTACAATAGTGTTAATTAGTGGCCACAGTGCTCACTGCACGTTGCATAGAAACCCCTGTCGCTAAGCTTTAAATGCCTGTGATAACAAAGCCTGAAAGATTTGTTATATTAATTTGCTGTGTTAAATACTGAGACATATTTACGTCATGTCCCTTATGTCCTTTAGTGGCGTCTGATTTGTTTCATCGTATTATTCACGTTACATTATGTTATTTTTCCACCATTGAAATTCGTATTTGGTGAGGTAGAATAAATGAAAATAAGATGTCTCCAACAAATATTGGCATTTTAAACTGAACGAATATTATATGTTTTTTTAGCAGAACTATGATCTCATTGCACACACAACTTTAACTGAAACAAACTATTTGTGTTTGCGTTTTCAAGCCATTTTTAAAACGTGTTCAGGTTTGTTTCTGGAAATTAAAGTTGATAAAGAACTTTTTGCATTGTCATATTTTTGAGAATAATTTAAATAAAAGAGCAGAATGTTTGGGAATCTCATTACACGCCCATCTAATCTGATCTGATACTGTCTCCCAAAGCTTTATATTGTATGTACAAAAATGTTTTATATTATATGTCCAAAAGTATTTCATAATAAATTTGTCTAGATTATTATTATTTTTGTTTCGTGATCTAGATCCCGCTTGATAGATGTAGATTATTTGAGGAAATCATCAATTACATTAAAATTCTATATACATCCACTAGAGAGACATTCTGCGGGTAATTCAATCTGGAAGAACATCGAAATAAACATAGAGATTAAGGTTTCGGTGGAGTTTTATGGCAGAGAAGCAATTATTAGCATCACTGGCCAAAGAGGGCTGAGAAATATGTGGAAAGAAAATCATGGTAGGTGGAAGATTCGGGAGGAGCTTGAAATGCATGGTCTATCAGCTAGATGTAAGCTCACAACTTTTTACAGAAGAATTCTTTGTGCTTGTATTCTGTCATGTCAAACTTCAGAGACCATATTTCCTAAGATCCAGGGATCTCTAGACTGTATATTAAATTAAACTTTTAGTTATAAAATCCCGTTGAAAATCACATTCAAACTATTAGAGATTGGTTTGTTGTGATGCGTAAAAACCACTGTCATTTCAGATCTGGTTTTTACTATGGCGTTCTTATAATTATTTCTGAGGATGATGATTAGCATAAGCCTCCTTTATGCAAAACGAGAGCGACCATAATTTCTCATCATTTACAAAGTGTCTACTTGTGTTTTCTATGGATGGATCATTAGGATAGGAGTTTTGGAAATTGGCCATTAATGTAGGCTCCCAAACACTTTGAAATGTGGATGTACGTTTTTTTCATTATAATACTCAAGGAAACTTTCGACATGGCATGATTTGATTCTATGGAAATGGGATAGGGAAAAACTTGTATATACATGTCATTTGATTAAGGGAAATTTGATTAAACGAAATATTTTAATTTCATTATTATATTAATTAATTAGGATTTAAAAAGAGTTTTTTTTAAATATTATTTATTTAATTATTATATTAATTAATTATGGTTTCTTTAAATATTATTTATTTAATTATTAAAGTTTAAAAACATTTTGTTTTTTTTTAAATATTATTTATTTATTATTTAATTTGTAGATTATTAATTCTGATTAATTTTAATTTTACATCTCATTATTACTTATATTTTTAAAAAGTTTCGTTTTTTAAATATTATTTATTTAATATTTAATTTGTAGATTATTTATTATGATTAATTTTAATTTTATTACTTTATATTGTGTTCTCTTTTCTTAAAAAATATATATTTTTTCGAGGATCAGTGAAGCTTAATTTATTATAAATATTTTGAAAATTTTATTAAATAGGTTTATGAATCAATATTTTAAAATAAATCTTTTTCATCATTATATTAATTCTACATGTAACTTTAAGCAAAAATGTTTGAAGTTTTATATTTTTTATAAAATTTATAAAATATGTTTTTATATATTTTAACAATTTAAATTATTTCATCAAATATTATATATACTAAACATATCATAAATAATCTAATTAAAATCCATAACAAAGAGATCATAAAAATTATAATAGAAAAATAATATTATGTAAAAATTGTAAAAAAACCAAAAATATTATGTATTAACAAATATTAAGAATTGAGTGGGCTCTAACATTGAGGGGGAGAGGGCTTGATGATTGGAACCCTAACCACTATAATCTTCTTCTTCATGCTTCCTTGCCATGCATCTTCTATCGTTTCATTGGCTTGTTTATTGTTGTTTCACTTGTTGTGAGACATTGTCGTCAAAAGGGATTTTTTTTTGGATTCGTTGTTGTCGGCTTATTTCTGGCTCTACAAATGATGGGGGGAGAAGGGGCAAGCATTGAGGGGGTATAGGGCTTGATGACTGGAACCTTAGTTGTTGCAGTTTTTTTTTTCATGCTGCCTTGCCCTGTTTCTTCCATCATTTCAAAGGATTGTTTGTTAGTGCTTTGCTTATTGATGGATATTATCGCAAGAACTGCCTTGGTCTCATTGTTGTTAGCTCTTCGTCTCGACTCTTTTCGTGGCTTGTCATGCTTTGCTCGTGGCTTGTCTTTATTCATGGATTGGCTTAATTTGTCGTCATTGCTCTTCTATCATTTAGCTTGTGAGTAGTGGTATCATTGTCGCTGCATTCCTGACATGGTGTCATATGTTTCAATGAACCAATTTGTCTTTTAGGTTGGTTCTATGATTTTTTCTTTGTTGTATGCATTGTTGTTGTTTGACCCGTGTTTTATATGTAACCCCATGGTTTTCATGTGGGCCTTTAGGCCCAATTTTTTGTTAAAGACTATTATGGGTTCAATATGTTTTCTTTGTTAGGGTTTTTTGGAGCTTTTGAGGGATCTAGTCAATTCCCTCGCAATGTGCTTTCTCTAAAGCATATGTGCAAGATGAAATTTTGTTTATTCTACATAAATAATGTTAAGGTTTTTTCCCTGAAAAAAAAAACAAATTTTAAGAATCTCTAATTATTTTATGATCATTTTTAGAGTAAATTGGATGGTGTATATTTATATTTATACGATTCTCATTTAATTTAAACAAAATTCTGACTTAAATATATCATATATAAAAGAATGCATAAGTTGTATAGATATTAAAATTAAGTTGTATGGAATAAAAAATACATTTTATTGAATTATCTCACAATATATATATATATATATATATATATATATATATATATATATATATATATATATATATATATATATATATATATATATATATATATATATATATATATATATATATATATATATATATATATATATAACTGACTAATTTTAATCCAATCCCTATCGACCATGTTAAAGAAATTTTCTCTCCCATGATGTAGATTCCAACTAGTAGTCTCACATGATACTTAGATAACAAAATCTTAGATGCTTCTCACCCACACATTGATCCACTCATCCAATTGATTAGCATTCTAATTGATGAAGGCATGTTAGCAACCATGAGATACATTAGCCATTTTCCATATGCAATGTTTCTATATAATGTTTAGGGAATTTAAATAAGCATCATCGGTTGAAATTAAATAATGGACATTCTTGGTATTTATACTCATTTTCTTACTTCACCTTGGTGAACATCTCTTATTTCTACTAATGCACAAGCGCCTTGTAGATTTTCTTTTACTATCCAGGAGGAGCATGAATAGGAGCCTTGATAAAGGTTGCATGCCCACATCCTTCCATACTTAACACTTTCCATATATCCCTTATACATTATCATTTATTTTGTTTGGTTGTTTCCAATCACTTGTACCGATTCCTTATTTGTCTCATCCTATGAGAAGAGGGGATTGGAAATTCCCAGAGGTTGATGCAGTTACAAAGAAAGAAACTAAAAGGGTGTGTCAATTATTAAAATGAGAAAAAGTGGCAAGGGATGTCAAATATAAAATTAAAAACCAAGAATAAATTGAGCTCTACCCTTTCATGTGAGGTCATCACTCTAGTCCTATTCATATATTTCCTATCAAAGTAAAATGGACTTAAAGAAAACACCCATGGGAAATGAATTGGACATCTTAAAATGGGATTTAAATGAAATCAATTAAAGCTTGCTAAGTAATCCAATAAAAATAAATAAAAGGGCTAAGTAAAGGTTGGAAAAAGTAATGCCAAGGAAAAGGTAACTTGAATAATGCAAGTGGTCCCTCCACAAAGGAACTCATGGATGATGGCCTTGCATAACCCATGTATAAAACTATGGCACCTCTCATGAAGTACAATTTAGACCATATCACTTATCACTCGCACCTATTGATTCAAGGGTCAACTTAGGAATTGTTTTTCCCCCAAGGTTGATAGCATCTAATAGGGGAATTTGATGACCCCCCATTCCTAAATCTGACAACTTATATAACGTCTTAAGCTAGTGTGAAGTTGAAGAAGATACTTTGTGTGATATACTTACATTGCTTGAACATTAAATATGGTGCACTTTTTATGCTTCAATGACTCCTACATCCATGCTATTTGATCTTAATTAATTCATTGAGCTTGAACATGATGATGATTTGAACATGGTCATTATCATTGGAGTACATCAATGATGCTTTTCCTACACTTCGTGCATGATGATTTCACGTCCTTTTGAAGTCCTTTAACTTCATAAAGCACATTACACATTTTATTATGAGTATTGACCTTGATTATGACTTGACATACATCTAAAGGCACTCTTCAACCCCTAGTATCTTGGGCATTAACCATTGGAGATAGGACATTGATCCTACATGGTGATATTATACCCTATTGTAGACATGGTGCTTGAGGGTAATGTTGTGCTTGATAGGTCACCTTTTGATGATGAAACTTGACTTTTGATGAGGAGAAATACCACTTGGAGTATTTATTATACTTTTTAATGGAGAGACATGTATTTGGAGGATGGTATCACCCTTTTAATGCCTCTACACTCACATGTGTGGCATTTTGGAAGGAAATTTTCATGTTTTATCATTGTATATTTATTATTTGAGGTGATTTTGAGGGTTTATTTGATCACGTGTCCACCTTGTATAATTTATTTGTATGTCTTAAGGGATTTTATGCTCATTTGAACTAAAGCACTTGGTTTCCCTAGTATATAAAGGAAGGCACAATGATCATTTTTATCATTACACAACTAGAGAGCCATTAATATCTTGTATTATTACTTTGTTCTCTAGTTCATTGTGTAGCACTAGTTGACAATTCTTGGGGACTTTGTTGATGTATGCTTGATCTATTTTCATGGATGGTTATGGTGAATCCTAAATGAATGCACAATAAATCTGGTACGTTAACTTCCTTTATCTTGGTTAGTGTTTTATTATATGAATGTGATCAAGTATTAATCATGTTAACATAGTATTTGTTTCATTATCTTTCTTAGACAAACCCTTCTTCCAAGTATTTGAGGAAGTGACATGTTATGTCCTTCCCTTAATTCACATATGGAAATTGAGATCCTTAATTCAAATCCATATAATAAGTAGGTTAACTTACCCTAGTATTTTTTAGTCTTGTATCTAATCTAAATTTCCCTAAGTTTATTTGTTCCAAGACTCCATTATCCATAGATTGAGAAGGCATCATCCCCCTCTTTCTTATGACAATCAATTATACTATGAAAAATGAAAAATCAGAAAATTACATATATGATAAATTAGAGTCAATTGGGGTTATCTTGGATGGTTTGGTAGAACAATTATTATCCTGGTGGTCTCTTCCTCTCTTAATGTAAATATGTATTGGAATTATTGAATTGAATTAAGATGGAGAAATTGAAAGCCATGTGCTACACACTTTCAATCGAGTATCAAATTCACAAAATAGTATCTATCTTCGAAATTTGATGTTACCCTTTATCAACAACTAGTTGGTAGCCTTATTTGTTTAACTCACAATTGGTTTGATATTTCATTTTTAGTTAGTGTGGTTTCCTAGTTTATGCAGGATCCATAAGAAATCCACTGGAAGGATGCAAAGTGAAATTTCATTATTTGAAGGGTACTTGTCAAATTTTTATCAAATACTTTTGAAGCTTCATATTCATTGGTTGGCTTCACGGACTCTGATTGGGTAGGAAACAATGATGAAAAAAAATCCACTTATGCTTATGTGCTTTTCTTTATTATTGGACTCCTGATTTGGTTTTGAAATAAACAATGTATAAAATCTTTGTCAAATATATAAGTTGAATACCATGGAGCCATTAACTGAGGGATAAAGGCAGTTTGGATTTTTGAACTCTCATGAGAGCTTGGTTTTTTGTCGAGGGCTTGACTACAAAATATTGTGACAACTATAGTGAAATTCAAATTACTAATGATATTGTTGCACACAATAAGATTAAGCATGCCAAGCTTCATGTTGCCTACTTATGAGAGTTGGTACAAGAGAATGTTTTTTCTGTTTCCCATTGCAGGATAAATGACCAAATTGTTGATATCTTTACAAATACATTGTTTGAAGCCAACTTTATTAAGATATGTGACATACTTAAGATTCAAGAAGTTGCAGTTATGGTGGGTGGTTTTCATGCTAACATGATTTCATCTTTTGTACCTCCAAAATTTTATATTCATGAAGGGTTGTTAGAATCTAAGGTTATGTGTGTTCATTAAATCTCTATATTTTCTGGAGATAGTTAGTTGAGGGATCGAATAATAAGAGGCATTCAAATGAGTGGTTGATGAGTGAAGAAATTGATTGGGTGGTCGATCGGGTGGACAACTAATGGACTAGCATATGTGGTCAACTTGCATGACTACTATATTAGTGGTTGGAGGAATTGATTAGACGGTCAGGTCGATTCAAGTAGTCGATTGTGATGATAAATGAGTTGAATAGAATACCCAACTAGCTGATGAAACAACATAAACCTCATAGGAATGATTGGAAACATTAACACTTCTTTGTGGACAAAATATTTCATTATTCAAGGAAGTTGGTAGATTTGGAGACTATAAATAAAGGAACCTATGGGTCAAACATTATAATTGAAGTATCAAGTTCATTCTTGATTCATTAACATGCATTGTGATGTTCTAATCATAATTTGATGTGCTTAAGTGCTATAATGGTGTCTTTCGACACCACCCATTATCTTGGCGCTTAATTAATATTTTATTAATTTCTTTTAAATTATGTTTTCTATTCTCTATTATTGGGTTCAATCCCCAACACCAAAGGTGCCCTAAATTTTTTTACGTTAGGTCCTTCATAATTCCCCTCATCCATGTCATATGATAAAATAGATGGGTGAAGAGTTGTACCAAAAACAAAACCCTAAAGCTTAACAAAATTTTTGATAACCTAGGAATAACCAATCTAATATTCAACGATCCTAGCTTTACCTCCCTAGAATGGTATATTGATTCCTTAAGTGGCAGGTGAAAAACAAAGTCAGAGGGAGATGTTGAATCATTAGGGTGATCAATATCAAGCTAAAAGAGATCATGGTGTTCCTTAATAGAAAATGTCGGGAAAACAAAATGATCATATCATCCCTTACTAAGCTCAATAAAAAGACACACATCATTTCTCTTTCTCTTGTTATCATAATTATTATCCATGTCGTACGCAAGTTATATCACATTGTGTTTTTAGTCAAATCCATATTAATTTGGGTTTGACCACAAATATTTGCAAATTTCCTATTGTCTAAAATGACACATTAAAATTTATTATTTTTAAAATATTTTTCATACGTTTGATTGGCTATGACCTTATCGATATTATTGTGTAATGATAGTTGGAGTACAAGGGTTGCATCACTTTGCAGGTTGGGAATTTATGACAGGTTATTAAGATGAGGTGGACAAGTTGAGGTTGCAATCTACTTGCTGAAATTCTCCGCTCTGCAATCCATCTATTGAAGTGACCTTTCAGTGTGTGGTGGTCACTAGATAAGCTATATAACCATTGCATCCATTTGAACCATTCATGTCAGATTATATTCTCTTATAGAGCCAAACATTTTCCACTCAGTTTTACACTACTCATTTCCATTCGATCTTTTGAATAAGTATGGGTTTTATTTAGAACATTCTCATCAAAATAATGTCTCATCTACATAATTTGTCTCATCAAAATAATGATTAAAAATATGAAGAACATTTCGCAGTTAACAAATCATTATTAACATAAACAATACCCAATATTATTGGAAAAGAATAATTTCAAAGGTCAACCAATGGATAATAAAAAAGGAGTTTCCTTTAGTGCGACTTTTTGGAGTTTCTGGTTCCGGAATCCTGTGAAAAAATTTGAGGTGAAATATTGATTTATGTTATTTAAACTACTTTTTTGACTGTATATATGGATTCAACACCCTAAAAAACCCCTATGGCACTTCGGTTGTGCAAGGTTACCCATCAAACTTTTGTTTTCAATGAATTCTTGCCAGATTTTAAAGAAATTAGACTGGAAAAGTCCATCGGAAAAACCTTCAAAAAGTCGCACTAAAGACAACTCCAATAAAAAATGTTGTTTTGATTTATTTTTCTCAAATGCCAATCTTTTTTTTTTTTTTGTAAGCTTAGTATTTCCTTTCCATTTTCTATTAATATAAAAACCGGGCAACATAGATACCAAAATTAGACCTCAACCTGCCCGAAGGAAACCAGGTCTGTTGGCCATCTAAGTGCATTGTACGCCATCCAAAACATAAACTGCCTTAATTTCCTAAGCACAATCTTAATATAACTAATATCAAAGTTTGCTAAAATTAAAATTTACAGAAAATAAATCTAGCCGCTAAAAAAAGAAGTATTATTATCTCTATTTGTCATCTGACTCCACCGGGGTAGGATCTTTGACACTGGATCCTGGTATTTCAACCTGTTGCATGGATTTTATATCTTTCTCCATTCTGCCAAGTCTATCATACTGATGCAGTTGAAAGAGGTTAATTTCCTGAATGTTTCTATTGATATCTTCCAAAGTGGAGCCTAATTTTGGTTCTCCTACTTCTCGAGTTGACATTATAGCTTTTGCCAACAAGCATTTTATCAACCAATATGTTCTAATTGAGTGCTGGAACAATGAGATTCTCCCACGAGTATGCCCTGGATCTTCAATCATATTCTGCAATTCTTCTGATGCCAATTCATCTTCTTCATCCATTTTATTGATAACTTATGTTTCCCATCCATAAATACGAGATTTTACAGAACAAGGAATGTCTTCTGCAAAGGTTTGAATTAGGGGCTCCATGAGATCTTTGTTTGAATTCCGTCCTCTCTTTGCTGGTGGGGGTGAGATAGGTTCTTTTCCTTTGTCCCCTTTAGGCTTTCTTCCTCTGGTTTTCTTAACCATCTTAACAAGACCGATAAAAAACACTCCTGGAACAGCCAAACGATAGACAATTACATATCAGGAAACTGGAAATACAGTAGTTGGGTAAACCATGAGAGGGAGAGTAGACAGGAGCACATTTCCCCTTCATTAATATAATACCCGTCCGGCTTTGCCTCTTAACCATTCTACTTGCAGTACCAACAATCCCAACCCATAGCAGAAGCATAAAATCAAATTAGAGAAACCCAATTCTGTAGACCCACAAAACTAGTAATTCCCATAAATAAACACCACTGACGACCCTATTCAGCATCCTATGATCATGCTCAGAGCCCTCAGTAACCTAGAGCAAAAGCAGAAAATAAAAACAGAGGAACCCAAGCCCATTCCAAAAGAAACGAAAGCCAACCCTGCCCAGAACCCAAATTCTGCAGACCAACGAAACTAGTAAATCCCATGAATATAAACCACTAACAGCCCTATTCAACTACCTATGAACATGCACAGATCCCTCCACAGAGAGCACTACTCTACCCACCCAAAAATTCTCATGATTAACCTGCATGCATACAAATCTCTGAGCAGACTCACAGACAGTTTCATGAAGACTCTGAATACAAAAAGGATGAGGACTATCCGATGATAAAATCACTGATCTTATAGAACTCTGGAAATCATGACCCACTAGATTTACTAACACGACCAATGTTACAGACTTCACAGAACTTGGAAAAACCTTTGTACAGAAAATATAAAACACAAAATTTTTAATCTGCATGCTTCAAAATTTTGAGACCAACTTCATTTGCACAGCGAGGTGGAAATGTAATACATACCGAGCCACCCATTAATTCCACTAGCTTCGACGACAATGGCTTCCTGGGGACACGCAAGAGGAACCATCTTCTTCGCAACAAAACCAAATTATGAAAAAGGTTGCCATGCTGTGTTTCTTAATTTGCCTAGGGACATTCCTCTGGCCCTTGCCCTGATGAAAGACTGACAACCTCGCTGGATTTTCCAGCTATTTACCATATGATTTAATTGCAATACTTATTATCTCGCTTGGGAAATGTCTTGTCCATTACCCCATCGACCATTCTCTGCCACAGTTTGCATGCATTGGCCACGTTGTCGTTCAGCCTCTCCACGCGGCGTTGTCCTTTCGCCACCGTGTCCTCTTGGCCCATTCCTCACCGCTAACCACCCCGATCGAGGATCTCAAATGCCAATCATTGTGTACGAATATCTAGTGATTTACGAAGTGTCATTTTGATTTATTTTTACTCAAAGGTACAACTATTGTGTATGCCAAATAATATATAGTGGATTTTGGAGTACTATATGTGAACTAAAACCATAATGGATCATGTGTTCTAATGAATTGTTTTCTGTGAATTTGGATTCAAATTAGGTTACTAAAACTTAAAACTTCATATTTCAAAAAAATATCTATTTAATTTTGAACACAATTCACATACCCAACAAAAAAGACATATAATAATTAAATTACAAATTTTATATGTTGATTATTAAAAATATATATTAGTATTAAGAGTAGTAAAATTAATATAATTTAATTTTAAAAAATTAATAAAATATATTTTAATTTAATTATTAACTAATAATAAATATAACTATTTTTAGCTATTACTATCTCTCAATATAAGTTGACTTATTATACTTATTAAAAAAAAGAAATGTAAATTTTTATTTTTACAGAATTTGAAAGCCTTCAACATATCTTTTTTATGTTTAAGAAATATGATTTCTTAGCCAATTAAAGTTTGTTTTTCTTGGAGCTATCACTAAAACTACTTCTAATTTATTGTTAGTATTTCTTTTAGTAACATTTAACTTCATTTTTATATATGAAACTCAATACTATCTTAATAACAATTTAATCTTTAAACCTAACAAATTTCTTATTACCATGTAATTATAAAAAAATAGTTTATTTGTTTCTCTTTTAAAAATTATTTTTTATCCTTTGCTTAGTGTCATACCTATGTCTAATGCTAAGATTAAGGAAACATATGTAGTAGATCTAATCTATACCGCCAAATTCACATGCTCGTGGTATAGATTCTAATGCAAATTCTTGAGTAGGTTGAATACAAGTTAGTGATGCCCATGGTAAAGATCCCATAAATGCAATCAAATAGCAAGATGTATAACATCTTAGTCCACTTAATAATCTTTGTGACCATAATTTTGATGTTCATCACTAATAGATAGAATTCATTATTTATCCAATGTACCCATATCCAATACGAGCAATATAATTGTACCACATTGCTACTAGCATCACCAATAACATCATGAGAAGATATGGTTGATTGTATAGTGGTTGAGGTATTAAGAAAAGCACATGCAACAATGTTCTTGATCGTGATCCAATTCTTTATGTAGTTCGTACTAAAGCATAATAAACTAAAGATAAATACCTATAAGAAAAGGCAAGCACAAAGGAGAAGGTAAGATTCTATATCCAAATGGAGAGATTATGACTTTGTTAATTTAATTGAAAAGCCAATTTAAGAGACAACATTAGTAGCAAAATAAGCAAGGATACAATGGTATGCATGACAATGGCAATGAGGGTCACACACACCAATTTTTAGTATCTTTCCTCTCTTCTTGTCTTATTATGTAATGGTTTGGTTTAGTTAATGCAACGTACCATCAAATATTTATGTATTTGTTCCATTTTACACTCATTTAGCTATATTTAGACTGAGTGGAAGGTACTACCTTATATACTATGACCCTCACTTTCCACCCGTGGTACTTCTACTACGATACATTGGTGTCTGGTTATTACTTCGACTCATTTTGGAGAAGCTTTCTTTTCATGTCATAAATTGGATGCTCATAAACTATCATTTGATGGTGGATTTTTTTGAAAATACATTAAATATTTAATATCAAAACAAATCATAAAGGAGTAATTACCACTCAGTCTCAAGTGTGATTATCAATCGTATTGCAAGGTGTAAATATAGGGTATAAAATTAGTAGATTAAAAAAACTTGTAGATGAAACATGTGACTCGCTTCCATAGTACTCAACTCATGTATAAGCCCAATCCTCAGTTAGGATCGATGTGAACAATGTCTCTTTAAAACCTCAAGTCAAATCGTACATCTTGATTTTCCATCTCCTGCAAGCAATATCAAAACTTCGTCTAAAGTTTATTTAACTAAAAAAACATGTGTCAACATATCATTTAATAATAAATTTCTTTTTTTTTTTCAATAAATCTACCACCATATTTTCACCGATGTTTTGAGTACTTTGGCACATTGAAACTATGGAAAACTAGCACTATCAGGTTGATTTTGACAGACAATTTGGAGTCAATACCTACCGTGGAGTATTAATAATATGGGTAAGAGCACTCTACAAAGATATGCATTTATAATAATCTAATGAACATCAATAGGGTTGCCTATTGTCTCCCATTTGCCACGCATCATGAGAAAATGTTAATGTATTATGGTATCATAATTTCAAAATGAACCAGTGCCATGTACAACTTAAACAAATTGCTTGAGATCTGCGGCATGGATACTCAAGTTGCTTTGAGTATAGGATGACATCATGATAGGCATATACCGAAGGTGGTATGGCTTATCACAGAAAATCTAGATAATTACGTCAAGTAGAACTCAACCCTTAGGCCACAAACATCAAGCTTGTCCACAACCTCTCCATGGTCATACCATCTACAGAGCCCAAATTCTTCTTTTCCAAACACAAGAATATATATTGTAATCCCTCTTAGTGCATAGAGAACTCATTTTTGAAAGCTCGAATCACACTTTAAAAAAAAAAAGAATTTGTAGCATCATAACCTATAATCATATGCCATTAGTATTTGTGTGCATTTTGTAAATAAACTATGCTAAGTAGATATCGATTTTACTAATATGAACATATACAATATTTTTTTGGTGCTTCTTATTGTGTCGAGATGTCAATTGTCTAATATTTAATACTTAATTTTTATGTAAAGTTCATAGCTTTACAAATAATTATCAATGCCACGTGTATTTTTTTAGTAAGTAATAAAGACAAGCTACTATGTAGCACCTATTACTATACTAACAAATATATTTTATTTGTAAAGTTATGAACTTTACGTAGTAAGTATTAAATATTAGACAATTGACATCTCTACACAATAAGAAGCACACCAATTTGGTGTCGAGTCGTGACCTTAAAATTAGATAATAATAATAATAATAATAAATATGATAATATATATAAAAAGGTTTTTTATATGTTTTAGTTATTATTTATTAATAATTAAATGTTATAGGTAAGGAAAACATAATTAGAAGTTTTTTCCTAAACACATTAATATATCACTATATTTAATATCATTTATAGTATATTATAAAATATATTTGTTAGTATAGTAATATGTGCTAACAAATATATTTTATTATATATGATAAATGATATTAAATATAGTGATACATTAATGTGTTTAGGAAAAAAAGGGCAATATATTCGTAAAAGACAAGAGAATCTCTTACACCTCTCTAAGGTGGCTCCTAAGAAATTCTAGAGGCAAATTCTAACTAGGAAAACTAAAGATAATAATAAAATTGCTTTACACGACTGGAATTCCTATCTTAAAAAGCTTTATGAATCTCCAAATGCCAGGGATTTTGAAACCCTTCTCACAACGAAAGAATTTTTCTCATTAGAAGACATTGATTTTGGGGTTAAACACCTGGGAAATGGGAAAACTAAAGACATTGAAGGTTACCAGGCGGAAATCTTAAAAATTGGAGGTCCTGTCCTCATCCCCCACATCCACAAACTTTTCAACCATGCGGTCAAGAAAGGGTTCCCTAAACCTTGGACTTAGAGCCTCATTATCCCTATTTTTAAAAGTGGTGATACATATAACCCCTATAATTATCAAACAATTATGATCAGCCCTCTCTTAGCCAAGTTATATGGTATTATTTTGGAAAAGAAGTTAGCATTTGGCTTGAAAATGAAGGTAAGTGGGTTAAAGGCCAAGCAAGTTTTAGAAAGCAGCACTCAACAACGGACCACCTCGTTACGCTTAGGATCATTGTGGAAGAATGTCGCAATGATAAATCCAATCTCTTCTGTTGCTTTGGGGACTTTAGAAAGGCTTTCGATACGGTTCCTAGAAATAACCTATGGAATAGATTAGAAGAGCTAAATGTTCCTTTCGAGCTAAGAGCGACCGCTATAAGGTTATACGAGATTGTAATTGCCAAGTTAAAGAGCAATGAGGGGTGGTAGAAATATATTAAGTGTAATATCGGAGTTAAACAAGGTTGCCCCCTCTCCCCTACCCTATTTGGCATTTACATCGACAAGCTAGAAGGTTTTTTAGAGGAAGCAGGATGTGCTGGCATGATCTTAGTTGGGATAGTCATCATCCTTCTTCTCTATGCTGACGATATTGTTCTTCTCGCAAGGTTCCCATCTGATCTTGATAAGCAACTTAGAATTCTTAAGGATTTCTGCTCTACCATGGGTATGTCTGTTAACACTGACAAAACAAAAGTTATGATTATCAAATCCAAGAAGGACACTTACGCTAATTTTATGTATGACAATAGTAACTTGGAGGAAGTGTCTTCTTACAAGTACCTAGGAATTGATCTTCATCACAAGCTCAACTGGAACTATAGCATTCAGAAAAGGATTAATGGGGGGTGGAAAGCTTATTTTGGTCTTGAAAATAATTTTAAAACGACAAACCTCGTAATGTGGGATAGAAAGAAGTTCCTCTTTGAAACTTTAGTCACTCCTGTTATCTTATATGGATGTGAGGTTTGGGGTTGCAGCATCTCTAGAGAATCCTAGAGAAATATTGAGCAAATCCATAAGCGTTTTATAACGTATAACCTTAAAATTAAAAGCAATACACCCTATCCTATTCTCCTTATAGAAGTGGGTCTTTCCCCTATCGAGAGCCTAGCTATGACTAGGCTTCTATTGTACAAGCACAAGCTCAATAGCACAGGAGACCATAGACTTCCTAAGCTAGCTTTAAATTCCAGCCAAAATCACCTAAGGCTTAAACGAGGTTGGTATAAAGACACCAGGGCCTGGTTAAACCATTGGGAAATCAACAAGAATGTTGCATTGCAAAACATCAATAGCATTAAAAAAATTGTTACTTCTAAGTTCAAAGAAAAAATGTGGAGCAAGAAATATCTAACAACTAAAAGAAAATTAAGGTATTATAAGGAGGTCATCAACCCCACCTTAGAATATCAAAAGTATCTCTCTGTTCTAACTAGCTCAAAGAAGAAAATTAATATAGCCAAGATTAGAATGAACTCTCATAGTGAAACAGGTTGTTGGACAGTTCCTAAAACACCATGGATGGAAAGGATCTGCCATTTCTGTGAGAATGTGAACATTGAGCCTGAAAATCACTTCCTCTTAGAGTGCCTCGTGTATAACCACATTAGAGCTCAATTTCATAATCTTTGTTGCAATCCTGACCTTCCTAGCCTTTTAAGATGTCAAAATTATAATGAGCTCGGGAGGCTTCTCTCCAAGCTTTTTGAGCATAGGAATAAAATCTTAAATCAAATTAAATAACTCTTTTCTTTAGGTCCGATAGACCTGTTAGCCACCCATAATATTTTGTTATACCAAAAGATGGCTAAGAACTTTTGGGAGCCTCCAAGGAACAAATTTCATCTCTAAAAATTGTTGGCTCTTGAAGTCTCTATAAGGCCTCCAGCCTTTTCCCTCTGTCCATATCCCATACTGTTGTTTCTTACTTCAAAAGCCTCTGAAATCCTATAAAAATCCAAGTCAAATACTGCTGCATTCCCCTTTTTCCCCTCCCTTTCTTCCAACTTACATCATTTTCCATTTTCCATTTTTTTTTTTCATAAAGACCCCACAAAAACATATGTTTTCCCTTTATCCTTCCATAAAATCCATTCCCTAAGGTTAAAAACTCACTTTTTGACCTTGTCCGAACCTTGATTTCCCTTTGAAAACATTGAAAATCCTATAAAATGCACATTTTATATGATGTTAAGGCTTTTAGCCCCCTTGGGCTAAGCCCCTAGATTTTTCCCCCATTTACCCGAGCGTCGGGACCAACTGCTCAGTCCTTAGGCGCTAAACCGAAAATACAACCTTTCTCCGTCCATTTTCCTTTGAAAATTCGAAAAAAACCCATTTTATAAAGTTTTAACGTGAAATATTAAATTCACGTGGTTTACTGCGTGATTCAACCTGGGTCGTCGATCTGCTCCATAGATCCGACAGATCGAAACGTATCTTGCCTGGTGGACCCCCCTTTTCCCGCACTGATTCCAAAAAACCGCTGGTTTCATTCCGCACCACCCTCCGCCGGTTGGTGGTTTTTTCCCGTCGACCAGCGATTCCATACACTGGCCGACACGTGTCCCCGACACTGTTCCAAAACTGCCGCGCCACCAAATCATTTCGCGCGTTAATCTTCGTACCATAACCATGCAGTGGAATTCACCTCCGTCGTCCGATCTGAATCCCCTCATCCGACGGTTGTCGATCGCCGAAAATGCCCGAATTTTAACCAAAGTGCCCACACGTTGACCGAGCCATCGCGCGGCCAAAAATAAGTCTCCGCCGTCGATCTCTACAGATCGACGGCTCATATTCAATCTCCCTTTTCCGTTGCCAGGTCAACGACTTTTCCTCTGACCTTCCGTTGCCCGATCCCGGCCGTCGATCATCGCGCGATCGACGGCTCAGATTCATCCTTCTCCATTAATCGCCCCATTCAATCTTGACCGTCGATCTCTGCAGATCGACGGTCCTGACTTAATCTCCTTCTGACCTATTCCACGATCACCCAGATTTGATCCTGGCCGTTGGATGATGCCATCCGACGGCCCACGCTCCTTCGCACAGTCCCCGATGCAGATTGACCTATACACAGGATTATATAACGTTTTTTCGTGTTTTTTGCAGGTTTAAATGTATTTTCTATCATTTCCAAAGAAGATTCGGCGATTGAGGGTGACGACCCTCCCTTGTTCGATTCCTCCGAGGAAATCATCCACAGGGTTTAAAATCACGTTATATTGATGTTTTCACAGGCATTGATGCCTTACATACCCTCCGCAGCCCTGCACGACAAAAAAAAAAAACCATGAAGATCAATGCAAAGAAAGAGTATCCGATGTTGAAGACCAAAAATGAACTAGAACAACAGATTAGTGGACAGATTTGTGGGGATTAAGGCTAAGACAGTTATCAACCGCCTAATCCCTGATCTAAAAACACAATTTGAAGGAAAACCTAAAGTGTTTTATTAGGAAAACACTCGACCGACACAGATGGAGGCGAATTGATTCCTCCCAGCGACTACAGTGCCACCTGTGCCTCAAAGTATTCAATCAAGCACAAAAGTTATTGATTGGGATCAAATATTTTACCCCTACGCAGCCGAAGAGTTACTTCTGCCAGGAATTTAATGAAATAATGTCTGCAGAGTAGCCCTAACATCACACAGAGCCTCAAAGGTCAACAAAATCTCCCTCCGAGCTTAATTCATGAGTATAGATCAGTTAATACGGTGAAACACCTGTGCAGTTTCTTCTTTGAACCTCCCAAGGGCCAAGAAAACATTAACTCTGTATTAATTGATTTTGAGATCTTTTATCAGATCTCACCTCCTCATCCTTCTATAAATACTTCAGTAGAAGATGAGTGAGGGGTTGGTTGTTAATGTAATTGCTGAAGCATTGTAATTGTAACTGAGCTGAAGACTCTTGATTGTAGATAGGATTTCACTAGCTCTTGGAGCTCTGCTTGTAACAGATAGGTTAGGTTATGAAGAGAGATGGATTAAAACACTGGATTTGAATATTGTAACTGGTTTGAAGCATCAATACAAGCTGATTTATGGGATCCTAGTCTATGCTGATGGTGATGTTATTCTCACTGTAACTTGTATTTTGTTTCTGTTTTCAATTTGTTTCATTTTCCACTATAAAGAACAGTTTAAACAGGGTTAGGACCTACTGTATATCAGTAACCTTCTCTGGCTGAGAAACCTTTATTTAAATGTTTTCTTTCAACTATGTTATTTGAAAATGATTTAATTCGGTTTAAGTACAGGGATGCTGGCGTTCCCTCATCTTATTGTCTTAGCTGAATGTTATTTTTAAATGTTACTTTCAATATATGTTGTGTGAAGATGAACTGAGAAAATTAAGGTTAGCCCTAAGTCCCTTTCTTATTTTCTCAACTATTCGATTGTTTCCCTTAGGATGTTTTAAAATCTGACTAGTTTCAAAGTACTTATCAGATCTTAGGCCATTCTGTGTTATCTTTGTGATTGTCCTGAAAGTAACCAAGTAAAGAAGAGCTAGGAGAGGATTTGTGGTGAGCCCGGCCCGCTAGCTTCTACTCCAAAGGTTGCCTTCAAGTTTCCCTTTGTTTTTTATATGTTTTCTATCAGAAGTGTATCAAAGGCTGGATAGTTTCAAAGTACTTACCAGATCCTAGTTGGCTTCTATGTTTTTCTTAAGTGCTTGGTCAAAGGCTGGATAGTTTCAAAGTACTTACCAGATCCTAGGCTGCTCTTTGTTCTGCATCTATTTATTTTCCCCTTCTTAATGTATCACTCCATTCCATAAATCAAACCTTAAAGAGATCCTGAGGCATAGATGACTTGCCCCATAGACCACTCTTGAACCTGATTGGTTCAATTAAATCCCCTTATGACTCCATAGCCCAATGGACTGAAAACCTGCCATCATCTTTCATCTTAGCTAAAGCTTACTCTTTTTGCTTGCAACTTCTCACTTTTGAACCTATTTGCATATAGATCTTTCCGCTTCAGACAATGACTATGTTCAACCATCCAAAAAACCAAACAAACCCTTGGACCTCATAACTAGCCTAATATCATTACCCCAAACTTCAAAGACAAATCCATCTTTGTACATATTGGAGAGATCCCTCTCCGGATTCAGGAGGGCTAGATCCTAGAATCCCAAAGTTGGTTGAAATGATGTTAACTCTGTGATCGGACTTTTGCCAATCTTGCTTATTACAGAGACCTAACATTTCTGGCGACTCCACCCTGGAATAAGTGTCTTTAATACCTGTTGGAGACGTCAGAAAACCCTTTAGTCAAGAAAAACTTTGAGAGTAAAAAGCGGCCTTTTCAAGCACTACCAAGGAATGGTAATCATGATGAAACTTGTTTGAATCAGTGACAATCTAGGTCAACCCTAGGATTCTCATAAGAATTTATCTAACCTTGAAGAATCAGCTAGCTTAGCCATAAGAATAGACTGTCTTTGTCTCACAACAGTAGCTAAGTTTTGAAGCAATGGTGGCTTATTCTTAGGAACCACAAATAAAAACAATTCAGAAAATACCAAAAAGAATTTCAGATTGGTAGTAAAACACTTGCTCTTACATTTCACTTACCATTGGATGTGTTTTACCTTATACTCTTAGACAGAGTCTGGAAAGGGCCAGGTAGCCTCCGGATCTCATCCTCTTTTAGAGGTGAAATATCTGGTAAATGCCCTCCCAGTCAATCTCTGGTTAGAGTTTGTTGTGTTTTGAGATATCCTTGAAAAGGGATGTCTCACAAGCACTATGGTGGACAGTGTACTTCTTTGAACACACTCTAAACTTTCCACCTGGCGACTCCACAATCCTAAACAGACCTTAAGACTCCACTGGGAAGAACCCTTATCATTATAATATCCTTCAAACTCAGGTAGAGGGTTGTAGGATTAAAATTGTGAAAATAGATCAGTGGACCTTTCAAACACTGTCATACCTGGTTGAAATTTTCTAGTTTATTTGGGTCTAAAAACACAACATAGTGGCTCCTAGAAAGATTCATACTAGAGCACATCCTGACCCTGATCCACCTGAGATAGTTGATAACCCAGAAAGAATACTTAGGAAGTCTCCTAAGATAGAATCTTCAACTGTTTTCAGATCACCCCTTAGATCTAATTCAGTCCCTGAAAATCTTTCAGCTCTACAACAATCACAAGCTGACTTAGTCAATCCATTTAGGACTAGGTCATTTGGTGATTTAGATCAGTTAGATTCTGAGTCTTCACATTCATCTCCGGAAACAAGTGAACACCTTGGGAATAGAAAATCAACACCTCCTGATTTACATTTTCTTCATAATCTAGGTGTCTCTCATCCAAGATCAGTTCAGCAATCTGCCGATGTTCCATCCACCTCTATTCATCCTTCACCCACTGTTCAAACCACTCCACTTCAGCCCACACCTCCTCTTGTCAACCCACCCCCACCACATATCATGGCAGCATGGTATGCTCCCTTAGTCCTTCCTGTACCATTAGCCAACCTTCCACAGGACTATCAGTCCAAAATCCCATTGTATGATGCTAGCAATGCTATAACTGCATCACAACATGTGGATAAGATGAATGACTATTTTGACAGAAATGAAATTGATGATGATTCTGTCAAACTTAGATTATTTGGTCAAAGTCTGGGGGGAGAAGCAAGAAAATGGTTCAAAGGCTTAGCCCCCCATAGTATTAATGATCTCCAAGGTTTCCATCAAACATTCTTAAACAAATGGGAAGTAAATAAGAACCCTCTCCAAGTTCTTGCTGACTATAACAATCTCCATAGAAACCTAGGGGAAAGTGTACAGGCTTATTGTACCAGATTTAACAGTGTGTATAATGCACTTTCTCCTGAACTAAAACCTCCACAGGGCTCAGCTTTAAACAAATTTCCTGAAGGGTTTGATGCTGACATGACCTATTCACTCAGAGAAAGAGATTTTGCAACCCTTGAAGATATGCAAAGAAGTGCTCTCTCTGTGGAAGTAAACTTAATGGAGAAAAGAGCAAGGATGAAGAAAGAGAAGAGAGTATCCTTTGGGGAGGAATCCACACCTTCCACTTCAAACTCAAAGATGGAAAGAATGATGGAAGAAATGATGAAGAAAATGAGCATTCTTGAGAGAGCACAAGAAAGTCTAAATCAAAATGCTCCTCAAAACATAAACCGAAACCAGAATCAGAATGTTAGAAGAAACCAACCTCCAAACAGACCCAGGGAAGATGATCAACAGATCACTCCTCCCTTTCATCAAAATTATGTAAGTGAGGTTGAGGAAACTGATAAAATAACAAAGGAGGATGATATAAACTTATTTGGGGTAGATGATGATAGCTTCGAAGTTCATTATGACAGAAAAGAGGGTCTTTACACACCTTATGATGACAAAAGGGATGATAATCAAAATTGTTGTCAAGACATGGAAAATTCCATGACTGAACCTTCAAAGGAATATGAACTCAGAAGTAGATCGAGTCAACAAAACCCTAACATCAAAACCCCTGACAAACCTTCTCAAAACAACACTGCAACCAAGCCTAAAGAAGTCAAACAAAAGGATAAAACAGTGGCTGATAATTCTGGCAAAGGTAAAGAGAAAGACACTCAAAATCTTGAAAAACAGAGTGCAAACATCAGTAGTGCTAACACTTCAGCTAGTACTCCTGTTAAAACAACTGTATCAAATGTAGATAAAACAAATCAGCAAACTGTTGTTGCTGATAAAGTGGCAGTAAACAAGGCTGAAACCAGCACCTTAAAGAATCAAATTCCTTTCAGTCTAGAACAGGAAATCTCAAAAATCAAAATCTCTGTTCCCTTGACCGAGTTAGCTGCCCAACATGTATATAGGAATCAAATTTTGAAGGCCTTAAACGTACAAGAGGACGAGGACACGCTCAATATTAATGATGACCTACCAAAGCTTATTTTTGGTCCAAAGATTGAAGGTAAGTTTCAAGAGGGACCTGTCCCTCCCTTCTATGTAAGTTTGAACGTTCATGACAAGATTCTACACAACGTTATGCATGACTCAGGGGCTTCTCATAATTTAATGCTAAAAGCAGTAATAGAGAGCTTGGGTCTAGAAATCACCAGACCTTACAAAGACCTATACTCTTTTGACTCAAGTAGAGTGAAATGTCTAGGATTGATCAAAGACCTATGTGTTAACTTAGCCCAAATTCCTGCCAAGTGTTTGGTAATGGATGTTGTTGTGGCTGATGTACCCCCAAAGTATGGAATGCTCTTATCACGATCTTGGTGGGCTAAGTTACAGGGAACCATGCAAATGGACATGACCTATGCGACTATCCCTGTTTTCAATCAAACTAGAAGACTTTACAGGGAGTCCCACATGTAATACACAGTGACAAGTCAAGACAGGCCTCAAAATTCTCCTCTATGTGCGGTTAGTACGAGCCTTGATTCTTTTATCATGTTTAATGATGAAACACTTACCGAACAAATCACTTCCACAGAATTAATGGCTGATACGGAGGGAGAAGAACATGGCACTCAAGTGTCTAAGCAGTTTACTGTATTTGAAAACATTAGCAAACCAAAATTAGGTCTTGAACTACAAGTCATCAATCCATTAAACTTAAATCTTGACAGTCAAGAGAACAATCCTCAACCCGATGAAAAACTTGAGGAGTCAAATCATACAAAGGACATGCACCAAACTGATAAAACTGAAAATGATCCTCTCTGGACTATGTATTTTGATGGGTCATGCACTAGAACAAATGCTGGTGCAGGTGTCTGGATTACTAACACTGAAAACAATCATACAGAATGTATTTCATGTAAATTAAACTTTCAGTGTTCCAACAACATAGCAGAATACGAATCCCTTCTCTTAGGCTTGCATCTCTTGAAGAAATTAGGAGTCAAAAGAATTAACGTATATGGGGATTCTGAGTTAATAATTAGGCAAGTCAATGGGGAGTATAATGCAAATCACCCCAGACTTAGGGCCTATAGGAATGATGTCATGGATATTTTAAAAACATTTGAGGAATCCAACCTAAGTTTTGCCCCAAGGAAAAGAAACATTGCAGCCCACAATTTAGCTTTTGCAGCCAGGACATGTCTAACGCCATATGAAACTAGAGACAGCACAACTCCGATAAAATTTAGACCAGCAGTGCCTGATAACAAAAAATATTGGCAAGTGTTTGACGGAGATAAACAAATAGAAGACTTCATGCAATTCAGAAATGAATTTGAACTGCATAGTTCAGATTCAGACTATGATACAGACTGCAGTGAAGAAAATTTTCTTGGTGAAGAAGAGCCTTCTCCTGAGCTTGTCAATATTAACCTTCGGACTAGAAAATGCAGAAACAAAATAGAATTGAGTGCAGAATTAGAAACAGAAGAAATAGAAACTCTACATTCTAAAGATGAAGGTTTTCCAAGTGGTCTGACCCCTTTAGACTCGTTGTTTGATCTTAATGATGTGGCCAAAAAACCTAAACTGGAACCTGTAGAAACTGAAGTGGAAGAGTGCAACATAGGCAGTGAAGAAAAACTAAAAATGATCAAACCGTCCAAAACTTTTCCAGCTCACATTAAACTTAAATACATAGAGTTGTTCAAATAATTTTCTGATGTTTTTGCATGGAGTTATGAAGATGTTAAGTCCTATGACACTGAAATAATACAGCACAAAATCCCTCTTAAAGAAAACCAAAAACCATTCAAACAGAAACTGCGCAGAATAAACCCTGTACAGTTGCCTTTGGTTAAGAAGGAAATCATGAAAATGTTTGATGCTGGGATTATTGTCCCTATTAGATATTCTGAATGGGTATCTAATCTAGTGTCTGTTAGGAAGAAAACTGGAGAAATCAGGCTTTGTATAGACTTTCGAAATTTAAACAAAGCTTCATTAAAAGACAACTACCCTTTGCCCAAGATGGATCGTATTTTACAAAGGGTGGTGGGGTCTAAAAGAATTTCTTTGCTAGATGGCTATTCAGGGTATAATCAAGTCTTAGTCCACCCTGATGATCAATTAAAGACAGCTTTTACTACACCCTGGGGCACCTTCATGTATGTGAAAATGCCTTTTGGTCTAATGAATGCTGGAGCAACCTTTCAAAGAGCCATGGACATAGTGTTCTCGGAATAATTGGGCTTCTTCATCATTATCTATCTTGATGATGTCATTGTGTTTTAAAAAACAGATGAAGAACACTTAGAACATTTGAGGAAATTTTTCGAGAAGTGCAGAAAGTTTGGAATATCTTTAAACCCTAAGAAGACTTTATTTGGTCTCCAAGAAGGTAAAATTCTTGGGCACATCATTTCAGAAGAGGGTATAAAGAAAGATCCAAAAAGGATTGAGGCTATATTGCAAATCTCTCATCCTCGAAACATAAAAGAGTTGCAGTCTTTCATTGGAAAGATTAACTTTTTAAGAAGGTTCATCCCCAACCTAGCTGAGCTCCTTAGGAATATCACAAACATGTTGAAGAAGGAGCAAGGGGTGAAATGGACCTTGGAAGCAAAGACATCTTTTGAATTGGTAAAACAAGCATTAACCAAAACACCGGTTCTTATAAGTCCTGATTTTTCAAAAGATTTTTATATCTTCTCATTTGCATCAGAACATACCATAGCTGCTGTCCTTTTACAGAAAAATCCACAAGGACAAGAGCAGCCTATTGCATTCTTCAGTAAGGCATTGAGGTATGCCCCTTTGAAGTACAACATTATGGAAAAGCAAAAGGCTTTGAAAGACTTCAGAGTATACATCCTTCACTCACACATTATTGCCTTTGTCCCAAACTCAGTTGTTAAAGACATTCTAACACAGGACCCAGATGGTAAGAGAGGTAAGTGGATTGCTGTTATTCTTGAATATGATTTAGAGATAAAACCCACTAAGCTCATCAAAGGCCAAGGTCTACCTAAATTAATGGCCGAATCAAATTGTGAATTTCTTGATATTAATATGATTAATGCTTTGGATGACCAAGAAGAATTCTCAGTTCCCATTATTGAAGACCATTTTGTGAATTCTCCTTGGTATACTGATATTGTTTATGTTCTGCTTAATCTGAATACACCTCCTAGTTTATCAAAAACAAAGGCAAGATTCCTAAAGTTAAAGGTTGTAAACTATTGCATTATTGATAAATGTCTTTATTGGAAAAATGCAAGTGGTATATTGCTTAAATGTTTGCCTGAGTTTGATGCAGAGAAGATTAAGCAGGAATTCCATGAAGGAGAGTGTGGAGGTCATTTATACTGGAAGTCGACAACCAACAAAATTTTGAGGGCTGGTTTCTATTAGCCTACTCTATTTCATGATGTCCACAAGATGACCACTACTTGCCATAAATGCCAATTGTTTGAAGGCAAGAGAAAATTACTACCCCTGCCTCTGCATCCAATCACTGTTGAAGCCCCTTTTCAACAATGGGGACTTGACTTCATAGGAGAAATCCATCCACCATCTTCTACCCAACATAGGTGGATTCTTACTGCCACAGACTACTTCACTAAGTGGATAGAAGCCATTCCTTGTAGGCAGGCCAATGATTCAGCTATCATAAAGTTTATGGAGACTAACATCCTCTCCATATTTGGCTGTCCTACCAAGATCATCACAGATAATGCAGCAGCATTTGGATCAAAGAAAATGGTTGAATTCTGTCACAAGTATCAGATAACATTGGGACACTCCACAGCCTATTACCCTCAAGGTAATGGACTTGCAGAATCTTCCAACAAAATCTTAGTGAACATAATCAAGAAAATGTTGGAGGACAATAAAAAGTCTTGGCACACAAAGCTGATCCATGCACTTTGGGCTGACAGATTAACTTTGAATAAATCTATTGGTATGTCACCCTTCCAGCTTGTGTATGGTACAGATGCAATTTTTCCTAACAGCCTTGGTGTACCAGTTATGAAGTTAATTCAAGAGTTGCGGACTGAAGAAAATGACATAATCAGAAGAATAAATCAAAACATTTATCTTCAGCAGACCAGAGAGGAAGTGTATAACAAAGCATTGTAGAAGCAAGATAGTATCAAGAAGATCTTTGACAGAAGAGCAAAAGCCAACAATTTTAAAATTGGGGACAAAGTTTTAAAGTGGGACTCAAGAAGGGAAGAAAATGGCAAGCATGGAAAATTTGATCACCTATGGCTTGGCCCTTACTCTATTCATTCAACTGCCGGAAACAATGCATTTTTCTTACAAGAACTGGATGGAATACAATTGTTTGGGGGTCTTGTCAACGACAGGATGCTTAAGCATTACTTCTCTTGATCCATTTTATGTTTTGAAGCCTTTTTATCTTTTTCCATTATGAATAGTCCATCCACCATTGCATTCGATATTATAAAAAATCAAAAAATACAAAAAAAGAGAAAATAAAAAAAGAGGGCAGAAATGAAAACAAGAAAGGCAAAGCCCCATGCCAAAAAGAGAAATAAATCTGAAAGTGTGCAAGCTCAAATGCCACTCCTCAAAAACACACTTCTATTTAGTCAAACAGCCTAATCTTGACTAATTAGCTTTTGAATTTTTCTGCTGATAGGATAGTGAATTTGATTTGCCAAACTGTTCAATCTTGGCTTATCAGTAGATAGATTAGGTTAGAAATTGAAGGTTCAAGCAAGCTCAAAATCTGAACCAAAGTTTCCAAAGGGAGATGACTCAAATCTATGTTAAATTTTGAGTCAAAGAATGTAAAGATCTGGTTCTAATTAGTTTAAAATCTGAACCAGAAGAAAAGCAAAGACAGCTCAAAAGCAAAGCAAAAACAAAGCTGTGAAGAAACGAGAAGGCCATGATGAGAGGCTTTCATATCTTAAGCCTTCCATTTTTTATTTTAATTTTTTGCAAATAATAATCTATGTGCAGCTTGTTTTTATGCCATAGATCACAACAAGTCAAACAACTTAATCTTGACTTGGTTGTTTTTAAATTTCTGTTGTAGGATTTAGAGAATGAAAGTTTGTTGGACAGTTTAATCCCAACAGATAGTAGATTAGGTAGAGAATAATCTGAGCTCAACTGTTTAATCTAAGTTCAGGGAGAAATAAGGAGTAGAATTAGATTAGTTTTCATGCTTTCGAAAGAATAAAATTTTATGAAAAGAGTTTGCCAATCCAAGTGCACTCTGGTGAAGAAAAAATGTTAGATCAGTAGGATTGGGTAGGTAGAAAGTTTTATTGATGAAGTCCATTTATCTTTCATGATTGACCCTATTTTTCAGAAGCAGAGCAAAATAATCCAGCAAAAGAAAGAAATCCAAAGGATCAGGCACGAGTCAGCATCCCAGAGAAATCAAGTCTGAATTCTTGATGCCTTAAAGAAGGCACCATCCCCATGTGGAGCCATTGTTAGCCACCCATAATATTTTGTTATACCAAAAGGTGGCTAAGAAAATTTGGGAGGCTCCAAGGAACAAATTTCATCTCTAAAAATTGTTGGCTCTTGAAGTCTCTATAAGGCCTCCAGCCTTTTCCCTCTGTCCATATCCCATACTGCTGTTTCTTACTTCAAAATCCTCTGAAATCCTATAAAAATCCAAGTCAAATACTGCTGCATTCCCCTTTTTCCCCTCCCTTTCTTCCAACTTACATCATTTTCCATTTTCCATTTTTTTTTTCATAAAGACCCCACAAAAACATATGTTTTCCCTTTATCCCTCCATAAAATCCATTCCCTAAGGTTAAAAACTCACTTTTTGACCTTGTCCGAATCTTGATTTCCCTTTGAAAACATTGAAAATCCTATAAAATGCACATTTTATATGATGTTAAGGCTTTTAGCCCCCTTGGGCTAAGCCCCTAGCTTTTTCCCCCATATACCCGAGCGCCGGGACCAACTGCTCAGTCTTTAGGCGCTAAACCGAAAATACAACCTTTCTCCGTCCATTTTCCTCTGAAAATTCGAAAAAAACCCATTTTATAAAGTTTTAACGTGAAATATTAAAGTCACATGGTTTACTGCGCGATTCAACCTGGGCCGTCGATTTTCTCCACAGATCTGACAGAGTGGAACACAGCTTGCATGGTGGACCCCCATTTTCCCGCGCTGATTCCAAAAAACCGCCGGTTTCATTCCGCACCACCCTCCGCCGGTTGGTGGTTTTTTCCCGTCGACTAGCGATTCCATACGCTGGCCGACACGTGTCCCCGACACTGTTCCAAAACCGCCACGCCACCAAATCATTTCGCACGTTAATCTTCGTACCATAACCACGCAGCGGAATTCACCTCCGCCGTCCGATCTGACTCCCCTCATCCGACGGTTGTCGATTGTCGAAGATGCCTGAATTTTAACCAAAGTGCCCACACGTTAACCGAGCCATCGCGCAGCCAAAAATAAGTCTCCGCCGTCGATCTCTACAGATTGACGGATCATATTCAATCTCCCTTTTCCGTTGCCAGGTCAACAACTTTTTCTCTGACCTTCCGTTTCCTGATCCCAGCCGTCGATCATCGCGCGATCGACGGCTCGGATTCATCCTTCTCCATTAATTGCCCCGTTCAATCTTGACCGTCAATCTCTGCAGATCGACGATCCGGACTTAATCTCCTTCTGACCTATTCCACGATCACCCAGATTTGATCCTGGCCGTTGGATGATGCCATCCGATGGCCCACGCTCCTCCACACAGTCCTCGATACAGATTGACCTATACGCAGGATTATATAACTTTTTTTCGTGTTTTTTGCAGGTTTAAATGTATTTTCTATCATTTCCAAAGAAGATTCGGCGACTGAGGGTGATGACCCTCCCTTGTTCGATTCCTCCGAGGAAATCATCCACAGGTTTTAAAATCACGTTATATTGATGTTTTCATAGGCATTGATGCCTTACATACCCTCCGCAGCCCTGCACGACAAAAAAAAAAAAAAACCATGAAGATCAATGCAAAGAAAGAGTATTAGATGTTGAAGACCAAAAATGAACCAGAACAACAGATTTGTGGGGATTAAGGCTAAGACAATTATCAACCGCCTAATCCCCGATCTAAAAACACAATTTGAAGGAAAACCTAAAGTGTTTTATCAGGAAAACGCTCGACTGACACAGATGGAGGCGAATTGATTCCTCCCAGCGACTACAGTGCCACTTGTGCCTCAAAGTATTCAATCAAGAACAAAATTTATTGATTGGGATCAGATATTTTACCCCTACGTAGCCGAAGAGTTACTTCTGCCAGGAATTTAATGAAAGAATGTCTGCAGAGTAGCCCTAACATCACACAGAGCCTCAAAGGTCAACAAAAGCTCCCTCCGAGCTTAATTCATGAGTATAGATCAGTTAATACGGTGAAACACCTGTGCAGTTTCTTCTTTGAGCCTCCCAAGGGCCAAGAAAAAATTAACTCTGTATTAATTGATTTTGAGATCTTTTATCAGATCTCACCTCCTCATCCTTCTATAAATACTTCAGTAGAAGATGAGTGAGGGGTTGGTTGTTAATGTAATTGCTGAAGCATTGTAATTGTAACTGAGCTGAAGACTCTTGATTGTAGATAGGATTTCACTGGCTCTTGGAGCTCTGCTTGTAACAGATAGGTTAGGTTATGAAGAGAGATGGATTAAAACACTGGATCTGAAGATTGTAACTGGTTTGAAGCATCAATACAAGCTGATTTATGGGATCCTGGTCTATGCTAATGGTGATGTTATTCTCACTGTAACTTGTATTTTGTTTATGTTTTCAATTTGTTTCATTTTCCACTATAAAGAACAGTTTAAACGGGGTTAGGACCTATTGTATATCAGTAACCTTCTCTGGCTGAAAAACCTTTATTTAAATGTTTTCTCTCAACTGTGTTATTTGAAAATGACTTAATTCAGTTTAAGTACAGGGATGTTGGCGTTCCCTCGTCTTGTTGTCTTAGCTGAATGTTATTTTTAAATGTTACTTTCAATATATGTTGTGTGAAGATGAACTGAGGAAATTAAGGTTAGCCCTGAGTCCCTTTCTTATTTTCTCAACTATTTGATTGTTTCCCTTAGGATATGTCAAAGCTGACTAGTTTCAAAGTACTTATCAGATCTTAGGCCATTCCGTGTTATCTTTGTGATTGTCTTGAAAGAAACCAAGTAAAGAAGAGCTAGGAGAGGATTTGTGGTGCGCCCGGCCCGCTAGCTTCTACTCCAAAAGTTACCTTCAAGTTTCCCTTTTGTTTTTATATGTTTTCTATCAGAAGTATATCAAAGGCTGGATAGTTTCAAAGTACTTACCAGATCCTAGTTTGCTTCTATGTTTTTCTTAAGTGCCTGGTCAAAGGCTGGTTAGTTTCAAAGTACTTACCAGATCCTGGGCTGCTCTTTGTTCTGCATCTGTCATTTCCCTTCCTTATTGTATCACTCCATTCCATAAATCAAACTTTAAAGAGATCCTTAGGCATAGATAACTTGCCCCATAGACCACTCTTGAACCTGATTGTTTCAATTAAATCCTCTTATGACTCCATAGCCCAATGGACTGAAAACCTGCTATCATCTTTCATCTTAGCTAAAGCTTATTCTGGTTACTTGCAACTTCTCACTTTTGAACCTATTTGCATATAGATCTTTCCGCCTCAAACAACAACTATGTTCAACCATCCAAAAAACCAAACTAACCCTTGGACCTCATAACTAGCCTAATATCATTACCCCAAACTTCAAAGACAAATCCATCTTTGTACATATTGGAGAGATCCCTCTCCGGATTCAGGAGGGATAGATCCTAGAATCCCAAAGTTGGTTGAAATGATGTTAACTCTGTGATCGTACTTTTTCCAATCTTGCTTATTACAGAGACCTAACAAGACCAAAGATTGGTCTCAGTGGATGTTAACTATCATCATCATTATCATCATCAACTTTTAATTATTAATAAATAATAACTAAAACATATAAAAAACCTTTTTATATATATTATCATATATATTATTATTATTATTATATAATTTTAAGATCTCGGCCCGACACCAAATTGGTGTGCTTCTTATTGTGTAGAGATGTCAATTGTCTAATATTTAATACTTACTATGTAAAGTTCATAGCTTTACAAATAATGATCAATGCCACATGTGTATTTTTTTACTAGGTAATAAAGACAAGCTACTATGTAATACTTATTACTATACTAATAAATATTATTCATAATATATTATAAATGATATTAAATATAGTGATATATTAATGTGTTTAAGAAAAAACTTCTAATTATGTTTTCCTTATCTATAACTTTTAATTATTAATAAATAATAACTAAAACATATAAGAAAAATCTTTTCATATATATTATCGTGTTTATTATTATTATTATTATCTAATTTTAAGGTCACCATCAAGCTTGGCACCAAATTGGTGTATGAGACCTCTTGTTTGTGGCACAAGGGACACACCTTTGCACAACAATTTGACTACCAAGTCTACAAAGACATACATACTCTACCCTCTCTGGTTTTCAACTTGTGACCTCTTAGGAGGAAACACGTGCTCTTAACCATTAGGTCCACTCAAACTATTATAACACTAAAACCAAAACATATACAAAAGCCTTTACTCATACTTCTAAAAAAAACCTTCATAAATTTTTTTCACTCAAGTTATAACATTAAAACCTTTAGTTAATACAAAAATTCTGAAACCCATAAAAATAAAACTCTCAAATATTCGTTTGGGCATGGGTTTTGCATCCCAATGCCCATAGTACAATTTCTTGTCTTTCTTTTCTCTAAAATTTCATAATTTTAATTTTCTCATTAACTCTTTATTTATATATTATTAAAATGGAAATGTTAATTTAAAAAAAATCAAATTACTTGGAATTATCCATTGATAATACATAAAAAGACACACACTTTTAGATCTTGAATCTTGACTTATTTCTTTACATCTTAAAATTATTTTATTCAACATAATTATAATTACGCCATAATGTGTTCTTATTTGAAAACAACTCCCTTAGCTACCCATGTGTCCATGTCTGAGCCATTGGATTAGATGTTAGATGATTGAAATGTTTTAGACCATTAGATCAAGTAAATAGTTTTATATATGTTTTTTATAAAGTTAGTTTTTTTCTTTTTAATAAACAAAGTATTATAGAAATGGTGTAATGTCATGTTTAACATTTTGACTATGTCAAATTACACAAAAATAAAAATAAAAGTAAATTAAATAAAAAGATTGACATAATGTAATGAACATTTTAATAAGGTTAAAATACAATAAAAAAATAAAATAAAATAAATAAAATAATTATAAACTATAAAAATAGCCCATGGTATTGACCCATGGTATTTATGTGGAATATAGTTTATTTTTAAATGTTTATAACCATTATGAACATTTTAACAAGGTTAAAATACAATAAAAAATAAAAATAATAAAATAAAATAATTATAAACTATAAAAATAGCCCATGGTATTTACGCATGGTATTCATGTGGAATGTAGTTTATTTTTAAATGTTTATAACCATTATTCTTTTAAAATTTACCTAATGAAATGCATTTAATTTTTCATACATCCAAATATACATAGTTTTTCTTGTTCTATATTATTTTTGTTACAACTATTTATTATTCTAGAAATACATGGTTTTTTTTGTTATATATAATTCATGTTGCATATGTTTTATTATTCATAAGTAGAGTTTCTTAATATATAAAAAATTAAATTAATAATGAATTTTTTTAGAATATGTGATCTTTTTTTAGTTTCCAAATTACACATGATTTATCTTGAGAAATAATGATGAATGTTCATAAGTCTGATTTCTTAAATAAAACCAAATTTGCCTTTAATTACCTAATTGTAATAGTTTGTAACTACATAACAATTTGTACCTACATACATACTCTTTCTGATTTTTTTTGTTAATGAATATCAAATTTCTTCCATTCAAAAAAATCTATATACATATCTTTAATTACGTAATTGTATCTAAAAAATCTTACATGTTTTTTACTTTATAATCATAAACAATTTTCATATTATATGATTTCAAATTTACTCAGTCATATTAATTTTCTCTACAAATGTTGGAAATTTCATGGTTAATGTAATATAAGCTAAATGCAAATTCATTTCTTCTACTCAAGATCAAGAAAGCTATGTTGAGTAGCCAACACCACATAACAAGACATGCTCGCCAATTCAATAAATGCCGCCAAATCTCTCTCGGTGTTGGATTTGTTTTCTTAATACCCTTATTTTTACTGTTGTTGAAGTGATGAAATCCACCTCTCCATACATTTTTATGTCGTAAGGTGTCTTTATTTGAAAACAAATCTCCTAGCTGCCTTTCTGTCATAATTTATGCCATTAGATACTTTGTTAGACGATTGGATCATGATCAGCCATAGATTCGAATTGTGGCAATTCCTTATTACAATAATATTAGTCATCATCCCCGCCTGCCTTGCTCTATTATTTGGAGCCTGTGATTTGTATACCTATCAGTATTATATGTTTCGTGATCTTTGGGAAGAAGGAAGGCCAGAGGATGCCGAGTTTAAAAGGAAAACGTGTTGTGATAACCGGAGGATCAAGGGGCATCAACCTTGCTATTGCAATGGAGGTTCTCGAAGAGGGAGGCTACATGACCCTCATCTCTAACAGTTTTTCTCAAATAGATGACACCATTACAGACATTTCTCAATAGGGGAAATATTCTTTAGATAAAGTTTGTGCAAAGGTAGGGTTCTTTACATAAATTTATGTACATATTTTTGGTTTAAAAACCTCTTGATCACATTCTTTCTGCTTAAATTTTGTACAAAGGTATTGTTCTTTACCTAAATTTCTGTGCATCTTTTTCATTGAAAAACCTCTAATCACATTCTCTTTGGATAAAAATTAGACAGAAGTTGAGTTCTTTGCATAAATTCCTCTACAGCTTTTAACGAACTCTGGATCACATTATTTCTATCTAGATCTTCTATCCTAGGGGGTTTATTCATGAAATTATGTGGAATGATTTGAGCTTTGTGGTGAAGGTTGTAGATATGGGGGACTATGAATCCATTTCTACAGCTATAAAGGAGTGTTACGAGTGGTGACCTTTTGACGTTGTTATCTGCAATGCAGGAATAGCTAGAATAGGCTACATGGATGAAATCAACATTACAGATGTGGATTCCGTCATCCGCACTAATCTTAGTGGGGTAGTCTACACCGTTCATTCTTCGTTTCCCTTGATGAAACAATGGAGTAGCAAGTCAAATACGACAACCATTGTTCTCATGGGATCACTGGCTTCTATGGTAAGTAATCGTCAAATAATCAAGAAATGGATCTGAATCCAAATTTCATAATGGTTTGTTAAGATATTTATAACGTAGACTCTAAACTCTTTAAAGTTTGATCAAATAATATTTCCAAAGGAATTTTTTCCCCAAATTTAATCTGAATGGATGATAAAATAACATGATGCCAAAATCAGCTGAGGTCCTGTGCAAAGCTAACAAGTTGAGTTATACATTTGGAGTAATATAAAAATTGAGCATCCATGCTATGGTTGTGGCATATACACGTCCACTAAACATGCCCTTAAAGGACTGGTAGAGTGCCTAAAGTTTGAGTTGTTTCCTTTCAATACTCGATTGACTATTTGTTGTTCAGGCTTTGCAAAGATGCCTCTCCTACCAGAAGGTCATTCGAATCTCCTTGCAAAGACACCTCTCCTACCAGAAGGTCCATTGACTCTCTCTGTAATTCATGCTATTTCATTTTCTTGCTTATTTATGTGTCCAAATAAGGCGAGTTTTTGTTCTTTATTACAAAATATTAAATACACTAAATCTGACTATATAACACTTCAAGCAATTTTACCTAATAATGAGTGATAATTACCTAAACCCTAACTACCTCCATAGTTTCATTAAATACACAAGAACCAAAAAGGAAAATAAGGGAGAAAGGAGGTTGTAGTCGGTAGTACATAGTAGAGCCAAGAGAAGTCTATTTTCATAGTGGGACACAAACAGAGCAGGTAGTAACCAAACAAAATGCTTTGCTACCATCATGATGGCACAAAGATGTAATCTCATGTGGAGACCTCTGTATAGGTTTCATTTCTCTATTAAAATTAGCTTGTAGTTTTTTTAATACAACCAGAAAGGGTTTCTTTCTCTGGTTTTAACACTGTTGAGAATTTGATTTGGGTCTTTATAGCCTTCGGTGATTCTTGTTTTTTCACTTAATATTTCAAATATGTAACATAGTTTGCTGTAAACTTTAAGCTATGCTCAGACTGCGTTAACAGTAGTGATTTTAATTGCGAAAAACAAAAGTTAGTAGTCTTAACCCCATCCATAACACTCAGATATTCCCCATATTTGGCGATCTGTAATCCCAGGGAGAAAATATAGATCAATGTTTTCAGAGTAAAAAAATGTCTCTTCAACAAAGGCAAGCAAAATATGCTCTGTTTTATTTGTATGACTTTGTTAAGCACATGGCTAAAATTTCAAACATTGCCAACCCTCATAATGGATGAAAGGAGTGGCTAGATTTAAAGCCTATGTGATGAAAAGAGATCCTGGGGTATCACCAAAATCCCTTTTCATATAAATATTTCGAACTGGGCCTGTGGGTTATGGGCCCACTAAGCCTACTCGGAAGCGTTTTAAAACGTGGATCTTCATTAAATATCGATCCATCCCTTTATCACTATCGCAAGCATACAATATGGGCGTTAAGGTTTTAAAACTTCGCAGCCACACATAATTCCATTACAAAGAAAACATATGAATTCTGCTCCAATCCACACATATGGAACATATTAAACCCGCTTCTATAAAGATCGGCGGTTCCACAGTCCACCTAACTCCGATCCGATGCAATTATGAAACACCTCCGATGTGATTACAATCGCATCGGTAATCGACATGATTACAATTCCAACTATCAAAAAAATTCGCGCTCAAATCCGATTAATTGGAAATCGGAAGTCGGAATGGTTGAATGCCAAAAACTGTCGATTACTACATAGCTCCGATTCGATGTTATACGCTCCATTGATCACAGTGATCTATGGATCCTGTGCATCAATACCTTATCCGCTTCTCAATACTGTAACTCGATCAATCTATTACACCAGATTTGAATCTACTATGCGACACAACGCCTTTCCACACATTGGGTTTACTACGCAATTACATAACCCAGCATTTCACGCTGTTCACAATCTCTGTCAATTAAAATTAGACTTCATAAATATAAACGTTTAAAAGATATTTTAGATCGCCATCGATCCTGAAGTGATCGATGGTCGATCAATAAGCTCGCAACACAGGATTTCATTCAGAAATTTAAACCATAAAAATCCATCACTCAACATGCAGAAGTCGACAATATATATATTTTTGAATATATACAATACACAATATAACTAAGGCATTGCAGCCTTAGTCACTAAATCCACATGATTTACATTGTATTCTCACTCGTGTCGCCCATCTCACACATACAAACGTGCTTATAAAGCATTTTCAAAGGCATGAATAAGTTAAAATCAACAAAATCTCTCCGGAAATCACTCAACTTAATCAATTTAAGAGCAGATCTTCCCTATTTTTCTCCCTTCATTCAGCTTTGCTGTCCACGTCCTCCACGCTCTGCTTCGGATTCCTCTTTAGTTAAGGAGCGCTAGATGCTCCTGCATCACTATGGTTGTATGGTATATTGAGGAATGATGGAATAAGTATCATTGTTCCTGTTTTGGGGAATCTTTCATTTTGATAGCAACTTCGTCTCAGGTTATTCAACATTAAGAAATTTTGAAGTAGGTTGTTGTTTATTTGAATTTAATTTTTTGGCTCTCTCAGATGCTACATCTAGTAACCGTTGTCTAAGGGTGGCCTCATGGGAACCTCATCTAAAGAATCTAAGGAAAGAGGAGGGGGATTAAGGGGAAGTAACCTTTGTTCTCTTTCTTGCAGAGTTTTTGAGATTTTAAGCTATATTTTATTTGTGCTTTAGGCATTGTCTTCACGTGTATTATATGGTGCAACTTTCTTCTGTTGTTAAATATGGTTAGAGCTAATAGTATAGATTTTAGACTAAAATGAAATTTATATTTCCAACTGTTAATAAGATCACGTGTCCAGAATTATGTGGTGTTCTCTAAATGATCAGATTCGATAGTTGTTTATGCTCTTTTTCGACTATGCTCATTTGTGCAATGTTTCTTTTTAAATAATGATTCGAATTGGAAACTTAGTCCATTTGACATAGTTGTGTCACTTTTATGGTTATCACAGTCTTCATAGATTAGTTATTTGACATACAGTTTTGTACTTAGCAACACATTTCTATTAATTCTACATAGCATTGTTTGGTGTCATCGACATGGTTATAGTGCTTCTAAATCCTGGTTTACCGAGTGATTGAGTTGTCAATAGTTATTTCAAAGAATTGTTTTATGTACCTTGCATTTGGAGAGCAAATTATTGCAAATTGAACATGCTTTTTTCTATAACTTTTCTTTTAATTACTGTTACACAGTAATTTGTCACCGTCCCTACCATTTCCCGTCCCGCACAATGGAGGACCCATTATGTGACCTGTGAGCAATGTCATGCCTTGAAACCATCATCATTGCATTCCTCTAAATATGAGCTTCAATTTCCCTAAAGACATCTCCTTGCAAAAAATCATGAAAACATCTCCTTTTGCATTGGCGCGGGCAGACTGTTCATCACTCGCGCCAATGGGGAAAATCCTGCAAAGAGGCCGCGCCAACTGGCGCTCTGTCCCAGAGCAGCAGTCGCGCCAGCCAATTTAAGGAGTGTTTTTAAAATAAAGATGGCGGAAGTTGTGTTTCAACAAACTCAGAAACCATTGCCCATCTTGAGTTGGGAGGTTTGGCTACGGAAGTTCTATGGAAGGGAAGTGGTTTGCCACCTTTCATGGAACCTTCCTCCATGATAGGGCCAATCCCACAATAATAGGGATCCCAACTCCCTCCTTCCCCATCTATAAAAGCTTGCCTATTTCCATTGCAAGCTAGTCTTGAAGTGCCTAAGCTTTGAATCTCCTAATTCCCAAGAGCCTTTGTGCTGTAAGAGCCCTCTTTCTTCCCTTAAGGCCGACTCAAGTAAGGAGACTATCGTCGAGAGACTCTAGAGAGGTTTGCCCTTTCCCTGGCGAGCTTTGCGAGACGTGAACGACTGGAGACCCATCCGAAGGAGACCGCGACGTCAGAACATTGGTTGCACTCTCTTTCGATTGTTATTTAATGAATGATTACGGTTATGGTTCCACTCTGTTTTCACTTATGTTAATAATGAGTTATATCCTTTCTGACTGATATATAGTTGCGTATTCTGGATTTTATGCTTGTATTCGTGTTGTTTCTTGCATGTGCAGGTGTCCATTCACGAAGATCATGGGGATCGTGATCTGCCAAGGCTGAGGAACGGGAACGCTGTGTCTTCTACGAATCATAGCACTGGACTCCAGGTAGGCCTCCATCGTTGGCTTATTTATTCGCAATTAGGAACTTGCGCTGTAGCATTTGATGATTGTTGCTAGACCCCTGCTGGGCTAGTAGGGATCGCCTCTGTCCGCAAAGGGGATTCACCTCCTCAACAATTTGGCGACTCCACTGGGGATCGTCTAGTTTTCATTGTCTCGTTTGAGTTGTCTCGTTTTGATTGTTTTATGATTTTCCTTGCTTGGTTAGCCTTCTGGGCTGGGTTATTTTGTTGTTTTTTGTTTCTTGGTTTGCTTAGTTTACATTGATCTGCTTCTGGAGTAGTTCTTTTTTATTTTTGGCTGAGAAACTCGACTGGCGTGCTTTTTAGCCCGACAGTCGCGCCAATTGGCGCATGTTGCATTTGTATTTCCCGCGCCAATTGCTTGCTGGCGCCAATTGCAGCCTTACAGTCGCGCCACTCCTGTAGGGTATTTGAGTTTGCTCAGTTTTGAGCTCTCTAGGTCTGGTCAGTGTTTTTCTTCTTGATTTTTCGACTACCTGAGTGTGTTGGAGTCCTGTTTGACTGGGAATTTGCCTTCGTCCTTTAGTTGTTTTATTTTCTCCATCGATTTCACGTTTTAATCCCTAAGGCATCTAGTGGCTTTGTGTATCGAGCCCTCCTTGGGAGTTTTGGTGTTTCGTTCATCTGGTCAACTCTCTGATTGCTCCTCCGCATTCTCTTAGTAGTTGTTCACTGTTTTGTTGCGATTTTTGGGTGATTGCTCGTTTCTTCATTCAAATTTCGTTTGGTCTTGCTTTGGACCCAGATCACACGGTCCATTGGAGCCTTTGAGTCTTTTTCTTGGTTTTGAGAGACTTTGGTCGATTTGAGATCTGATTGTGGTGTTATTGAGTGAAATTGGTTTGTTTTTCTCTCTTAATATCATTTCTCAAGTTGTTTTGTTTGTTTTCAGTTTGTTTAAGTGCATTTAGCCATCAAACATTGAAAATTAAAAAAAAAAAATTTCTCTTTTGCTTTTGGTTGATTAGTGCAAATTGTAATCTTTTCGATTTTACTAGTGATTAGTGATTTGAATGAAAAGTTTTCAATTTCATTAGTTGCATTAGAGATATCATTGTTTGTCTTCCGATCATTTTGTTTGTGTAAAAGCTCTCAACTCTCCTGTAGCTAGTTTTCATCGAACAAAATGGTGTACTATGGCATGTAGCTTTGCATTTAGGAGTCTTTTAAGACATTACATACGATAGGGCCTGAAAACTGAAACCTAATTGAAGATCAACTATAAAATTTATTCATTTAACCTAAGGCAGCATTGAAATCTAACGAAACACATTTTAGAGGTCTAGGCTAGAGACGTGTTCCGGCGTCTTTAAACCTAGCAGCTGTTGCTCGCCTTTTGGCTTTAGACAGCGCTAGTACGGACTTGTGCTCCCCGTACCGTTGCGTATATAAAGGGAGACCCCTCTAGGTTTTCAATCCTTTATCCATAGGAAGCCGAGTCTGCCGCCCTATACCCGTGATACACCGAACACAGCATTCGGGGAGATTGCCTGCACGTACGGAAAGTCCTTGGTCGATTTCTGTTTCATTATTGAAACCAAGGTGTATATTGCAGTTCACGATTATTTGGTGCACACTTTGTGCCTAGTATTCCTGAGCAGTCATTTGGTCTTTTCTGACTCCCTAAATTTGAAAAGACCGTCAAGCGCTTGTCCTTTCATGCTTGTGTCAAATCTGAAAGAGATAGAGTCACCTTTTATCGTTTCTCGACTCTTAAAACATGAAACGGTAAAGTTTCTTATTTTTCAATGTGGTAAAAATTAATCACCCACGATTACACACCCTCTTAGATTCTTCTTGTTGACCGTCTGATCGTGTGTCTTGACTCTTTTTCAGCCCGTCTGTGTGTTTGTTCTTTCTTCTCTTGTCATTTGCCACAGTGGCGGAACCTTCGGTTTCGTCCACTGGTAGTCCTTACACAAAAGATTCATCAGAGGTTTCCCAATCCTCTGCTGAACCGCAGCAGCCTATTGTTTCCGAGTTTCCTGACAGGGGACCGGTTCTTGCTGAGCAACCCTTTGGAGGACCAGTTGAGTTCAATTGGCCTTTTTCGGACCCTGTGTCTGAATTGATATTAGGAGATGATTTCCTTTCTCTCACATTGGGTTCGCCTTTTGTTGCTGCTGTATTTCCTCCTAGTCCTCGCCGTCTCTTGCGAGATTTAACGGCAGGATCAACCATGAGTGATTCTGGTGAGGAAATCCCAACGTCTGGTGAAGACTATCAGCTCTTCCCACGAATATTGTTTCCGGGAGACAACTCTGAATTGGCTGACATGTCCATAGCCAGTCCCTCTTTTTTCCAGCTGGGTTACAGGTCTTCGGGTCAGATCATTTCTGCCGCAGCCTCTATGGGAGTGTCAGCTCCTTCTCCGAGGCCAGCTGCTCCTACACTCGGGGTGTCTCCTTCGACGCCCGTGACTTCTGTACCCGTTCAGCCCACTGTTTGTGTGGCCGCCTCTTCTCCTGTTGTCACAGCACCCTCTGCCAGGGCTATGCCAACTCTAGAAGATGTCTATCTAGCCACTACTATACCGGAGAACATCTCTCCGGAGGAGTATCGGTTGTCTTTGCAACAGCCGAACCCTGAGGTTGGACCATCCTCCCAAGATCCCTACCGCTCTTACTTTTCGCACTATGCACAGGATGGTACACCCGTGTATGCTTTTCCAGGTCAGTATGATGAGCACGGGGACATTTTACGTTTTCCCGCTCCTGAGGCTTTCCTCCATGCTCAAGGTTTACCTCATCACCAGGCTTATAACCCGCAAGGGAAACCTTTCCAAGGCCAACCTTCGGGCCAACCTGGCTATCCCTATGACCCACAGGGGCAGCCCATCCAGGGCTATCCTGCGGGCTAGCAAGGGCCATCGTACGGTCCGCAAGGACAGTATTACAGCCCTTCCGGTCAACCTGTCCAGCCTCAGCCGGGGTACCAACCGGGACCGGTCTATGGTCCTGGGGGGAAAATCCAGCCTTCTACGCCAATGCAACTGCAGTATCCTGTTGTTTCTAACTTTGCATATCAGCCAAGACCATCCTATGGTTCTGCTTCAGGTCAAATCGGTTTCCAGCAACCACCTGGCCCTATTCCTCCACCAGGCCAACCGGCTCATCCGGTACAACCCAGTGTTCCGCCTCCAGGCCAACCGGCCCATCCGGTACAACCTGGGGCTCCTTTACAACCAGGTCAGCCTGTGCAACCGGCGCAGCCTGTCTATCCGGGTCATCCTATTCACTCAGGTCAGCCCTCTCAGTCGGGTCAACCTGTTCACTCAGGGCAGCCCACTCATTCCACCAACCCTGCACAGCAGCCAGTTCATTTGATGCCGCAGCCAAATCAACAGCTGCGCCCTACGTATCAGGCTCCGTAGGGTTCCACTTTTCAGCAGCCTACTTATCCTCAGGGTGGTTATTATCCTCATGGTCAGTCTCAACCGAACTATAACCACCCCAGAGGCTCTCAGTATTATCCTCCTCCACCCGGTTTTACCTACACTCAGCAGCCAAATCCAAATGCTGCTTATACAGGACTGACACATAATCAGGGTCCGTACCCTGGTTATCAAGCCCCACACTCTAGTTACCAGCATCCAAATCAGTCTGGTTATACGACCTACGCCCCCTATGGTCAGAATCCGGCAGGACAAAACCCATGGGGGCAAGGATATTCACAACCATTGTGGAGTATGGGTACCGGACCTCATCCTGGGCCCGACATGGCGGTTAATCCACCATTGCCGTTCCTGGCTACCTTGGAGCTGCTGGATGTTTCAAAATTGACCAATGATCCAATTTTACATAATTCGTATTGGCCTCCGGTTCCCACCAAGATACCTGGTGATTGTCCCAAGTTTGAGGGAAAAGCTGGAGAGGACCCCCAGGCGCATGTGATGACGTATCATCTTTGGTGTTCGTCTAACTCTTGGGTCGACAATTCGATCTGTTTGCGCCTCTTCCAACGTACTTTAACTGGAGTTTCTGCTAAGTGGTACATAGAGTTACCCCATGGCATTTTCCAAGATTTTAATTCTTTAGCCATGGCTTTCCTCACGCACTTTCAGTTATCGGTTCGTTATGAAGCCGGGACGCACCTCTTGACTTCTCTCAAGCAGGATAAAGCCACTCACATCTCTGATCACATTCATGAGTGGCGGCGCCGTCGTATACTGATCAAGTTTCACATACCTGATCAGATACTGACTCACTGGTTCACCACCTCCTTCGTGAATAAAATCTCTCAAGATATTGCGATGGGAGCGTGTGTGACGGAGGAACAAGCCATTGCGCGTGCCCAATATCTGGATCTTGTGTATTCTCAGTCCGGCACGCTTTACGATATCTTGATTGATGCTCCACGGCCCAGAACCTCTAAGGCTCCGCCTACCCCTGCGGTGGATGGTGTCATTGGTTCTGTCTCTCAGAATTCGAAGAAATCTTCGAATGGGAAGCAGAAGTCTAATTCTTCCAACAATCCTTCTGCTAATCCCGCCCCGTCCGATTCTGGCAAAACCGCGGAGGTGAATGCTGTTCAGGCCAATCCTATGGATAAATCCTCCAAGGGGAAGAAGAAGGGAAAAGGAAAATCTAAATCTGATGCCCCGAGGCCAGAATCTAAATCTCGCACTGAGGATGGCTCCCAACGTAAACCGAAGTATCCTTGCCTCATTTGTGAAGAGGACCATTATACTAAGGATTTTCCACGACGATCCGAAGTTAGTCAAATTCTCAAGGGCTCAAAGGGACCTCCGGTAGTTCTTAAGGAGCCATTCCCATCTCAGCAGACCCAGATGGTTGAACAGCCGTCACCATCTGTACCATTTGGGTCCCAAGTTTTCATGGTGAAGAGTGTTGCACCTATCTCTGTCGCTACGCGGTCGAAGGATTACAATGAATCGTGGCAGGCACCCGGGAAGGCAGTTGCGGATGGACCGCCTCCCCCACCTGCCTCCGGTTCATTGGAAATCGAGAAGCCTACTCCTGAACCCGTTGTGAAGCCACCTTCTAAGGGTGTTCTTCGAAGATCTTCTTATAATCAAAACGCCCGTGCCGCTCAACATTACAGCATTTTTGAGGATTTGGCACAGGTGCCGTCTGCTATGTCTGCACTTGAGGTTCTTCAAAGTTGTCCTTCACAATGGAAGGCTTTACTGTCTGCAATCGATGGCATTGATCCCGCCGACTCGAGTCTTCTCACCTTCAATTTGGAGAATTTCACTCCCCGGATTCCACATCAAATCGCTCTTGTCATTCAAGTCGGGATTAATGGTCTAAACATCCATAGGGCCGTAGTAGATGAAGGTGCTTCTACTTGCATTATGTCATTCGCTTGTTGGAAGGCCATTGGCTCTCCAGCCCTTTCGTCATCTCCCAATGCCCTTGAGGAATTTGATGGTCGGGAATCTAAACCCCTGGGTGTTCTCGAGAGTCTAGCGATCACATTACAGGGGAAGACTATCAACGTGGAAGTAGAAGTGGTTGACGCTAAACTCAACTACAATATACTTCTTGGCCGCAGCTGGACCCATGCCATGCTATGCGTGCCGTCCACCATCTTTCGATTCATTAAGTTCCCTCACGAGGGAAAAATTGTCACGGTGGATCAGTTGTCATTTTTCACCTCTACCTCTGAGAACAACGTGCCATACGTGGATCAGATTCCAAATCCTCCGGATAGTGTAGGACCTGGTCTCTTCAAATACCCAGTCCTTATGGGTATTTTCCCCGCACCACCTCCTGAACCTCCTCCTGGGAGCTCGTTAGAGCACAGTTCTTTCTCTTGTGTCAAGCTCTTCGAATAATGAAACAAGATGCTACGAGGATAGTTCTTTTAAGTGTGTCAACCTCGTTAAAACAATGAAACACGAGCATTTTCAATTCGAGTTTTGATAGATTTAGTTCAAATCTCTTTTGTTTTCAACCTTCACTCCATTTCCTATGGACTGAAGCTTGGGGGGCATGCACCTCGAATTGAGACACCATGCTGGGGGGCATGCTCGTCTTGTGTGTACATAGGTGTGTGTTTTTGCATTTGTGTGCATGTATGGTGTGGTGTGCCTTGTAAACATCTTTCTACTGATCGGGTCTTCCTGGTTGTGCAGATGTCTATTCATCCATTTGTTGGTTTCGCGGATGGTGCCTCCCGCAGTACCAGGAATCTGTCTTCAGCAGCCTGGGTAATCTATGATCCTGCTGGTGAGTTGGTCAACCTGAAAGGTGTGTGTCTAGGACGTACTACGAACAACATCACGGAATATAGTGCTGTGTTAGAATTACTAACCGAGGCAGTTAACCTTGGTATCCGTGAATTGCTCGTGTATCTAGATTCGCAGCTTGTAGTGTTACAACTGAACGGACACTATTCGGTAAGGAACCTGTCCATTTTACGTCTGTATCTGCGTATTTGATTACTGGAAAGGAATTTTGACTACATTACATATCAACATATACCCAGGAATTTTAATACATTAACAGATGCAGTAGCAAATTTGGTATTAGACAGACATTTGCGCAATTTGTAAATCATCATCACATGTAAAGAAAGATCCATCCAGAAATAGATATGCATATATATAGATATCGAAATGTTTACATAGAGTGTGTCACATAAAGTAAAAAATATACATAATCGTCTTAAGTACATCCGGAGACGACACGTCTCTCAAAAAATAGGTGTGGTATAATCCCTAAGAGCTAATCTACATGGTGCTCATGATAACATGTAACTGCACACACTAAGCATCTCAGGATTCGGTGGATCCGACTCGGGACTCCCACCGTATGACGTTGGTACGCCATCGGTACATCCGCCAGCCGAGCATAGTCCGGGATCCCTCGGGCGATACCCTCGAGATTCTGGATCAACTCCTCTCCTCCCGTGCCCTCTCCCTAAGGATCAGGGGCGAGATGAGTCCTCCGCAAGATTGGAGACATCCCAGCTGGTCTCTCAGGGCCCACATCTGCATACATATATAAAATGTGTTAGGACGAATGTGTATTAACAACAAAAAAAACATAAAACATAAAATCAAAAAACATGAGGTCTTACCCAACTCCTCGTCCCAGTCATCTCCTTCTGGCAGTGGGAGATCTGGGTCTCCGGTGAAGTCAGTTCCTGCATATGGCCAGTCCTCCACTACAATCAACTCGCGCCGCAACCACCTAAAAAACTCCGGCCTCCAGGACATATGTTGGTCGCCTCCAGCTCTGGGCATTAGTGCTGCCCAGCGAGCCATTCTTGGCTCTCGTGGAACCGGCTCTGCTAATACGGCCCCTTGGCCCTGGAAGATTGGTAAGCGTTCCAGAATGAACGATACCAGGATGGAACCATAGCCAAACTGTTTCAGTTTAGCTTGTTTGCATTTTGTGAGCTGTCTCTTCATGTTTATTGTTACTGCTGTTGCCCAGTCAAACAGTAAGGGACTCATGCATTCTGAGGCCAGCAGGAGTTGGGCCTTTGTGGCCTCGTGCGGTGCCTGCGATCCTGCAGCTCGCGTGATGGTATGTAGGACAACTCTCAATGCCAGGTCGGGGACGGTGTGGATATCCACCTTTTTTCTCCCTGATCCCATTTGTGCGTCTGGGCACACTCGTGCCATCACTTCTTCCATCTTCTCGCCAGATGGTCTGCTCCCAGTCAGGATGGTTACCGGACCTCTGCGAGACAGTCCGGTTATGAAATACACATCGGAGACCTCCAGTTCCAATACCTGATCTCGCAGCTTGAACAGTTGTTCCTGTTCGTCCCAAATACTGATCAGATATCGGAGGAGCTCGGGCTGAGCTCGTAAACAGGGTGCAAGGAAGAACTTCTTTAGCCCACAGTTTCTGAGGGCATTCATGCAAGTCTCACTTTCTATGGCATGTTCATCCTCTTCTCCATGCTATCTTTCTTTCCACTCAATCACCATTTTGCTTGATTTCCTACATCCACATGGTCATTAACCCTTAATTAGATCTCTGATGGGCTTCAAATTTCATTTAAAATGATCAAAATCTCGAATTTTTAGGCGGAAATTTGGGTTGCGCCGCTGGCGCGACTGTTTTGTGAACAGTTGCGCCACGTGGCATGAGCCATTTGCATAGAAAAGCCCATTGGCGCGGGTCCGTGCCCGATACCCGCGCCAATGAGCGCAGCCCTAAAAATTCAAAGAGTGACCACAGAGGGCTGATAAATGAGGGAAAACTATTGAAAATGGATTGAAATGAAGAGCAGGGAAGCGCCTCTTACCTGTCACAGACGAGAATCTGAATGGTCAACCGGATCTGTCGCAATCGCTGTCAGAAGTTTGCACTCCAAAATGGACCACTGCTGCTTTTCACCAAGGTAAATAGTAAATGTAATTTTGTTTTTACCATTTTTTCATATTTATAACTTTTTCGACATTGGATGAGTTTTAAAAGTTATTTTTACCAAATATTTTAATATGTTATGTCGGAAATGGGTTTTATGCTTGCTTGGTATGTGTAGCGGCAGGTTTTTTGCGACTTTAACGGTGGAAACGAGTTGTATTTTATACTTTTTCGGACTCGGTAAATACACGAAAAAGTCACTTTGTAGTCATCTTTCAGCTCTTTTTTGACTCTCTAAACATGAAAAGATCACCGAGGCCCTTGTTGTTTCGATCTCGTTAAAATGGACACAAATCGACATCTACCCAGTATACGTTTAACCCTTTTTCGGGCTGGGATAGATTGATTACGAAAAAGGAATACCCTAGCCTATCGCGACTAGGAGGTTTTCTCGGATATTGTTTTCTACCTTTTCGGATCTGAGGAACTACTTACGAAAAGGGACCTGTGGAGTTTAATTTTTGCTGTCTTTTGAAACTCTCTAAACATGAAAAGACGTCGAGTTCTTCCTTTGTCAGACTCGTTAAACCCTGATGACATCGGATTCAGTCGAAATGACGTTCTCCGAGTTCCTCCTTCCTAGGGCTCGTTAAATGTACTAGGATGGATTCGCCCGAAAGGCGGACTTACATTACAAGCATATGCTATCCCCTTCAAGCTTGTTATCAAAAATAATTGGGGTACTCGCCAGAAATGGTGGGGGAAAAATGGAACTGTAATCATTGTCGTGTCGGCAGTATGTCGCTCTTGAACATGGCACTTGTCTACATTCGTGTCGAGTTGGGGACATCTCATCTCATTTTTCACTTGCTTCCATGGGTTTGGGTAATACTTTTTGACCTCTCCTCTGCTCATTTCCTTGTCACCATGACCTCTGATCCGTTGATGTCAAATACTGCCAAAACCACTATTAGTGTCGTTACATGTTCAAGAGAATTTGGCCTCTGCGAATATCAACCTTTCCTTTGTTTCTCATACGATCCTGATTCACAACAAAGCATCATGTTCCTCTATCTCGTGTCGATGATGTGGGAAACATTATGGCCCACCTTCGATCAAGGTCACTTCTTGTCGACTTCAACTCATTATCCAGGAAGTTGATCTAGAGACTCCTTTATGGTACCTTGGAGCCTGCATGCCTCAATGGCAGGTTCATCGCATTCGACGTGGGGTTTTCATCATTGGCCTCTGATCGAGTGATTCTGCGAGTGTTCGATGCCAGCTCATTGATTCACACGCCGTAGATTGTACCTGTAGTACCTTGAGGGCCATTGTCATTATTGGTGGTTCCTATCGCGTCTGTTAACAGCTCTCATCATTGGCTGGTAATCAGACGATGTTCTTGCATGTTCGACTTCAGCTCACATATTCGCATGCTTGAACTTGTACTTTATTTGGGTCGAGATGGAGCGCAAGACCCTGGATTGTGTCTGTTGTTATCCAGGCTGCGATTGTGGATTATTATCATTTTGTACATGACTCACTGATTGGATGGCTGCGACCATACCTGAGTCTATTTATTTTGATCTTTGCTGGATGGCTGCGCCCATACCCTGGATCCGGATTATAGTGTACTCTGTTTCGGATGGCTGCGCCCATACCGCATATACATCATGTACTTGAGATATCAGTTGTATTTTTCTACGCAGGTTTTCTGACGGCAGGGCTTCAGTTGAACATGATCTCGTAAAGCATTTCACCCCTCACTCTCTCGGGCCTCATACTTTAGGGGGCATCTGTTACACAATAATTTGTCACTGTCCCTACCATTTCCCGTCCTGCACAATGGAGGACCCATTATGTGACCTGTGAGCAATGTCATGCCTTGAAACCATCATCATTGCATTCCTCTAAATATGAGCTTCAATTTCCCTAAAGACATCTCCTTGCAAAAAATCATGAAAACATCTCCTTTTGCATTGGCGCGGGCAGACTGTTCATCACTCGCGCCAATGGGGAAAATCCTGCAAAGAGGCCACGCCAACTGGCGCTCTGTCCCAGAGCAGCAGTCGCGCCAGTCAATTTAAGGAGTGTTTTTTAAATAAAGATGGCGGAAGTTGTGTTTCAACAAACTCAGAAACCATTGCCCATATTGAGTTGGGAGGTTTGGCTACAGAAGTTCTATGGAAGGGAAGTGGTTTGCCACCTTTCATGGAACCTTCCTCCATGATAGGGCCAATCCCACAATAATAGGGATCCCAACTCCCTCCTTCCCCATCTATAAAAGCTTGCCTATTGCCATTGCAAGCTAGTCTTGAAGTGCCTAAGCTTTGAATCTCCTAATTCCCAAGAGCCTTTGTGCTGTAAGAGCCCTCTTTCTTCCCATAAGGCCGACTCAAGTAAGGAGAATATCGTCGAGAGACTCTAGAGAGGTTTTCCCTTTCCCTGGCGAGCTTTGCGAGACGTGAACGACTGGGGACCCTTCCGAAGGAGATCACAGCGTCAGAACATTGGTTGTACTCTCTTTCGATTGCTTATCAATGAATGACTACCGGTTATGGTTCCACTCTGTTTTTCGCTTATGTTAATAATGAGTTATATCCTTTCTGACTGATATATAGTTGCGCATTCTGGATTTTATGCTTGTATTCGTGTTGTTTCTTGCATGTGCAGGTGTCCATTCACGGAGATCGTGGGGATCGTGATCTGCCAAGGCTGAGGAACGGGAACACTGTCTCTTCTACGAATCATAGCACTGGACTCCAGGTAGGCCTCCATCGTTGGCTTATTTATTCGCAATTAGGAACTTGCATTGTAGCATTTGATGATTGTTGCTAGACCCCTGCTGGGCTAGTAGGGATCGCCTCTGTCCGCAGAGGGGATTTACCTCCTCAACAATTACAAATACAAATTGCAACAAGGCACGATATTTTTTCCTTCCTTTACTAAAATTGACCAAAATCACTACAAATATCTTGCTTAGCAACTATTGGATCTCTTTAAGAATATGACAGTGTTTCCTTTGCAACATCTGGTAATAGTGCAATTGCTAGTTATAATTTTTTTATAAAAAAATTACTATAAAAATTAGAAAAATATGTTTTTTCTATTTATTTAAAAAAATACATTATCCTCTCAACAAGAAACAAATCGTAACTTAATAAAACAATTATATGTACTGATTAAACCTTGAGTATTTTTTTTATTATTATAATTTTTTTGTTGCATGCTATTAAAACCCAAGTAGTGATTTCTGCACATATGGCATCGTCGTGATTTCCACAAATATCTCTAGTATGCCTAATGACTTCCCAATGAAATTTCCATCATTGATATTCTTAACCTATATTAAACTCACAATTCACTATTGACTATCTATGTAATCACAGCCATTGCTCCAATTTTGTGAATTAACTTTTTTGGATGATGATGAAATAATAATTTTCTTACTCTAAGTTATTCCTATTTCCTTGAACTTTTCAAGAATTAAAAATTTTGTTTTTATTATATTTAGTTAAATTTTTTATGTTTTAGGAATATTTCAACTAATTATTATATTTCATAATTTTATTCTAAACAAAGTGGAATTTCTTGATTAAATTTAAATCCAATTTTAATTATGAAGAATTTACAAAGTATTATTGACATCTTTATAGTGTTTTTTTTTCTTACTGAAAATAGAATTTATTAGAATCGTATTTTTTTTTTCATTTTTGGTGTGATGTATTTTTGTTGGATAGTTGACCTTATCAGGATGATAATTAGCATCCAGTGTGTTGGCATTGTTGTCAACTAGGCTAGCATTGATGTGCATGAAGTGTCAAGCTTAGGGGTTTCTTTTGGTTGTTACAGTATTTAGTAGAGAACCATCATAGTAGTAAGAAAATTGAAGAATCTATAAATATTATAACTATGGCAGTTTGGAGGCATGAGTTTTGAAGACATTTATACATCGAGAGATATGTTCAAATGTTCCTAGAAGTGACACAATTGGATAGTGCTCGAAAGAGATTTCCAACGATATGCTAAAGTTTGAATTTGGCCTTAGTGAGTGAAATATATGGTTGGTCATAGTTGGCTAACCTTAAGGGTCAAATTTGGTGTTTTGGCAACACGGGCCTAACAATTTAGTCATCATACATGTGGCACTTAATGGATAGGTGACAGTTGATGGGCCCCATTAATAGGTACATAATAAGGTCCATCTCGCCTTCCTTCAACCTATATTTACCTGCTTCCTCGCATTTAATAACATTTTTTTTACTATAATGTGTTTATTAGGAAGACTAAAGGATGTTTGTCATATATCATGGCCTAATATGATTAATGTGCAGGAAACAAGTGCATTTGTGTGCATTTACTATGTAGAGATGTGTTGGAGGCAACTGAAGAAGATATGGGAGGTTTTCCCCCTACATTCACTCACCTACAACTCGACTTACTCGTATTTACTCACCCACAATTCAAATATCTTCTAATGATTGATGCACTCAAGGATTTTGAGGATCTCAGGGGGCTAGATCCACCTTTTTTAGGGATTTTGGAAGGAAGAAATTATTGAGAAATATAGGGGTAGATAAATTAGGTGATTTCTCTTCTTTGATAACTGCTTGTGGTGTGTTTTTACTTAACTTGATTTGCTTCTTCTTTCACTTGATTATAATTAGTGTTATCTAACATAAAACAACTACCAAACAATAAAGAGAAATGAGACAAGAGGACACAAGATATAGGCTATCAGCCAAGGCCAAAACCTCGATTTCAACTTCCTTCTTAAACTTCAATTGCTTTTTAAGGTTTCTTCTTCTTTAAGATCAAACTCCTTCTTTCTTCTTCACATTACTTGGATGTGTGTCCAAATGAGGTCGAGTTCCTCCTTATATATAGGCTTTATAGGGTGTTCGACTTGATCTTCCATGTAGGCTGACTTGTTGGAGCTTGTTGACAAGGTCTTGAAGGGTCTTTTATGACTCAAATAAATGTCTTTACAGTATGTAACATGCCCAAAAGGGTCTTCCATATGTTGAAAAGTAAACAAGAAATGTGTTTCTAATTTAATTTTCCCTTAATTAAATTGGACAATAAAATGTAATCTTATCTCATAATCACTTGTAATAGTTAATTGAGTGTGATAAACTCAGTTAGCTCATGAATTTAGAGTTGAGGGTGGTTGGTGAGGCATGGCGAGTGATTCTATGTGTTTTAGAGTTCGAGTTGCAGTTAGTGCATTATTTTAATGCATGAGAAACAAATTATCTCAATTAATTGAGTTAAAATCAGTTTAACTAGTTGTAATTGTTCGTTGCACTAGTGAGAGGTCAAGTGAATTAAATCAGATTTAATTCACATGTAGTGATATGTCATGTAACTAATGATTTACTATTAATAGCTGCATGCATGTTAGTTCCAGTGAAGACCCAGTTGAGACAAAGGTTAAAGGGATGTTAACTATCATTTGTATCATTAGTAGGTTGCCCGCATGTAGTAAAACAAGAATAGGATTTCCCATGAGAATTGCGTAGTTTTGAAAGGCTGAAATTCCTAATGAATAGGGATTGCATTCCACATGAATTGCGCAAGCAAGGCGAACTGAGCAGAGGCTGAAAATTAGCTAAGTGTTGGCCGATTTTGTCCAGATCAGTGTGAGACAGTTGTGAGAGTACAAGAGACTCTTGTGAGAAGAGTGCATTGTAATTGTTTCATGATTCCTTGGTGAATATACAATAGAAGATAGAAGGGTTTTGAGAAACAAGCTTTCCCTGGGAAATTATATGTGTCATGGTTTGATTTGCTTCTTTATTTACTTGTTGTGATTTGCGGTTGTGTTTATTTTCCGTAATTAATTTGTAGAAGGATTCAGTATCTTGCCTTAGAATATCGCATGATCGGATTGAATCCATTAATATACATATTGTTTGTATAATTTCTACATCGTATTAGAGCATAGGAAATCACTATAGTGGAGAATAAATTGAGTTTGTGCTTAATAGAATTCAAATTTGCAAAAGTATTCTTTGGTGCAAGAAGCGGATCAAGATCAAGATGGCTTTCAATGGCTTGAGATTGGAATATCCACTCGAGGGAAATTCCAATTATATTGCATGGAAAGACAAGATGGAGGTGTTGAAAAGTGTAACTAGGTCGGTCTTCATGTTGAATATGTAATTATGTACTTATGTAAAGAAGAAGTAAAAAAAATAATAAAATGTATTTTTGTTTTACTTGCTTCATGGGTTTCATGAGCAAGATTTTATTATAGGTCTATAGACTTCTTCTTGATGTTTATTAGGATTTTTCTTATGTTCATAAGTGTAATTAAGAGTCATGTAAATGAAGTGTCTAATCTAAAGAATGTCCTCCAAGACCTTGCGGAAGAATGGCCTTCAAGACTGCCCATATTCAATGTTGAAGATAAGCCTATTTGTTGCAGTGAAGTCAACCTACATGATGGCTAGAAGGTAGGCTTATTAACTAACAACAACAACTATATATACCCAGTTGGAATGCGTAGAAAAACAGAGAACATAATTTCAGCTAGCTCTGAAATTTAGTGTTGATTGTTCTGAGATCAGTGCAGATTTCAGGAAGGAGAAAAGTGCAGATTTCAACGTGGGTTAAGGAAAGAATTAAGTGCAGATTCCTCTGTGATGAAGTGCGGTCTTCAGGAAGGGATAAGTGCGGATTACGGGATAGAGTCTAATCTGATATATACTTGAATCAGGGTCAAACTGCAAAGAAGAAAAGATAACTGCGTTTAAGTGTTTTTTTTTCTTGAACAAGGCTTTGCGTATTGCCATGAAGTAACATTGTAGATCAGAAGTAATTATATACCTACATTTCATGTGAATTTTGGCAGTGCCCTATGTGTAGCAAAGTCCCTACATAATCTAAAGAAGAGATCAGTTTGAAAAGTGTGAGAAAGCGAGGAAGGTAAATCTAGGATTTACCTTCCTAACTACAGTTCAAGAAATATAGCTCCAAGTATATACAAAGTAAAGATGATTTAGTTTCTGATGTGTTAGTGTCAGAATTTTCATTCTACCATCAGTGATCAAAATCACTCTTTACATATTCATTCTAGGGGTCTGACTTAGAAATTTTTTATCATTCCACTAGGTCATGTAAAAATTTGGTCACTGATTAGGATATTGAGATCATTACTAATCCTTTCACTTCCATGGTCAATGGAAATCATCATGGTCAGGGAATTCATTGTTGGAAGAGTCCCATAGTCATCATGGTCATCATTCATCTCATTCTTCCATGTTGTGCCATCATTAGGTCATATGGTCAAAACCATGAAAATTTTTCATTTCACCATGTTGTAGCTTCTACAACACCCTCCAAAAATCCCACTTAAATTTTTTTTGAGCCCCTTGAAAGTAGAGAAAGCCAAGTGAAAATCAATAAGGTTAAGTCGCAAAGTCGTAGAATTCATTTTTTAGAAAATTGCGACCCTGCGACCTAAGGGTCGCAAGGTCGCAAGGTCGCTGAGTCGCGAATCCCAACTTTTAAAGAAAACTGTGACCTAGCGACCTTGCGACCCCGCAACCCCAGATCGCCAGGTCGCAAGGTCGCGAAGTCGCAAATCGCAAATTTTAATGAAAACTGCGACCTCGCGACCTTACGACCCCAGGTCGCCAGGTCGCAAGGTCGCCAGGTCACGGATCCCCTAAGTCACGAAACTTGCGACCTAGCAACCCCGCATTAATTGCCCGCACATGCGACCTTTTATATAAAGGAGGTCGCCAGGTCGCATTTTTCACAATCGGCGAATAGAAAAACGGCTCTGACAGGTCGACTGGCGCGATTTTCCCGGGTGAACTTGAAGAAGACATAGAGTGCATACCTGTTTTATCAGATTCTAGTGACATGGCACCCCCGCTGTCCCGGAAGAAGGACAAGCAAGTGGTGGAAGAAGTTGTCGAGCTGGACATGGTATCCCCACCCCCAATATACAGGGATACACTATGTACATTTGCAAAAGAAGACAACATGCGATGGTACCAGGTGTATCATGAGTTCGCCATACCGGAAGAGGAATTCCCAGAAGATCTCCCAGACCGGGAAATATACTTGGCAGTCAAAAGGTCCAAACTACAACTGGCAGGGGCGCATCCAGCCATATTTCCATGCCCAGAGGTTATAGACTGGATCATACAAAAGACAGATCCCAAGAAGTTCGTGATCCGAGACAGCGAAGGCAGGGCTTTCGCTACGCTCGTAGGCTCGGATGCTCACCTTTATTACTCGTTGCCTCGCCCAGAAGAGTACTTCACACCAGAATGGGCTATTGCTCACGCAGTTCCTGTAGTTGATACTATTAGACAATGGTGGGAGGAGCCCGAGAAATTTAAAGTCAAGAAAGACCAAGAATATCCGGTGGCTAGCCTGAGAAAGGTCTATAAATTAGTTGCCGCTATGCTTTGCAGGCTTTACGGGCGCTCTGATTGCTCCACTTTCAGCGGTAGTTGGGCTACTATCATGGAGCATGTGACGACACATGGCACCCGTTTCAACTGGGCTGGCATATTGATGACTTCGATGCAGACAAACTTGTCCGTGGCATTGGCCCCAGAAGATGGAATGCCTTCCGAATTTTACATGGCCTCTTACCTACTGGATGCTGTCTGTGCAAGATTACACTTTGAGGGATGGGCACACAACTGGGATTCCGCGCAGACTCGTGCAATTCATCTGCAAATCAGGGTGTTTTGGGAGTCCAAGTATAAACAGGATATATAGCAGATCTCCCAAGTATTTATCCCCTCTCTATATAGAAGACTATTTGGCCAAGACGCCCCCTGCATGTCTTGTCGAGCCATAGAGACTCTAATCCAAGTGGCACATTGGTTCCCTTTCGCCGGATATACTTTCATCCGAGTTTTTGGATCTTACAGGGCACCACATGCTATGCCTCGCTTTGTTACAGACAAAATGCTCATTCAGGAGGTATGCTTCCAAATGTATCAAGGCTTCTCCAGCGTCCTGTCTAAAGGAAAAAAGAAGTCGTGGCCCACGCTACCCCTCACCATCGGCGCGTGCACAGTGAAAGACTTCAAAGAAGTAGCAGCGGAGGGAGAAGCGATGAGAAGCTATCAGCTTGGGGCGCTAGAACACCGAACATATGACCCGGAGAAAATAGTTTTTGAAAACTGCAAGAAAGATAAATTTAAGTGGACTTATCAGCATATTGAGCGCCCGGCAGAAGACGAAAGAAGGAACTGGTATAACGCTGAGAGACAATTTTCTCCGGAAGTAGACTTGGGCCAAGAAGATCCGGATGATCAGGGCCTGGAAGAAAGAAGTCATCAGTTGGGAGGTGCCTCTTCCTCTTTACCCAAGAAGTCTCGGACTAGCACAGGGCTTACTACATCTATCCAACAGAAAGAAGCAGAAGAAAAATCCCAGCAAGAAAGGGAAAAGAAGATAAAGGAGGATGAGGAAGAACGCCAGAAGAGTGCGACGACAACGCAGAAGAAGAAGCAGGCCAAGGAGGCCAGGAAAGAAAAAGAGGAAAAGGAGGCACAGGCCGCAGCAGAACGGCACTCAAGGCAGAGCTAGACAAAGCAGAAGCTGAACGCCAAAAGAAGGCCGAACAGGCTGCTGCAGCTGAGCGGAAAAGGAAGGCCGAAATAGAAGCAGCAGCAGAAGCTGAACGCCGGCGAAAGGAAGAGGAGGAAAAGAATAGAGAAGAAAAGGAGGATGACATGCTAGAAGACATCGAGGTGACTCCCCTCGAGATACCTCTGGGCAGTACCAAGCTCTCTGATGTTAGATCCCCCCAGGGGCAGGAAGAGGATGTATTTGATCTCACCAGACTCACATTCGATCAATTCTCTTTCAAAATCCGGCAAGAGAAAAGAAGGTCACTGGCGCAAAGTCCCTCTGCCACATCCACGGTTGCAACAGGCAAAGACATAGTCCTTGATACCAGGACTAATCCTGTAATGATAGCATCGGCGGGTATTGCTTTCGCCGCAGCCACGGAAGAGAACGTAACCAGAATGAGTAGAGAAATAGTATCTCTACTAAATAGACTGCAAGCAGCTGAGCAGCGCGAGAAAAGAGCAGAGCAGGAGAAATCAGAGTTGAGAGCAGAAGTTCAAAAACTTCGAAACCAGACTCCACCGGTAAATGAAGTCCCACTGGCCATTTTCAAGGAGTGTGAAGTGTTAGAAGTAACCATGAGGCAGGTGTATGGAGAAATGTTCACCATCAAACAAACAGTCGCCCCACTGGTAAGAGCACGAGCAGAAACCAAGCAAAAGCACGAGCAGCTCAGGGAGGCCTCACAGGCCTTAGACAGAATGATGGACTGGACAGTGCGATACCCTCAGGCACCTGAGAATTTTCCCAAGAGGGATTGGATTCATACACAGGATGCTAAGGTTCAGCTCCGTATGGCAATACAGTCTAAGGACAAACTATCTAAGGACCTGGACAAAGTAATGTCTTCATATAACCACCTGATCAGCGGCATCGACTCGATGCACACTTTGCACCACATTCCGTCGCTTGGGGCATTGGACGAAGAGAAAGCCTGGGAACAAGTGGGTCAGGAGATCCAGTCATTTCTGCAGCCTATCAAGCAAGCCGCTGCTGCTCCCGAGACCGCGGCATCTCAAGAACATCTGGGTCAGTTTATTGCCACTCCAGTTCGGATTTATACCAAACTTGCCTCTCTTTCCAACCAGATCTCACAGAAAAGGGAAACCCTAGTGCCAAATGCTTTGGAATGCATGCATCGGTTGAAAGAGGAGGTCCCTCTTTTTTCCCCCATAGCGGCAGAGAACCAGACATGGCAAGATTTTCTCAAGGAGCAGCAGATTGACACCCCCGACCTCACCATTATGCGTCCATTTGCGTAGCCTAGTAGCAACAAGGCATTGGGGACGGTTAGAGACAGGTCGCAGATTGCATCGCCTGGGCAAGTCGCAGGTCGCACTTCCTATCCAGGTTGCAAGTCGCATGCACCAGACAAGTCGCAGGTCGCAACCTCTTCCAGGTTGCGAGGCAACTTAACAGACAGGCAGGCAAAAAGTCGGGAAGCCCAAAGGGAAATTTTTGTACTATAAAGCTCCCTACGGGGAAAGGGACAAAGGGCTTTTCTTTTTGGAGACTCAAGAGCTACATTGCATTGTATTGAAAGATCATATTCTTAGGCATATGAATACGAATACTTGTTAAAACCCCTTTGTCAGATGATGTGTTTTGCTGTGACAGCACTGTGTGTATTCCTTGAACAGTTTCAGAACATCCTATGATTAAGGAAACTGCATTTTCAATAACATCATTTATGCATCATGTTTATCTATGCTTGTGTTAATGATGTTCAGTTCTTCATCGCTTTCTAAATGGATGTTAATACCTTTGTCTATTAGCATTTCGTTTTATCTTTAAGGAAGTAAAGGAGGATCTTTCCATTAAGAACTATTTCCTCTGTGGTCAGATACCTTACAAGCATAACCCCAAAGACGTGCCGTTAACTGCATCTCTTCGGGCGTATATGTTTTATTTATTCTCTTGCTACGCATAGTGTTGTGGACATGTTCAATGCATCAATCATGTATTTTGTATCATGTGAATAAGTGTGTGTCTGTAGGTTCAATCAGGTTCTTTTGAGACCGGAAGGGAAGGCGTCTTAAGAGGTAGCCGGACCCACACTCCGGACGGGATCCCTACTCCAAACGGTTCAAGGTCTAATTGGGACTTTCTACAGGGGAGATCCCCTACTATTGGCCGGACATATTTTCCCGTCAACAGATTTGGCGCTAGAAGGAGGGCCTGAATGGCAGCCTCCCAGCATACAACCAACTTTCCATCACAAACTCCCCACGGGGAGGTCATAAACAATGAACCTATCCCTCCTCCTCTGGAAGATATCCCAGGGGGGGAGACTCGATATTACGAAATCACCAGAGCGCAGTTGAGAGCCTTACGCCAGCTACCCGCGATCTTATCAGAAATTTACGATTTACCCCAATCATGGAATTCCTTGCCCACACTAGAACTCCTACTGAGAACATCACTCGTAACGGTGCTCTTGTGAGTACCATACCCGAGCTCGTAAATCTCATGCTGGAAGACCTCGGCACTGCTGTTGAAGAAAATGACCCGATTCTCCAAGAGGGCGAAGAATTTGGCGACACCGAACCTTTCCCCGAATCCCAGCCTAACCAGACTCGGCAAAACAACAACCAGGCACATCCCCCACCTGGGGATGGTGAAGAAGAAAGAGGCCGAGGAAATGTAGACGGGGGAAATAGGGCTCGCAGAAATGAAGGAGAAAGGAATAGAGCTCGTAGAAATGAAGGTGAAGGAAATAGAGGCCGAGGGGCTGGAGGTAGAGGAGATAGAGGTCGAGGCCAAGGAAACCAAGCTCGCAACCGTCACCCAAACCCAATAAGGCCTCCTGTCCACAACTTGGGATATCTTAGAGACTTTCTTTACCGTGAGAGACATCAAGACAAACACTCTCGTCATGAGTCAAAAGCATCGGTCTCAGGTTCGGGAGGTGAATCTGAGCCTGAGTTTAGGCACCACCAGTGGGCTAGGAGAGTGAAACCCCTAGCCTGGATGGCTCAGTCCCCATTAAATCTTTTGGGCCCACTCCACAATCTGCCTAGACATCCGGAGAAACACCTCCCCAAGTTTGATCCTGAGAAAGGTACCTTAGCTAAAGATCATATAAGCAGCTTCTATTTGTCTCTGCAAATCATGAGAGTCTAGTCCAATGATGTCGCATGTCGACTGTTCCCCCATACTCTCGAAAACAAAGCGGCCACATGGTACCGCTCTCTACCCAGTGCCTCTATCACTTCATGGGACCAATTCCGTCGCGTATTCCTGCAGAAGTTTTCAGAAGATAAAACTCCTTCCATGCTTCTCACGGAATTGAGCACCATCAAGTGTCATAAAAAAGAGAAGGTTAAGGATTTCAACCAACGCTTCGCTACCATACTGCAGAAGTTTCCCCCAAACCTGGCGTTGGATGACTCAATCACCATTGACTACTATACCAAGGCTCTCCCTAGGGACATCGCCGTTTTCGTCAAACGTGAAGCCTGTGCTACCCTTACGGCTAATTATGAGGCTGCTCTCGCTGTAGAGAAAGACATGCTTTCGATAGGGGCCATCGATCACGAAGGGAGAGATGATAACAAGCCTAACACAAAAAGGGGTCAGTCCTTCACTCCTAAGACCACTGATAGGGATAAAGATGCGTTTGATTTCGAAAGCATGGCAAAAACCCTCAAGCTCTTAACGAATGAAGTCACTGACCTAAGGAGAAAGGGCACAGAATCCACAACTAGCACTAAACCACCCAAACCCTTTTTCAGAAAAAGCAATCCCAACGCTAACAGACCTCCGTCTAACCCAAATACTGCTCTCAATGTGGAAGAAATAGGGAAAGATAACTTCTGTTCTTTTCACCAAGCTGCCCACTCTGAAAAAACGTGCCCTCAATGGATTGGCAGCATGACAGCAGTAGTTAATCAGCTTTTAGATGACCAAACCCCAGGGGATGTGACGGAGGATGATGTTTTAGATCATGATGAGGATCTGCCCTCGAATGAAGAACAAGGATACTCTGTCCTTGCTTTTGACATAATCCGAGGTGGGGACAACCTTACCTCCATTGATATCAACATGGTAGACAATCCCAAAGACCAGCCCGTACGGAATTATAGTCTAAGGAGAAAAGGACCTGTTCCCGAGAAATATTATGAAGACAAGAGAAGGGCTTTCCTAAGGAAAATTCTGCCCCCAGGAAACGGAAAACAAACTGCTCTGGAGAAGCCCGCCAACAACATTACCCGAGCAAGTCAAAAGGGCAGGCTCTCGACAGAATCCCCAAAACCATCTACTGAGCCTAACCCTCAACCAGATTCTAGCTATAACATTGTTGAGGATATGAAAAAAACAAGAGCAAATATCTCTCTCTACGAGCTTGCCCGCATTACGAACCAAAGAGAGCTCATTCTAAAAGCTTTCGCCAATACTTCAACTACGAAGACTGTGAGCAACACGTCTGTGCAAGCCGGTCCAGATGTCCAGTCTATAGTAAACGCCATCAATACCAACTCAAGAGGATCCACGCCTCCTTTCCTTTTGTCCTTCGAGATTTTTAACTTCAATGTCCACAACTGTCTAGTCGACTCCGGTGCCTCTACAAACGTCATGCCCCTATCTGTCTGTAAGAAGCTGAACATTCGCCCAGAGAAAACCGACGCAAAGATCATACAACTCGACAGATCACAGGTGCCAGCCGTAGGAGAGTTGAATAATGTCATCATACGCCTGTCGTCAGACTCTAGGGTCCATCAATGCATTGACATTGTGGTTGTCGACATCCCTGAAACATACGGTCTATTGCTTAGCAGGGACTGGTCCAGCAAGCTGCAAGGCTATTTCGCCACCGACTGCTCCCACTTATGGCTTCCTTACAAGGGGCGGAATAATAAAATCAAGGTCGAAAGTGAACCATATATGAAACACACCGTGACTAATTTGGATTCCATTAATGAACCCATCATCTTTGCTCAGGAGGAGCTTGGCATGTGTTTTCTGGAAGCCATATTCGGATGTTATCAACCTCTTCTGTCTTCATTAGGCCCCGAGGTCCAATCTGAACTAACACTTGTCGCGGAGGAGCAAGCCACCCCTGTCTCACACCAAGCCGAAAACCCTCCACCACATATTACCCCTAAGGAGCCGGAGAGTGACTTGTGGACCTTGTATTATGACGGTTCCAAGACCCATGACGGAGCTGGTGCGGGCTGCATCTTGCTTGACCCTCACACGAATAAATTCTTGATCTCATGCCGGCTAGAGTTCCAGTGCACCAACAACACTGCCAAGTATGAGGCTTTAATCCTCAGACTTAAGAAGGCGCTGGATTTGAAGGTAAAATACTTACAGGTCATTGGAGATTCCGAGATTATCACTCGCCAGGTACGCAACACTATTCACTGTTTATCTCCACATCTAAAGGCGTATCAACAAGAGGTATGGCGTTTGATTTCTGCTTTTGATGCTTTTGGAATTAAATCAGTTCTTAGAATGCATAATGCAGCAGCGGATACTCTGGCTAATGCTGCTGCTAGATTTACCCCTTTGAGGGATGGGTTTTCCATCGAAGTTATATATAGACCCTCCGTGCCAGACAACATCACTAACTTACGCGTCTTTGACGATGATCAACAGGTACTGGAGTTTATGTGTAACTCGAAGATATTCAAAGACGCTGCAATAGATGAAGATGATCACGATCAAGCTGTGCAGGAAGAGTATGAGAAACGTAAAGGGAACCCCATGCCAAAGGGGGTAGTGTCACTTGAGAAACTCTTTGATCTGCAGAGCCGTTTTCGAGGGCCCCCGAATACTAAAGTGCAAAGCTCCATTTTGGCCCATTGACAAGTGAACTTGGGATCAGAAGATAACCCTAAGTTCGTCAACCTTGGGAAAGACTGTACCACCCAGGAGGCGCAGGCTTTCACACAGCTATTTCGCAAGTATCGTGACGTATTTGCTTGGACATATGATGACTTACATACGTATGATACTCGAATTATCCAGCATGTTATACCCATGAAGGAAGGCACAAAACCGTTCTAGCAAAAGCTTAGAAAAGTACATCCTACTTTGGAACCATTGATTCTGAAAGAACTCAAGAAGTTCTTGGATGCACGCATCATTTTCAAAGTTCGTCACTCCACGTGGGTGTCAAATTTGGTACCCGTACGAAAGAAGTCTGGCGAGATCCGCTTGTGCGTATATTTCTGCAATCTGAATCGGGCCTCAAACAAAGACAACTACTCGGTGCCACCCATGGAACAGATATTACAAGCCGTTTCTAGATCTGAAATGTTCTCCCTATTAGATGGCTTCTCTGGTTATAACCAGGTGCTGGTAGCTGAACCAGACAGATTGAAGACGACCTTTCGAACCAAGTGGGGAACTTTCGCGTTCAGACGTATGCCTTTTGGATTAATCAACGCAGGGGCAACTTTCCAAAGGGCCATGGATATAGCCTTCAGGGGGCTGATAGGCCAGAGTGTGGTTGTCTACTTAGACGACGTCACCGTGTTCTCAAAACACCGTGGCGACCATATACGCCACCTCAGACAAATTTTTGAAAGGTGTAGAAAGTATGGGATTTCACTTAACCCGAGGAAGAGTGTTTTCGCCGTGGCAGAAGGAAATTTACTGGGCCATATCATAACTAAGCAAGGCATTGTCGTCGATCCGGAACGGGTGAAAGCCATTGCTCAAATTCCTCTTCCCAGGAGTAAAAAAGCAATGCAATCTTTCCTGGGAAAGATTAATTTCATACGGAAATTTATATCTGATTTCGCACAGATAGTCAGGCCATTACAAGGAATGATCAAGAAGAATGCTGCCTTCAATTGGAATCTGCCGGAAAAGGAAGCTTTCGACCAAATCAAGCAAGCTATAGCCGAGGCACCCTCCCTCCAAAGTCTAGATTTTGGCAGAATTTTTATCCTGTATACTTTCGCCTCGGATTCATCTCTGGCAGCCGTCCTCACGCAGAAAGATGGAAATAATGACGAGCGGACTATTTCATTCATGAGCACTGGTTTGCAAGGAGCTGAAATGAATTATCCCGAAATCGAAAAACAAGCCTATGCGGTCTATAAAGCAGTCAAGCATTTCAGATCGTACATCTTAAAAAACCATGTCACGGTGTTTGTCCCCCACCCAGCTGTTCGCTCACTGTTCATGCAGCAGGAGCTGGGCGAGAGGTAAGGCAACTGGGTGGCATGCATGCAAGAGTATGATCTAGAGTTCAAACCAGCGCGCACAGTTAAAGGACAAGGTTTATGCCAAATGGCTGCGGAAGCTGCAAGTTCCCATGCAGTTGAAGAAGAGTATTGGGAGCAAGAAATCGATATGTACCAAACTGACATCGTACCTCAGCTGAGTAGCCCTTCCTGGTATTCTGATATCTCAAGATATTTAGCCCATGGTGTCTTGGACCAAGCTTAAACTGCCCGGCAGAAACGCGTGATAAGACTCAAAGCTGCATCTTATCAGCTGACCCAAGGAAAGTTGTTTAAGAAACATTACGATGGGGTCCTGTTATGCTGCTTGGAACATGACGAAGTGCAGAAAATCTTGACCGAGCTGCATGACGGACCGGCTGGAGGAAATTTTTCCGGAGATACTACCGCCCATAAGATAATGCGCACAGGATACTATTGGCCTACTCTTTTTAGATATGCGCATGCATATGTTCGGAAATGCATCTAGTGCCAGAAGTTTGCAAACCGAGAAGCACGACCAGCCGCCCCCTTACTCTCAGTAGCAGTGGAGGAGCCTTTCCAATAGTGGGGTTTGGATGTAATTGGTGAAATCACACCTCACTCTGCCAAACAACACCGGTATATCCTTACAGCTACTGATTATTTCACCAGGTGGGTCGAAGCAACACCTTTACGCCGAATTAATGATCAGGAGGTAATAGAATTCCTCACGCATTCCATCATCACCAGGTTTGGCGTTCCAACTTCTTTGGTTTTCGATAATGCGACTTACTTCTCATCTTTTAGATTATATGATTTTGCGCTGGAAAATGGTATTGTTTTGAAACATTCTGCAAATTACTATCCCCAGGGAAATGGATTAGCTGAGTCAACTAATAAGAATCTTATTCGTATCATTAAGAAGACCCTGCTGTCCCACCAGCGCAACTGGCACAATGCCCTTCACAATTCACTTTGGGCTGACCGTATCACTCCCAAGTCTTCCCTAGGCACCTCTCCATATTTCCTCGTGTATGGAAAAGAAGTTGTTCTCCCTCCTCATCTATCTCTCCCTGCCCTTCAGCTGTCCCAAGAATGTCATGGTACCCCATGCCCTACCTTGCAGACTCGAATCGACACCCTGCTGAAGTTGGAGGAAGAAAGGAAAAAAACCCGGGAAAAGTTCGCCATCCACCAGAGCCGAATCAAGAGATGGTTTGATAGAAAATCCGCAGGGAATAAAAATTTTGAGGTAGGAGACCTGGTCCTTAAGTGGGACAAAGCTCATGAGGAAAAGGGGAAGCATTCCAAGTTCCAAGCACTATGGACAGGCCCTTTCCAGATTAAGGAGAAGTTAGGATCCCACACATTTAGATTGCAAACCCTTGAGGGACGAGTCGAGGTCCTCCCGGTAAACGGGCATGACCTCAAACACTATTTCACTTAGCTGCCCTTAGAGGGCTATCTTATCCTTGTACCATAGTTTCTTTACTCGTATTTGTTAAAAAAAAATTTAAAAAAAAAAAAAAATAATAATAATAAAAGTTTAATGGAAGGATTTGTTAGAACCACGCAATTGGCACACTACAACAGGTTCTATTCTGATGGAAAGCCTTTTCCGATAGACTCAAAGGCGGCAAAATATTTCTTGTTCTCTGCACCTGAAGGTAGCATATCACCGAGCTCAAGTCATCAAGCAGGAAGCTTACCTCGCCAGTCTGAGAGGGTGTCTGCAAAAGAAAATACGGTGTAGTGGTAACCAGACCAGAAGGGAAAAGAGGTACTCTATGCTACGACAGGGTATCTGGGAAAAACCAAAGTCCTCATACCAGACCAGGAACAACCTCTCTGCAAGCAAAATAAGTCGGGATCCCTCATCCGCCCAGGCTAAATCGCCATCTCAAATAAGTGCCACGAGCACATCTAAATAAGTGCCTCAAGCACATTCAAAATAAGTGCAAAAGCACACTAATAAAGGGTAAAGGATTGAGAAAGGCTTCCTGCGCAGAGAGGTGATGTAACGACTCCGCCGGGGTACTGACCAGGCTCGCTGGCAGTGGAGCAACGTTCACGATTCCTAGGCAGTGACTCCACCGGGACCGAAAGGTTCGCTGGTAGCGGAGCAACACGATGAGGACGAAATAATCATACCAGACCCTGAAGCTGCTTGGAGTTTTCCAACCTTTCCAGTCCGGAAACCTAAAGGAATGAATTTTGGTTAAATAGCACCCGAACAGGCCAGCAGATTGAGCAGACCAGCAAGGTGCCAAAGGGCTAGGCTGTATCAACCGTAAGGTAAAGGAAAACGGCCAGCAGAGGCCCCTCCCTCCACCCGCCAAGACTAACCATCGGCAGAGACTCTAAGTTCGTCCAGTGAATCGCCATTTGTTGTAGCTTCTACAACACCCTCCAAAAATCCCACTTAAATTTTTTTTGAGCCCCTTGAAAGTAGAGAAAGCCAAGTGAAAATAAATAAGGTTAAGTCGCAAAGTCGCAGAATTCATTTTTTAGAAAATTGCGACCCTGCGACCTTGCGACCCTGCGACCTAAGGGTCGCAAGGTCACAAGGTCGCTGAGTCGCGAATCCCAACTTTTAAAGAAAACTGCGACCTAGCGACCTTGCGACCCCTGATCGCCAGGTCGCAAGGTCGCTAAGTCGCAAATCGCAAATTTTAATGAAAACTGCGACCTCGCGACCTTGCGACCCCGCGACCCCGCGACCCCAGGTCGCCAAGTCGCAAGGTCGCGAGATCGCAGATCCCCTAAGTCACGAAACTTACGACCTAGCGACCCCGCATTAATTGCCCGCACGTGCGACCTTTTATATAAAGGAGGTCGCCAGGTCGCATTTTTCACAATCGGCGAATAGAAAAACGGCTTTGACAGGTCGACTGGCGCGATTTTCCCGGGCGAACTTCAAGAAGACATAGAGTGCATACCTGTTTTATCATATTCTAGTGACATGGCACCCCCGCTGTCCCGGAAGAAGGAGAAGCAAGTGGTGGAAGAAGTTGACGAGCTGGACATGGTATCCCCACCCCCAATATACAGGGATACACTATGTACATTTGCAAAAGAAGACAGCATGCGATGGTACCAGATGTATCATGAGTTCGCCATACCGGAAGAGGAATTCCCAGAAGATCTCCCAGACCGGGAAATATACTTGGCAATCAAAAGTTCCAAACTACATCTGGCAAGGGCGCATCCAGCCATATTTCCATGCCCAGAGGTTATAGACTGGATCATACAAAAGACAGATCCCAAGAAGTTCGTGATCCGAGACAGCGAAGGCAGGGCTTTTGCTACGCTCGTAGGCTCGGATGCTCACCTTTATTACTCGTTGCCTCGCCCAGAAGAGTACTTCACACCATAATGGGCTATTTCTCACGCAGTTCCTGTAGTTGATACTATTAGACAATGGTGGGAGGAGCCCGAGAAATTTAAAGTCAAGAAAGACCAAGAATATCCGGTGGCTAGCCTGAGAAAGGTCTATAAATTAGTCACGGCTTATGTCATGTGCTTTAGCCGTGCTCGATTGCCCACCTTCGGGCCGGTAGTTGGGCTACTATCATGGAGCATGTGATCACACATGGCACCAAGCCTAACCGGGCCGGCATATTGATGACTTCGGGCAGAAAAAATTGTCCGCGCCATTGGCCCCAGAGATGGAATGCCTTCCGACCCCATGGCCTCTTACCCATCGGATGCCGTTCACGCAAGATTACACTTTGAGGGATGGGCACACAATCGTATCCCGCGCAGACTCGTGCAATTCATCTGCAAATCAGGGTGTTTTGGGAGTCCAAGTATAAACAGGATATAGAGCAGATCTCCCAAGTATTTATCCCCTCTCTATATAGAAGAATATTTGGCCAAGACGCCCCCTGCATGTCTTGGCAAGCCAGAGAGACTCTAATCCAAGTGGCACATTGGTTCCCTTTCGCCGGATATACTTTCATCCGAGTTTTTGGATCTTACAGGGCACCACATGCTATGCCTCGCTTTGTTATAGACAAAATGCTCATTCAGGAGGTATGCTTCCAAATGTCTCAAGGCTTCTCCAGCGTCCTGTCTAAAGGCAAAAAGAAGCCGTGGCCCACGCTACCCCTCACCATCGGCACGTGCACAGTGAAAGACTTCAAAGAAGTAGCAGCGGAGGGAGAAGCGATGAGAAGCTATCAGCTTGGGGCGTTAGAACACCGAACATATGACCCGGAGAAAATAGTTCCTGAACACTGCAAGAAAGCTAAATTTAAGTGGACTTATCAGCATATTGAGCGCCCGACAGAAGAAGAAAGAAGGAACTGGTATAACGCTGAGAGACAATTTGCTCCGGAAGTAGACTTGGGCCAAGAAGATCCGGATGATCAGGGCCTGGAAGAAAGAAGTCGTCAGTTGGGAGGTGCCTCTTCCTCTTTACCCAAGAAGTCTCGGACCAGCACAGGGCTTACTACATCTATCCAACAGAAAGAAGTAGAAGCAAAAGCCCAGCAATAAAGGGAAAAGAAGATAAAGGAGGATGAGGAAGAACGCCAGAAGAGTGCAACGGCAACGCAGAAGAAGAAGCAGGCCAAGGAGGCCAGGAAAGAAAAAGAGGAAAAGGAGGCACAGGCTGCAGCAGAACGGGCACTCAAGGCAGAGCTGGACAAAGCAGAAGCTGAATGCCAAAAGAAGGCCGAACAGGCTGCTGCAGCTGAGCGGAAAAGGAAGGCCGAAATAGAAGTAGCAGCAGAAGCTGAACGCCGACGAAAGGAAGAGGAGGAAAAGAATAGAGAAGAAAAGGAGGATGACATGCTAGAAGACATCGAGGTTACTCCCCTCGAGATACCTCTGGGCAGTACCAAGCTCTCTGATGTTAGTTCCCCCCAGGGGCAGGAAGAGGATGTATTTGACCTCACCATGCTCACATTCGATCAATTCTCTTTCAAAATCTGGCAAGAGAAAAGAAGGTCTCTAGCGCAAAGTCCCTCTGCCACATCCACAGTTGCAACAGGCAAAGACATAGTCCTTGATACCAGGACTAATCCCGTAATGATAGCATCGGCAGGCACTGCTTTCGCCGCAGCCACGGAAGAGAACGTAACCAGAATGAGTAGAGAAATAGTCTCTCTGCAAAATAGACTGCAAGCAGCCGAGCAGCGCGAGAAAAGAGCAGAACAGGAGAAATCAGAGTTGAGAGCAGAAGTTCAACAACTCCGAAACCAGACTCCCCCGGTAAATGAAGTCCCACTAGCCATTTTAAAATACTGTGAAGTGTTAGAAACAACCATGAGGCAGGTGTATGGAGAAATGTTCACCATCAAACAAACAGTCGCCCCACTGGTAAGAGCACGAGCAGAAACCAAGCAAAAGCACGAGCAGCTCAGGGAGGCCTCACAGGCTTTAGACAGAATGATGGACTGGACAGTGCGATACCCTCAGGCACCTAAGAATTTGCCCAAGAGAGATTGGATTCATACACAGGATGCTAAGGTTCAGCTCCGTATGGTAATACAGTCTAAGGACAAACTATCTAAGGACCTGGACAAAGTAACGTCTTCATATAACCACCTGATCAGCGGCATCGACTCGATGCACACTTTGCACCACATTCCGTCGCTTGGGGAATTGGACGAAGAGAAAGCCTGGGAACAAGTGGATTAGGAGATCCAGTCATTTCTGCAGCCTATCAAGCAAGCCGCTGCTGCTCCCGAGCCCGCGGCATCTCATGAACATCTGGGTCAGTTTATTGCCACTCCAGTTCGGATTTATACCAAACTTGCCTCTCTTTCCAACCAGATCTCACAAAAAAAGGGAAACTCTAGTTCCAAATTCTTTGGAATTCATGCACCGGTTGAAAGAGGAGGTCCCTCTTGTTTCCCCCATAGCGGTAGAGTACCAGACATGGCAAGGTTTTCTCAAAGAACAGCAGATTGACGCCCCTGACCTCAAAATTGCGCGGCCATCTTCGTAGCCCGGTAGCAGCAAGTCAATGAGCAGCAGTTAGAGGCACGTCGCAGGTTGCACTGCCCATCTAAGTCGCAAGTCGCACTGTCTCTCCAAGTCGCAAGTCGCACATACTAGATAGGTCGCAGGTCGCAACCTCTTCAAGGTCGCGAGGCAACTCAACAGGCAGGCAGGCGAAAAGCCGGGAAGCCCAAAGGGAAATTTTTGTGCTATAAAACTCCATACGGGGAAAGTGTAAAAGGCTTTTCTTTTTTGGAGACTCAAGAGCTACATTGCATTGTATTGAAAGATCATATTCTTAGACATATGAATACGAATACTTGTTAAAACCCCTTTGTCGGATGATGTGTTTTGCTGTGACAGCACTGTGTGTATTCCTTGAACAGTTTCAGAACATCCTATGATTAAGGAAACTGCATTTTCAATAACATCATTTATGCATCATGTTTATCTATGCTTGTGTTAATGATGTTCAGTTCTTCATCGCTTTCTAAATGGATGTTAATACCTTTGTCTATTAGTATTTCGTTTTATCTTTCAGGAAGTAAAGGAGGATCTTTCCATTAAGAACTATTTCCTCTGTGGTCAGATACCTTACAAGCATAACCCCAAAGACGTGTCGTTAACCGCATCTCTTCGGGCGTATATGTTTTATTTATTCTCTTGCTACGCATAGTGTTGTGGACATGTTCAATGCATCAATCATGTATTTTGTATCATGTGAATAAGTGTGTGTCCGCAGGTTCAATCAGGTTCTTTTGAGACCGGAAGGGAAGGCGTCTTAAGCGGTAGCCGGACCCACACCCCGGACGGGATCCCTACTCCAAACGGTTCAAGGTCTAATTGGGACTTTCTATCGGGGAGATCCCCTACTGTTGGCCAGACATATTTTCCCATCAACACACCATCAAATTAATCTTTTAAAGGAGTAGTAATTGTCAAAGGTATTCAAAAATTTCAGGTTCCAAACTATCATTTCCAAATAATTGATTTTTTTTTTACCATATTTGTCTCTCAATTGTGCTTGGAAAGCTCATTTCCCTCTCCTAGGGTTTTGAGGGAATTTTTCTTGGTTTCATGACTTCCATGGTTAAATCATCAACAAGACTTGTATCTTGATCCTATTACACCTTCCCATATCCTTAATATACATTCCTAAACACTTCCCATCACTCTTATCCCTCAAAATCATCATTTTTTCACAAGCCCTAGCCTATTGCTACAATTTGACCCTTTTCTAGACTAGGCTTATGTTTTGTGCTTTTGGGCCCCTTCCCCTCACTCAATCCTTGAAATTCCACTTTCCCCTAATCTCTAACATATATCCCTATCCCCAAAAATTTCCCAAGAATTTAGACAACACCTAACCCCTTCATTCCCCTCCCTCTACAAGGTAGTCCTAAATCCCCCGTTTTTCCTACACCAAACCCTAATTTCCTCTCCCACTGAGCTAGGGTTTGCTATGAAATAATATAAATATGAGTAGATGAGTCATAAGAGAGGTCATATAAGAAATTATGAGGTTATTTCAGCTCATAAACATCATGTCCCTACCATTTTTCAAGAAGTCATTCCAAGGGACAAATCATTTGCCACACATAGGGCCAATTTTTCTTCAAACTACGTTTATGACCAAACAGAGATGAATTTGAAAAAAGTGAGAGAGGTTTTTATCCATAATAGACCAAGGAATACAAACCTCCTTCAGTTTTTACACAGGTGTCATGGTTTTTGATAAATTTCAAAACTAAAATTGCTACAAGACGTTTGTTGCACTTTTGGAGTGACCTTGGGAAAATCAATGTTTCTCCTAGATAGAGTGTCCAAATGACTTGCTTGATGAGTAAAATGATATCTAGAAAGATATAAATTTCAAATGAGCTATCATGAGTTCAATTTTTAGTTGAGGGAGGCCTCAAAAATTTTCCTGCAAGAGCACGCTGCATTTTTGCACCCTCATTCTACTGTTTTTGACCAGTATTGGGAGAATCCATTTTTAAAAGGTCAAATCAAGTCCATTGTTAAAACTAAATGCATATTTGGAAATTAGACAAGATAAAATTTCCAACAAGTTATCCTCGGCCTAAGTGGGACACCAGGAAGGCCTACAAAAGTGGTATGCAAAAAGGCGTTGCACACAACCTTAAGGTGTTGCACACATCCTTAAGGTGCTGCTCACAGCCTTAAGGCATTGCACATATGTCCAACAAAGCCCAAAACGCTTAAAAAATTTCCCAAGTCACCTCTATCACTAAAACATCAATCTCATCAGCCTCTAACAAGTAATTAAAGGTCAAAATCCATCATTTCTCTCCTCCTTCAAAGTTTATTGGTTGGTGTTGTATAATTTGCTTGAAGAATTTGATGTAAACTCACTCAAAACCCTAGTTCTCGTCCCTGAAACTCACAACTCCTAAGAACCATTTCCCTTACACTCTCATACCCTTTCCACATTGCAAATACTCTTTCCCAAAACCTCTTTTATTACAATCCCTGTCCCTAAAATTTTAAATCCTAAAACCCTAAGCCCTAGGTGCTCCTTTTACCTAGGCTCCCAATTCCCAAATCCCCATCCTAAAATTCCCTTTAATCCATAATTCCCCATCCTAATTCCCATCACACTATCAATTCTTTTCCCTTCCCCCATTTTTCATATCCTTAACATTATCTCCCAAAAATTTCCCTTTCCCCATTTCTTATCCCCAAAAGTCACCTTCCACATTATCATATACTTCCCTAGGGTTTTGGACATAAAATCATCATGGAGGAGAAGAATAAATTGGACATGCTGGTTGAGGTTTCCCTCCAATCTTAGACACATCATCATCAGCAATTCCACCAATTTTGAGGCAAGTTGAAACATTTTAAAAATTCGGAGATTGACTGTGTTATTCTGAATAAGGAAATATCAGAAAATTTGTCATATGCATAGCATCGTAGTTGCTACATAAATGATCGGGGAATTTTTTGGGCAAAAGGTCACCACCAATGGATTCATAATGACAAATACAGTTAGGAAAATCACTTTTCCATCCTTCATTTGTAGATTCAGGAGGTCAAAAGGGAAAAAAACCACCAAAAAATCATGTTTATGCCCATATTTTTGCCTAGGCATTGCGCACAGGGCAATCTTAGGAGATTGCAATTTTTAAGGGACAAATAAGCACAATTTTGAGAGATGGAGGCATATTCAGAAAGAGGACTTGAAAAAATTTCTAACAAGCCATCTTGGGCCTTATTTGGACATGTGTAGGTCAGTCAGAAGTTGACTTGAACATGGAGGGCACACAACCTTAAGGTGTTGGGAATATGACAAAAAAATGGTGCATATGACAGTTTGCTGATCTTTTTGGTTTTTCACTATAAATTTTTATTTTATCTCAGAAAATAATCTTTCTATTAATGTAATTTATCATGGTAAATGTAATTATTTCAAGGATAAGTTACCTAGGGGTAGATTCATTAGGTAAAGTTATCCTTGAGTCAAAATGATTCAGTTTGAATGTAATGACCATCCTACACTTCCGCTTTCAGTTTAGAAATTAGTGGATCTCTTCCTCACCTCATGGATTTGACCCCTGAGGATGATTGAACCTTGTTTGATGTCTATTTAGCCCCTTTATTCACACAAATCAAGGTTTTGAATCAATTTGGGTGATAACTTGTTGATCAAGGAACTATTGTACTCAGTTTGGCCAGTTAATAAAGAAGAGTTGCAGCTATTTTTTGGGACACTTGTGGTATGATGTTTATCATTGTTTTTTATTTAGCTCCATATGTTAGAATGTATTGTATTCATGTTTACTTCATCTCTACGGTATGATCTCTTTCAAGTTTGATAGGCATAACACATGCTTGCTCATGCTCTGTTTTAGGAAATATTTCATAATTTTTCCATTTTCCTCTGTTTAGGAAGAATACATCTCCCATGATCTTCCTAACTTCTCCTCAGTCTCAAAACCATCTCATCACAATCATCTTTAAGTGATAAGCCTTATGCCTAACTTGCCCATTGAATCCCTGCAACCCTATCTCATTTTCCCTGACCTAGCTCCTTGGACCTAATTTCTTCATCCAGTGAAACCCAACCAAATCAAATTCAAACAAACCCCTACACTCAATATCTAGCCTAAAAACCCTAATTCCTCCAGCCCTCTTGGCTATGAACTTTTGGAGAGAGCCCTATCCAACTTGGTAGGGATAGCTACCAAGCCAAAATTTTGGTCTGTGGTTACCTCTGTTGGGATTCCTTCTTCAGCCTTGGGAATCTAGTGGAGTGATAACATTCTGGTGCCATTTTCGGGGTTGCGAAAAGAAATATATTCCCTGGGAAAGAACGAAAAAGATCAGATCTAATTTTGGATGGTGAACAATGATCAGGCACAAGAAGGTTGTGCATCATTCACTTGGCAACTCTAGTGTCAAAGAATCCCAAGGTTCAGAATTCTCATGGCGACTCCACTGTTCAAGAACTGGTAGTCTAAAAAACTTCTTGGTGACTTAATTGTTGTCAAAATGGATTCAATTGCTTGAAGGTATGCTCCCATGAGCTGTAATCACATACCAAGTTTTCCGAACAACATGCCTCGGGTTAATTAGATGACATATCTTCCAAATTTCAAAAATGTGAAAGGTAATGATGCTACTCTTCATCTGGTGAGATTTCACATGCATGTGCATAGATTAAAGATTGATTTTCCTGAAGACTGCTTGATGAAGATATTCATGGCCACTCTGGAAGGTGAAGCCCAGATGTGGTATGAAATTTTGCCGCTTGCTTGTATTTATTGTTTAAATTAATTTCATACCTTGTTCTTTGAAAGGTATAAAGAATCTTTTCCATCCTTAATATTAGTTTAGAACTACTGTAAACATGTTGATAGTTTTATTGAAAATATTGAGAAAGTTTATGGAGATGATGAATTCATGGATGATGAGATCATGGAAGCTCTGTATGAAAATCCATTTCAGCAACATAAAGAAAACTTAGTGGATACTTATCAAGATGCTCTAGAAAGTTTGGAGCATGCTGAAGATATTTTCACAGTTGAAAATGATGGAAGACAAGGTCTTATTTCAAATCTGCTTGGAGTGAAAGATGGTATGCAGGAAAAGTTCCAATTTCATATTGTGGTAAATTCAAGATGGCTGATAGAGATCTAGGTTCATATTGTGGTAATGAAGGATATGTTTTTACAGATCCCATGAAGGAGATCTCTATTGTTGAGATCACCTCGAATGAAGAAAACAGAGTTATTGACCTAAGTGTTCTCATCCCATCAAAACAAAGTCTTCAGGAGGAGGTAACCCAGTCCTTTTCTGAAAAATAAGATGAGATATTTTTTCAAGTAAGTGAAAAATATTCTTTGGATGATTATGTGGTAAATGATAGGAATGTTAGTTTTGAGTTTCAAGAAAAATCTGAAGTTTTCCCTCTTATGACTGATGAGTGTGATAAGAAAAATGACAATCTAGTTGCCATGTAATATGAGGATGATTTTGAGTTGGAGGATAGTGAACAAGAACAACCAGCAATGGTTGAAGAAGGGAAAATAGTAGAGGATCACGCTGATGTGTTGCCTCTGACTCATAAAGAGGAAACAAATCAAAATGACTGTTGTCCTGTTCTTCCTGTTGATCATCAAGATATGTTCTTTGCACATGATTTTCGAGATCCTTTATATAGTTTGTTTCAGTCATTAGATCAACTTGGTTGTCTTGTTTTGGATCATGGTTTTTAGCTTCAGTTGTATGTTAAGTTTCCAATCTTTAAGATTTTTGTAGGTAGTGTAATCAGAGGACAATGAGGTATCCAGTTGCTTGATTGGCTTCATTGAAATTTTTCCTTTACCTCAGTTAGCAGTCATTTCCAACAATTAGAATAGGAAAGGGTGTGATTAATAAGCTCACGGGAGTAAGCATCTTTTAGTTATTTCATTCAGTTTCCTGCAAGTGTGAAGTGGAAAAGCATTGGAGTTCGGAGCTAGAAGTGAAGGACATGGAGCTTCATTGAGTTTCTACCATTTCCAAGTTCAGTTTTCATAAAAGTAAGTTAATTTTTGAGTCATTTTTGAGTCAATTTCAGTCATTTTGTGTTATTGAGTTCTTAGTATTTAGTCATGCATTTCAATTTGAGTTGTTTTTTACCGTATTGGCCCAATGGTTAGGCGCTTGGTATACGGTGTTCTTGACACCTCCAAGGAGATTACATCCCCAATAAGGCCAATGTTAGTGTCAGAACTTTCATTCTGCCATCAGTGATCAAAATCACACTTTTCATATTCATTTTAGGGGTCCCACTCAGGAATTTTTTATCGTTCCACTAGGTCATGCAAAAATTTGGTCACTGATTAGGATATTGAGATCATTACTAATCATGTCACCTCCATGGTCAATGGAAATCATCATGGTCAGTCCATTCATTGTTGAAAGAGTCTGATAGTCATCATGGTCATCATTCAGCTCATTCTTCCATGTTGTGCCATCATTAGGTCATAGGGTCAAAATCATGAAAATTGGTCATTTCACCATCAAATTAATATTTTAAAGGAGTATTAATAGTCAAAGGTATTAAAGAAATTTAGGTAACTATCATTTCCAAATAATTGGTTTTGTTTTTACCATATTTGTCTCTTAGTTGTGCTTGGAAAGCTCATTTCCCTCTCCTAGGGTTTTGAGGGCATTTTTCCCCTGTTTTGCCTACACCAAACCCTAATTTCATCTCCCACTGAGCTAGGGTTTTCTGTGGAATCAGAGACATCTGAGAAGAGGAGGCATAAGGGAGGTCATATCATAAATTATGAGGTCATTTCAAGTCATAAACATCATGTCCCAACCATTTTTCAAGAAGTCATTCCAAGGGACAAATCATTTGCCACACATAGGGTCGATTTTTCTTCAAACTATGTTTCTTACCAAACAGAGATCAAGTTGAAAAAATTGAGAGAGGTTTTTGTCCATAATAGGCCAAGGAAGAAGAACCTCCTTCATTTTTTACACAGGTGTCATTTTTTTGGAGAAATTTCAAAACTACAGTTGCTACAAGAGGTTTCCTGCACTTCTAGAGTGACCTTGGGAAAATAATTTTTCTCCTAGATGGAGTGTCCAAATTACTTTATTGATGAGTCAAATGATAACTATAAAGATATAAATTTCCAATGAGCTATCATGAGATCAATTTGGAGTTTAGGAAGGCCTCCAAAAGTTTCCTGCAATAGCACACTGCATTTCTACACCCTCATTCTGCACTTTTTGACCAATCTTGGGAGAATCAATTTTTCATAGGTCAAATAAAGTCCATTCTGCAGAGTAAAGGCATATTTGGAAAGTAGACAAGATAATATTTCCAAAAATCTATCATGGGCCTAATTTGGACATAGGGAAGGCCTCCAAAAGTGCTCTGCAAAAAGGTGCTACGCACAGATAGAAGGCGTTGCACACAACCTTAAGGCACTTCTCACAGCCTTAAGGTGCTGCACATATGTCCAGAAAAGCCAAAAATGCTTAAAAATTTTCCCAAATCACCTCTAGATATAGAGCATCAATCTCACCAGCCTCTAGCAAGTAAGTAAAGGTCAAAATCCATCATTTCTCTCCTCCTTCAAAGTTTATTGGTTGGTGTTGTATCATTTGCTTGAAGATTTGGTGTAAACTAACTCAAAACCCTAGTTTTCCTCCCTAAAACTCACAAATCCTGAAACCCATTTCCATTACACTCTCATACCCTTTCCACATTTCAAATAATCTTTCCAAAAACCTCTGTTATTACAATCACTGTCCCTAAGCTTTTAAATCCTAAAACCCTAAGCCCTAGGTGTTCCTTTTACCTAGGCTCCCAATTCCCAATTCCCCATCCTAATTCCCATAACACTATCACTCATTTTCCCTTCCCCCATTTTTCATATCCATAACACTATCTCCCACAAATTTCCCTTTCCCCATTTCCTATCCCAAAAGTCACCTTCCACATTATCATATACTTCCCTAGGGATTTGGACATAAAAACATCATGGAGGAGAAGAGGAAATTGGAAATTATTGGTGAGGTTTCCCTCCAATATTAGACACATCATCATAAGACATTCCACCAATTTTGAGGCAAGTTGAAACATTTTAGCAAATTCTGAGTTTGATTGTGTTTTTCTGAATAAGGAAATATCAGAAAATTTGTCATATGCGCAGCACCCTAGGCGATGCGCAAATGATAGGGGAATTTTTTGGGCAAAAGGTCACCACCAATGGATTCATAATTACAAATATAGTTGGAAAATTTTTTTTCCATCCTTCATTTGTAGATTCAGAAGGTCAAAAGGGAAAAAAACCACCAAAAAATCATATTTTTGCGTATATTTTTGCCTAGGCGCTGCACACAAACTAGTCTTACGATATTTCAATTTTGAAGGTTCAAATCAACATAATTTTGAGAGATGGAAGCATATTCAGAAAGAGGACTTGAAAATATTTCTGATAAGCCATATTGGGCCTGATTTGGACACCTGTAGGTTAGTCAAAAGTTGCCTTGAACATGGAGGGTGCACAACCTTAAGGCGCTGCACATATGACATGAAAATGGTGCATATTACAGTTTGATGATATTTTTGGTTTTTCACTGTAAATTTTGATTTTATCTCAGAAATAATATTTATATTAATGTAATTTATCATGGTAAATGTAAATATGTCAAGGATAAGTTACCTAGGGGTAGATTCATTAGGTAAAGTTATTCTTGAGTCAAAATGAATTAGTTTGAATGTAATGAGGAGTGAGTCACTTGGACCATCCTACAATTCAACTTTCAGTTTAGAAATTAGTGGATCTCTTCCTCACCTCATGGATTCGACCCCTGAGGATGAGTGAACCTTTTTTATGTCTATTTAGCCTATTTCTTCACACAAATCAAGGGTTGGAATCAGTTTGGATGATAGTTTGTTGATTAAGGAACTAGTGTACTCAATTTGGCCAGTTAATAAAGAAGAGTTGCAACTATTTTGTGGGACACTTTTTGTATGATGTTTATCATTTTTTTTTATTTAGTTTCATATGTTAGAATGTATGGTATTCATGTTCAATTCATCTCTATGGTATGATCTCTTTCAAGTTTGATAGGCAGAACACATGCTTGCACATGCTCTGTTTTGGGAAAGATTTCATAATTTGTCCATTTTCCTCCATTTAGGAATAACACATATACCATGCTCTTCCTAGCTTCTCCTTAGTCTCAAAACCATCTCATCACAATCATATTTAAGTGATAAGCCTTATGCCAACCCTTGCCCCATTGAATCCCTGCAACCCTATCTCAATTTCCCTAACGTAGCTCCCTTGACTTAATTTCTTCATCTAGCGAAACCCAACCAAATAAAATTCAAACAAATCCCTACACTCAATATCTAGCCTAAAAACCATAATTTCTCCAACCCTCCTAGCTGGGACCTTTTGGAGAGATCCCTCTCTGACTTGGTAGGGCTCGCTACCAAGCCAAAATTTTGGTTTGTGGTTACCTCTGTTGGGATTCCTTCTTCGGCCTTGGGAATCTGGCGGAGTGATAACATGATGTTTGACTAATAATAAGAAGTAAAGCTTAAAGATCGATTTCTCTAATATTGGTGCAGATCAGTGTTGGTTGGTAAAGAATAGAAGGATCAAGCTCGAGATCATCAACGAAGCAGTAATAAGGTCTTGGAGACATTCATAGGTCAAGGGTCTGAGTATTGGTCATGGTACTTGTCATCTAAAGATCTATAAGAAGAATTCCCTACGAGTTTTTCTCTCCAAGAGGGAGAGGTTTTTCCCTAGCTCTAGGAGCCTAATTTGTGTGTCTTGTTTATTTTGATAATTGACTCGATGAAAGATTAAATAAGCTAAAGAAGAAAAGATATAAGTCACTCAAGTAAGCTCACAAGTAATTATCAAGAAGAGAATTTGAATTAATCACCAGCCCTTCAAATTCTCAACATGGGATTAGAGATAAGGTGCTAAATTCAAGGGCTGCTTAACAAAGGAGACACTCCAAGAAGCGAAGATAAAAGTTGGGGTTGAAAAGTCAATCAGTTTGCAAGGAATACTCTCTAGCTACTTCAAGATCTCATATCTCATTTAAAGGATCAACTCAATCAAGAAAGTAATCTTTTTTCATCAAAGATTCACATTCAAGATATTGCTAGAAGGAGGACTTCAATTTATGAAGATATACTTTATCATTAAGGATTCAAGAACATCTACATTGAATATTTCTATCTTAGAAGAAAATATTGACTTCATCTTCAAACATCATCAATGATTAGATTTAGATCATGGACCTAAGTGACAGTTCAAATTTCAAAGTGTTCAAAAGTGTGTCGAACCTGAGCGACTGGATAGATTTCTTCTTCGTGATTCTGGCATTGTGAACAGTTCAAAAAACCGACACCGTATGAAGAAGTTATCGCTATTTGAAAAGTCTAGTAAACTACAATTTCTGGCTTTTGACCGAGTTTGACTGGGTTTTTAAGGGTAGAAAAAAGAGAATATTCCAGGGTATATTCCTAGAATATTTCTCAGAATATTCCTGGAATATTCTTGGAATATATTCCTCAGAATATTCCCCAAAATATTCCTTCCAATCCATTCAGGTCATGCCAAGTGGAGGATGTTCATTGGACAAGGAGCTGTACATTGGAATTTTGGGCCAATTAGAAGCCTCCATGTGGCCCAGGAATGGTGCGGTAAAATTTGGTTGGGACTCCAAAGGATCGATCGCACGACCTCCCATGTAGCAAGCCTATGCCTTACCACCTGCCCTGTGGGTTATGTCTTAACCATAATGGTCTTCGAGTTATAGTTATGGTCTAACTGTTCTGTATTTGGGGGTTTGGAGGGGCTAGCCCCTCCCATTATGACCCATGATCCCTGAACAGGGTTAATCATTAGCCGTCCTCCACTGATTTTGTTTCGGTCACATGGAAGGTTCACTCCAATCTTTAACGTTGATGGTTTTAAACCTCCCGCCGACTATTACGTTAACCTCCCACGAAGACTGCGGGGTAAGGGGCCATGTGGCCACCCCAACGGATAAATTCAATGCTAATTGTTTAAACTAGTGGATAAGATGGAGCACCTTTAATTTTGGCAAATTTTTCCAAATAAACTGCAGTTAAGTTCAGTTCCTCCATATTTTGTGGAGGGTTTTTAGGGGACACTAGACAAATTTGGTTTTGGCTCTATCTTGAGCTAGATTCGTCCATTCTGAGAGTGCTAATAGTCAATTTAGAGTATCTTAGACATTCTAGACTCATTGGTGAGGGTTTCAGAGCAATCAGAGGACTTTTGAGCAGGGTTTTTCTTCAGATAATTTCTAGGGTTCACTAGGGCCACCAGGGGCCAGCAACAGAAAGAGGCTTAGCGAATGTAGCTAGAGGACTTTCTCAGTAATACAATAGTAAATTTTGGATGTTTATGACATTATGGAACTAATGGTGTGGTTTTTAGAGCCTGTAGAGGACTTTTGAAGTCCTATATGCTTCAGAAAAGTTCCAGGCCTATCCAGAGCAGCCAGTATCCATTCTCAGCAAAAAAATAGTCATTTATGAATATTTTGATACTTCTGAATCCATTTATAGAGTTTGAAGAAGATATTGAAGACTTTTGAAATTCGAGATGCTTCAGAGAAGTTTTTAATGACCCTAGAGCCAAGGGGTGCCACCAGGTGTTGGAGGCGAAACCGGAGCAGCCGGAGGCCAATTTCAGCAAACCAATAGTCTATTATGACTATTTTTGACATTATGAATCCATTGAAGGTATTTTTAGAGTCATTTGGATACTTCTAGAGCTTGAGAAGCCACAGGGAAGTTTTGGGCAGCCTAGGGCCAACAATGGATGGAGGCCTAGATTGGGGAGCTAGTGCTCATTTTGAACAAATTATCAGTTGATTTTGGAGGTTTGATATGGGCCAGAGATATTAGGTGAGGTTTCAGAGACCAAAAAATAATTCTGAGGGAGTTAGTGTCACTTCTAATCGCAAGGAAGATTTAGGGCACCGACAGAAGGAGTCAAGTCTAAAAGAACCTAGATCTGTTTTTAGAGTGAGGATAGCCATGACAGGGGTATCATGGTATTCTAAACCCAATGGCACAACCCAAATAACCATTGGAGTTAAGTATTTAATTGTAAAAGAATATTTTCATCATAATCCCAAAGAGCCAAGTCAAGTTGACAAGAGTTCAAGGAGACGTAGCCTGTTAGTCATCAGTATTTTTCACTTTTTGGTGATGACTAGTTGTAACAGCCAATTTTTCTAGCAGCTGATCTAAAAAATTTTTAATTTTCTAGCTGGAAAACACCCATAAACATTTTTTTCCCTCCTACCTTTTCAATCTGCCCATGACGAGATGAAGTCTCATTATCAAGCCCTATCTAGCCTCAGCCATACTAGCTTGTCCATCACCTCCAAAGAAAACAATCCAACTCTGTCCAAAGAAGTCTCCCCTAAGTTAGGTAGTGGCACTTTAGGCATTCCTCCCTTGGCAAACTATCCTAAAGCCAAAGAACCTCTATCTGCTATAGACCAGTCATAACAGACCTTCCCATTCTGCAAATAAAGTTGGTTACACCCCTAAGTCGCGCCACTAACAAGCCCTAAAGTCTCAGCAATGCACATGCCCTAGGTCAAACTGATATTAGGTGGTTTTACAGTGTTTCAATGGATATTTCAAGAGTAGAAGTGTACCAGCATCCCAGGAGACAGTATTTGGCTCAACATGAGAAGACAACTGTTTCTCATGTGATTTTGAGCCTGGGATGCAGCTACAGGGCAGACAGTTGTTTCATTAAGCTTCTGCGATCACAGTCAAAGGTTAGTAAATTATGAATGAAAAGAAGTGCTTTGCAAATACTAACCAAACTGCTTGTGATGTCTAAAGAGGCACAAAGATATTTGAAAAGCAGAATTATATGTCTCAGAGAAGTGCCCATCTTGACTATTATCAATTTGTCATTCTTCATTTGCTCAAGCATGAATAGGTAGTGAAAGGAAAGGTAACACTATTTGGAGAAGCTGATGAAATGGCATCACTGAGAAAACCTCCTTCATTTTATAAGCAGAGGGTTGAAGACTGAGAAAACCTCCTTCATTTTATAAGTAGAGAATTGAAGACTGAGAGCGCCTCCTTCATCTATAAGCAGAGGGCCAAGGATAAAGTTTGATTTTAAGAATTGCACTGACTATAAGACATTTTTTGGGTACAGTGAGACAGCAACTGAGGGTATCTGAAATAAAAATGATGTTAAAGGTAGAGGCAAAGTAGTGGTGCTTTTAAAAATTGTTTGTATGAGTTTCACTATTATTGAATTACAATGAGAAGCTAGTGGGTTGATTATCAATGAAGAAATGTTATTAAGCAGATGGCCAAAGGAGTCAAACAGTCTTGGTCTCAAACTAACTTCTGCCATCATGAATAAAGGAAACCACTATCATTATGTTCATCAAACATTCTTCATTGGGTTGAAACAGAGGTTGAAAGGAAACCAGGCATCTGTCAAAAAATAGGCCTCCTTCATCTATAAGTAGAGGGCCAGGGACAGTGATTGAATTTAGGGTTTTTCACTGATTAAGAGAAAAATTTTAAGAACAGTAGGAGACAGTTGAAGGTTTTTGAACGGAGAGATGGTGTTAAAAAACAAAGAGAAAGCAGGGTACTATAATAATCCTAGAGGTTGATCTTATCTCTTATCAGAGTTTCTTTCAAAAGGAAGTCTGGAGCCAACATGAAACAACCTTGCTGAGGTTGAGAGATGGGTTAGAAACAAGCCAAAAAGTGATGATTTCTTTTCAAAAAGTTATGTTCTTCCTGTTCATAAGGAATTTTCTCTCAATAACTCATCATAGTGGACAAGAAGGAAATTTGAGCTTAGTTTTCCCAAAGAGGCATTGCAACTAAACACATAGGTTCATAAATGTGCAAGAAGGATTATGGCATGTGTTTCAGGTTCTGGAACAACATTCAAAACCAATAAAGCATGCCACTGTTACAAATGAAGGCATGTTCCTTATAAAAATAGGTCAAAGATACGTTGCTGTTGCATTTTGAGTAAAGGAGAGGTTTTTAAAAAGAAGTTCCCTTTTGATGGACATATGATAGTAAAGCCCAGGTGAGTACAACTGAGTTTCACCTCACAATCAAAGAGAAAAGTCATTTGCATAATGCATCTACAGTCACTATATGGGTTTGAGCCAGGTTTCCCTCTAACAAGCAGATATAGTCATCAGGAATAGACATTGTCAGTTTAAGTTAAGTTATCTCCTTGCAAGTATGGGAAAAGATGCTTCACAAATCATTGGGTTTCCTTTTCAATAAGAAAAACACCGAGTGATGATTAGCCTTCAAAGTGGTTTTCTCACGGTGAAAAAAGGTCACAAGTATAAAGACCTCCCAAAACATTCATCCACAGTACTTCAAAGAGACCTGGTCGAGTTTGGGTTTGTTTTATTTTGAAAAATCACAAATGATAAGATTGGGTTTTCATTTGTTGTTTCACAACCAACACCTTTTTCAAAAAGGGACTTACAAAAACCCTCACAAAAGTAACCACAAAATGTAATTGACTTTTTCAACTTCAAGAGGATAAAGGACCGTTGCAAGCCCATTTTAAATTCTAAAAAATGCAAACAACTCCTCTTAGCTGTTCACTGGACCAAAGAAGAAGTTTTTGAACGAAAATTTGCAGAGTTTAAAGCTTGGAGACTGTGCGGCGCACCTGGAAAAGCACGCGGCGCGTTCAGGATCAAATTTGTGAAGAAGTTGTATTGTTGCGCAGCGCGCCTATAAGCGTCGGTCATGACTGCCCATCGTTGAACCGACTCCTTTTATTTTGCGCGGCGCCTTCCCAGTTCAACGTGCCGCGCATGTTTTCACACTCAAAACGCCTTCAACAAGTCTTGAAGCTGCTCAACTCTTCAAGCAAAGGCCACCATCGATCTTCAAGGTATTCTCATTTACCTCCTTGATATATTCGAGCTGCTAGATGGTGTTTGAAACAATGAAGGTCTTGGTATAAATCAAGGTGTGTTGAGTAAATATTTTGAAGAAAATTATCACAGTGGGAGACTGGTGGGGGGTTCATTTTAGCTTCAAAGAGCCTAAACTGCCCTAAAAACAGTGCTAAACTTCACACTACCTGCAAGACAAAACAAACACCGTTTAAGTGGTTTTGTCAAGTATTAATGGTATCCTAACTGCTTTAGCATAAGCCATAAACTCTGTCAGCTATATGTATTGGTGAAAGCAGTGGTAAGGAGGGTTGAATTTTTTGTTTAAAGATCGGAGATTGTTGTGGCTATGATTGCCCAACATTGACATAGTGAAAGTGGTGGGTTTCTATTGATGTCAAAAGACCTAATAAACTGCCCTCAAAAAAATGTTAGAAGGTGAAAAAATGTTTGTAAGGAAAGCATAGTGATTATTTGAATAAGTAAAACAGTAAAACAACTGCTGCCTCATTTGTCCCATAAAACAAGTTGTGGTGAAAAATCTTTCAAACTCAGTCTGGAGGTTTTTTATCTGCCTGTGAATGTGAAACAATGAAGACAAGGAGGGTGTTTTTGATTGGGAGGAGTTTTTTTCCTTTGTCTAAATGCAAGACTGCCTTGCTTACACCGAAACACACAAAGCTTTGTGACCTTACCAAAACACAGTAATCTTTTGACTGTGTGTACCTTTTATTTGACTATGTGCTTGTTATTATAACTACTTGTTGATTGGCATACAAAGGAAGACAAACAGTGATTTGTAAAGAACAGGGAGCTGGTGTTAAAGAACCTTTTCACACAAACATTTGGGACAAATTTTCCTTGGTCAAACAGTGACTAACAAAGAGGACAAAGTTGTGTTTGAGAAAGCATTTCAAAAGCCATTTGAAGCAGCTTGGTGTTGCAGAGAGCTTTCAAAACAAGATGCCTCCCAGGCAGGATAGTAGGAGTGGCTTGCATAAGATATTTGAGCCTACTTCCACTGAAGAAGTGAATGCCCACCCATTAGTCTTGTTCAATTTCCATGAGGTTGAGTGTTTAGATTTTTTTCAAAGAGTGCAAGAGGTGAAGAGATTTTCTCCTTTGACACATCTTTGCGCTTTGAGGTTTCAAGACAAGCATTTCCAGCTGGCAGGCCTTGATTTCAAATTCTCTCCAAGGTCCATCTCCAAGGCCACTAAAATCCCCTATATTGGGGAGAAGTGGTTTAAACAAAGCCACTTGGACTCAGAAGATTACAAGCCCTTTCTAAAGCTCGAGCACAGAGATTCATGTCCTTCCATTTTCCCCTTCTCATATCTTTTGACTAGCTACGCCCCCCTCATGAAAATCATCATGAAATACTTCACTTGTGACGGAAGATTCTCCCAAGTCTATGACTATCACATTCGACTGCTCATGCATTTCACAAGGGCCAAGTTCCTAAATCTTCCTTTCTTCTTACACAAGAGCATTGAGAAAATGGCCTCCATTGTTCAGAAGAAGCCTCCTTCACAGCGAATAACATGCCTCTTCCATCACTCTCTCATCAAAGTCATCATTCTTCATCAACTTGAAAAGAGGGAGGTCTCTTGGGATACTTTCATCACCCATCCAGATTTCTCCACTGTCCCTCCAGTTCATACATCCCCTACACCTCCTACTCACCATCCTTCACCTTATTCTAGTGGACCTATTCCCAGAAAGCTCAAGTTTACCACAGAACAAACAAAGGAGTCTGAAGAAGGAGAAGAGAGTGACCATGATGAGGAAGAAGGAAATGAGCAGGAAGAGGAAAGTGATGATGATAAGCAACAAGGGGATGAAGAAGAAAGTGCTGAACAACAACATCACTGATCAGGAGATCAAGTCTCTTGTAGAAAAATGCTCAAAAATGAAGTTGCTCAGAATTGGTCCAAACTAGATTGACTGGAAAGAGCTCGGAAAAACGATCCTGTAGACGTGAACGGCACTAAAAACTGATGCCATATGAGAAAGTTATTCAGCTTTGAATTTTCTCAATTTCAGTTAAAAAATGGCCAAAATTTGACTTTATAAAAAAATTATTAAAAAAAGAATATTCCACAGAATATTTTGGGAATATTATGTGGAATATTCCACAAAATATTCTGCGGAATATTTCGAACGCAGCCAATCAAAGGGCGCCATGTGGCCAGCTCGGAGGCCGCCACGTGGCCCCAAGGGTCAATTCTGAAATTGTGTTGTTATTTAAAACTTTTGTATGGCGTAGCAGGATTCGACCCCAGGTCGGGGCAGACACAACGGAACGGCCCAACCAACGGGCCACAGTGTGATTCTTGTTAAAGCATGGCAATGAATTCATATTTAAATTTTAATTTGGTGTGTATCAAACGTGGGTCGTGGTCCCGTGGATATAGCGCTTGGTGCGGAGGCACGTTTCATATATGGTTGTAACATTAATATATGCCGACATCAACGCAAAGTTGTTCAACGAATTCCGGAGGTTGCGGTCCTATGGGCCTTATCTCTTAGCCCTCAACGAACTGGCGGTGGAAATGGCGGACTCCGCCTGATTTGGTGGCCGCTCCTTATTTAGCGGGCCTAACTGTCAGCCTTCCACAATTAGTGGAGGTTTTTTAGCCCTAACTGGACAAAACTTCAGTTAGCCATAAATTTGGCTAGGGAAGTCCATTTGGGACGAATTTTTTATTTTATTTTGGGGTATTGAAGCATTATGGAGCTATTGGGACAGGTTGTAGAGCCATTAGGGAACTCTATAATTGATTTTATCAGCGATTTTGGTTGTGGAGCCACCAGGGCCTGGTGAAAGATCAGCTGTGTTGGACTATACTCATCCATTGGAGGTGAATGAATAGTCGATTTATACTGATTTCAGTCCTCTGTTTCTGAATTTGCAGCTAATTTTTCCTTTTGAGGCTTTCTACATAGTGTAATTCTTAATTTGAGCATTAATGAAAGAGGGAAAAGCCTATTTAGAGGCTTTTGGACCCAGCAAAGGTAGCCCAAGAGAGGGGTGAACTACTTAAACAAATGCTTACTGTTATGCTGTGCATTTTTGCTGTTATATTTCAGATTTTACTTCATTATACAGTAAATTTTCATAAGTTCACTTTTCCCAATCAGACTTATACAGTGAACACAACTCATTAGTTTCACTTCAAACCACATTACTTCCATTGCAGAATACTTGAACTTGCTTATTCACACATAAAATTTTGATTAATGAATACTTTGCACATAAACAAATACTTTCATTGATCGGATCTATTTAAGTGTTTACATTATATTTCTTTAGGCAGAGCCAGTAAGTGGGCCAGAAGCTTCTGGTTTCATCCTTTCTAGTAAAGGTGAAATAACTAGTAAAAGCCCCTACTGTCAATCTCTGTATAAGAAATAATTTGTTCACACAATTTCAGATCAGATTGGTATCAGAGCTCTAGGTTTTGCTTAAGAGTTTGTGAAATTTGTGCAATAATATTTTGTTATTCTGCAAATTTGATGCTTACTAGGCTGAAATTGAAAAGAGGGGAAGGTCAATTGGTTAGAGAACAAGTTAATCCTCAACCAAGGAGGGCTAGAGTGCCATTATCTCCACCTTCCATTTCATCCTCATTAGCCTTAGAATCAGCCACAAACATGTCTTCCAGAGAAGGATAAGTACATGAGGAAGTGGATCCCAAGGAAGAAGAAAGAGTCTTTAGAAAATCTTTCTTGGACATGACTGAGATGGTTAGGATCCTATACCAGGAGAGAAATGATAGAATTGCTAGAGAAGGGTCTAGAAACCAGAAAGAAGAAGGAGATTCTTCAGGAGGGAAGAAAGACAATGATAAGTCTAAGAAAGGGAATGGAGGAAATGGTGATCCTTCATCTCCATCGTTGTCCTCTTCCTCCACATCATCCTCTTCAACTTTTGTTAATCAGTCACAAAAAACAAAAACATCTCTTAAAAATCCTTTTTTAAAGCTTCATGTAAAGTTTGAGTTGTCGATGTTTAATGGTGATGTGAATGCAGAAAAATTGGATAAGTGGATTAGACAGCTATAAGTCTATCTAAGGATTCAGAATTTTCATGATGATGACACAAAAATCCAATTAGCCTCTTTGAGAATGGATGGAGCAGCTTTGGTTTGATGGGAAGCCAAGACCAGAGAGGAGATTAAAAAGCATGGTAAGATAACTATAACTTGGAATGAGTTTATTACTGATATTAAGAAACAATTTTATCCTCTTGCTCATATTCAGAAAGCAATCATGAATTGGCAAAATTTTAGGCAACTTAAGGGTCAAAATGTGTAAGATTATACCCAAGATTTTAGAAGGAGAGCACTTCTACTTGGAGTAGACTTACAAAGTCAAGACACCTTTTTGAAATACATAGGAGGTTTGCACAATTATCTGCAACATACTATTCTAATGTTCAATCCTACCAGCTTAGATGAAGTCTGTGTGCAGGCTACACATTTAGAAGCTAGAGGAAAGAATACTTTTGATGAAGATAGTAATTTCAAAAACAAAGGAAAGAAGAGAATTGCAAATTCAAGAAAAGAAAAAGGAAAGTTCTTTTGCAAGAAATGTTAGAAGACAAGTCATGATGAAGAGCATTGTTGGAAGCTTCATCCTGAACTGAAACCAGAAAAATTCAAGAACAAAAACAATACCAAAGAAAAGGAGAAAACTATAGCAACAGTTGAGCAAGACTTAGGGTCAGACTCAAGAGATGAGACAAAAATCATAGCCATGGTTTTAAAGAACATTAAGGGGAAAGAAGTGGTGCAAGACACAACTCCCAGTTCTAGCTCTTTAAATTGTCACAAAGATACTCATGAAGAAAAGAGGAGGATAGAGCTCTTCCATGTGAGGGTAATTTCAAAACATACCAAAATTGACACACTGTTTGACAGTGGGTCACAAGCGAATCTTATATCTGAAGACTTGGTCAAGCACCTTAAACTTGAGACCATTCCACATCTGAAGCCTTATCCACTTGGATGGATATGCAAGGATTCCAATTTTCAAGTCTCAAGGAAGTGCATATTGCGCTTTGCAATAACTGCACACTTTATTGACACAGTTGAACTTGATGTGGTGCCGCTTGATAACTGCACACTTTATTTATTTGACAGGAAGGCCATCTTTCATCGCCATGAAAACAAGTATCAATTGTTCAAAGATGGTAAAGAGTACATTGTGAGAGCTCACAAGAAGAAGCTGGAATCTTCTTTACTCCATGCAAGTCAATTGAAAAGAATGGTTAATGCAAGTCAAAGTCTAACTTTGTTAATGTTGAAACCACCAGATTTTGAGCATTCGCCTTTTTATGATGTTGCTAATAATATGTCTCAGTTTAATAACAGTTTGTCTTTGAAAGAAGACGATGTTATGTTGTGAAAATTACCTTTTAGGTCATCCAATGCAGAGAATGAGGTGTCAAATCAAAGAAATGCAAGCAAGGAGGATACACAATTCAGCATGGGAAAAATTTGGTTTCAGAATGGTAGAATTTTCCATGGGAACAGTTTGCAAGGTGAAAGTCATTTTAAGTCTTTCTGGAAGTTTGATCAGTGTAGAAAAATTTTGTTTTCTGCATATTACAATTGCTGTTCTGCAAATTTTAATAATTTGCATCATGAATCCGTCAATCTTAGCAAGGGTCGATCAGTTGATTCCAGAGACAGTTTATCATTTTCTCAAAAGCTCCATTTGATGAAATCAGATAGATTTTAGTTATTCAAGGGTGGAAGAGTGGAGAATCAGTCTCCACATCATCAGTTTCAATAATCATAGAGCTTTTGGGGTCCAAAAGCTTCCCATTTGGGAGGTGTGATCAGGAGATCAAGTCTCTTGTAGAAAAATGCTCAAAAATGAAGTTGCTCAGAATTGGTCCAAACCAGATCGACTGGAAAGAGCTCAGAAAAATGATCCTGTAGACGTGAACGACACTGAAAAATGACGTCGTATGAGAAAGTTATTCAGCTTTGAATTTTCTCAATTTCAGTTAAAAAATGGCCAAAATTTGACTTCATAAAAATTTTATTAAAAAAAGAATATTCCACAGAATATTCTACAAAATATTCCGAACGCAGCCAATCAAAGGGCGCCATGTGGCCAGCCTGGAGGCTTCCACATGGCCCCAAGGGTCAATTCCGAAATTGTGTTGTTATTTAAAACTTTTGTATGGCGGGGCAGGGTTCGACCCCGGGTCGAGGCAGACACAACAGAACGGCCCAACCAGCGGGCCACAGTGTGATTCTTGTTAAAGCATGGCAAAAAATTCATATTTAAATTTTAATTTGGCGTGTATCAAATGTGGGTCGTGGTCCCGTGGATATAGTGCTTGTTGCGGAGGCACGTTTCATATATGGTTGTAACATTAATATATGCTGACATCAACGCAAAGTTATTCAACGGATTCCAGAGGTTGTGGTCCTATGGGCCTTATCACTTAGCCCTCAACGAACTGGTGGTGGAAATGGCGGACTCCGCCTAATTTGGTGGCCCCTCCTTATTTATCGGGCCTAACTGTCAGTCTTCCACAATTAGTGGAGGTTTTTTAGCCCTAACTGGACAAAACTTCAGTTAGCCATAACTTTGGCTAGGGAAGTCCATTTGGGACGATTTTTATTTTTATTTTGGGGTATTGAAGCATTTTGGAGCTGTTGGGATAGGTTGAAGAGCCATCAGGGAACTCTATCAATGATTTTATCAGCGATTTTTGTTGTGGAGCCACCAATGCCTGGTGAAAGATCAGCTGTGTTGGACTATACTCATCCATTGGAGGTGAATGAATAGTCGATTTATACTGATTTCAGTCCTCTGTTTCTGAATTTACACCTAATTTTTCCTTTTGAGGCTTTCTACACAGTTTAATTCTTAATTTGAGCATTAATGAAAGAGGGAAAAGCCTATTTAGAGGCTTTTGGACCTAGCAGAGGTAGCACAAGAGAGGGGTGAACTGCTTAAAAAAATGCTTACTGTTATGCTGTGAATTTTTGCTGTTATATTTCAGATTTTACTTCATTATACAGTAAATTTTCATAATTTCACTTTTCCCAATTAGACTTATACAGTGAACACAACTCATTAGTTTCACTTCAAACCACATTAATTCCATTGCAGAATACTTGAACTTGCTTATTCTCACATAAAATTTTGATTAATGAATACTTTGCACATAAAAAAATACTTTCATTGATCAGATCTATTTAAGTGTTTACATTATATTTCTTTAAGCAGAGCCAGTAAGTGGGCCAGAAGCTTCTGGTTTCATCCTTTCTAGTAAAGGTGAAATAACCAGTAAAAGCCCCTACTGTCAATCTCTGTATAAGAAATACTTTGCTCACACAATTTCAGATCAATCACAGTGAGACAGAACAGTAAGAGCATGAAAGTGCTAAACAGGAGCAGCATGAAGGTGATGAACAAGGGTATGAAAGCGATGAATAGGGGCAGCCAAAAGGTGATGAACAGGGGCAGCCAAAAGATGCTGAACAGGAGCAGCATGAAAGTGATGAACAGGGGCAGCCAAAAGATGTTGAATAGGGGCAGCCAAAAGATGATACACAGCAGCTACAACAGTATGAGCAAAGGTAGCCTCAGGGTGAAGAACAACAGCCTCCTCAAGAGGAACAACAACCTCAAGAAGAAGAGGGGCAGCAGGATAAAAAGTTGCAACAAAGTGAGGAGGACAGCCCTCAAAGGGAAGTGCAAAAGGACAGCCAAGGCATCCATAAAGAACTCCAAGACAGTGGAAAAAATGAGGGGCAAAGTGACAAGGGTAAAGAGCCCATGGAGCATGTGCTAGCTGCCTTTCCTAGGCAAGGGGCCATGCTCTCTTCTCTGAAAGTCGCCAAGCCTCGGACAGCGAAGAAAAGGGTGCCTAGAGTTGTAACTCCAAATGTGACCAGGGCCCTCCGAAGCAAGGGAAAATTGCCCAAGAAACCCATGGTCGAATTTCCCAAGAGGAAGAGTACTAGAAGAGCCACTTAAAGCAAAGGGAAGGGAAAGGAAGAAAGCAGTCATGAACAGGAAAGGTAATTCGACATCATCCAAATCCAAAGTGATGATAGTGATAATGAAAACCGGATCCTAGAAAATCTCTTGATCCATAGAGAAAGCCAAATTGATGCCTTGAGGGCTGATCTTCATAGAGCTAGGAACTTCAATCACTTTTTTCAAGTCCAAAACAAGAAAATGAGTGTCCATATGGCTGTATATGAGACACGGGCCATCCGATACAAAAAGGAGGCCTCCAAAGCACAGGCGAGATTGGAATAACTCATGGGTGAGTTCGAGGAAAGTGAAGATGAAGATCAGCCTAGGCGAAAGAGGCCAAGAACCATGGGGCTAAAAAAGGCCCTTGAGAAACAAAAAGAGGAAGAGGATGCCCTTCTCCAATCTACCCCTCTCACTGCATTGTTCGAAAAAGAGATAGAGAACAATCGGGAAGCATGGTTTGAAAGAGTTAATGATCACTTGGAGAAGAAATTGGAGAAGGTAAACAGGGACTTGGCCCTTCAACGGAGGATGACCGGGCATTATAAAAAACTCAATCAGTTTGCCCGACGGAAGTTGAAGGCTGCTCAAGAAAAAATCAAGGAGGTTAAAGGGAAGCGCTCGGCACAAAAATTGAGGAAAGACACCTCAAGGCTCCAAATTTTGGCCTCTGTTTCACAACATGTTGCTGAAAACCCTTGAGGGTCATGCTCACCAATTTTGGGCGAAATTTGACATATTTTGGTTTTTTGTCATTTTTGGGTTTTTGGCCAAAAACCATGGGCGTCGCCATTTCAGTTTGGGGCATCATAAAAGGATGAAAATGGTGTCATTGGATGCCATAATTTTAGGGGCACATACTCAGCAATTTTCAGAACAATTTAAGATCTTTTTTCTCCCCCAAAATGGTGAAAAACACTCGCTTTTTCTACACTCTGCCCCGTTTATCAGCAAGGCTTATTTTTTTGGTTTTTACACATAGACCTGTTTTTGGAGGACTTCTAGTGGTCATTTTGGAGAAAAATAAACATTTTCAGAAATTAGACACTCATAGCTTTCCAACGAGCTATCATGAGCCTCGTTTCAACACCGGGAAGGCCTCCAAAGGTTGCCAGAAAGTCAAGGGAATTTTTGCTGATGTATTTTTTGAGTATTTTTGTAAAAATTGAACCTTTCAAAATTTACTTTTCCTCATGTGCGTTTAGCTATTTTTGTGAATGATAAGTTATGAAAAGTCAATTTGTTTCCCTTTTTTAGCAATTTTTGAGATATTTTGTGCCTTGGGCTTTGCAAAGCCTCAAGGACAAGTCTAGATATTTTGGATAGGCCAATGAGATTGCAAGTTGAACCAAGAGATTTTCCTCACTTTGGCCTAATTATTCCAAAGGTTTTCATTGTAAACAAGGCTGAACTTGATGAATAGAAGCAATATATGGTCATATAAGCTTTGGAAGAAATACTTGTCTCATACTTTTGGATAGTTTCTTGGATGTTCTTGGATGATGAAAGAGGATTGTTGTTGGATTCCATGACTTGGTAGAATGGTATAATGTCTCTATCTTTGTTTTATTTCTTAGTTTTCATTCAAAAATCCATGTTCTTGCTTGCTATAGGACAATAGAGAAAAAATTTGAGACATGCCCTTGGAGGCACCTCAAATTTCCTGTTTCTTCATAGCTTCCATGTTTTCTTCATTCTTAGTCACATTAAAGAATTCTTGATTGCTCTTTAATAACTTAAGAATATTGTTTTCTTGTTTCATTCATGGTTTTATGCATGCTAAGTATGATTTATGGTATGCCATGCTTACTCATGGCTAGCCATAGCTCCACCTATGAAACTTCTCTTTGACTGATTAGATTGTCATTTGTTGAACCAAGGAGGTCTTGTTCTGATCTTGCCCTTTTCCTAAGACTATGAAATCTTGTTTTCAAAGTGCCCAATAGCTTGAAGTACTGTGTTTAGGCGTTCCGGCATAGTGATTTGAGTTGTTTGTTTGTCTTAAGTGTATTTCCCCAAAGTCTGATAGCCATTCCCTAAAGTTAGAGAGTTATATATCTCTATGCATGGCTTGAATGTTTATTTCTATGCATTAATTAGCTTAAATTTACATTTATCATGATTAATGGTTTTCCCTACCATGTTTATGTCAGCTATTAAACTATTTGTGCTTGAAACCAGTTGTTATTCACAAACTTGATGTCCATCTCAACCCCTTTTTCCCAAGGATCCATTCTACCTCGAATCAAATTGGCCCTTCAACAACCTTGTATCACCATCTGAAATATTTCTTGACCTTTTCGACCCCATAGTCCAGTTGATCTGACATCTTTTCACCTATCTTATGTCTTTGATCAGTTCATCCCTCACAACCTAAAAACCAAAACCAAAAACCTACTTCATAACTAGCCTAAAATCAGAACACAATAAGAAAACACAAAGATATCCCATACACAAATAGAGAGAGCCCTCTCTGAGTCCAGGAAGGCTAGGTCCTTGGGCTCCAAAGACTGGTTTGATGTTACACTGTCATTTGGCTTGCCAATCAGCCAAATCATGGGACCCTAACATAGCCCACGATATTCGGGTGAACTCCTATATTAAATTTGTTGTTATGTGTTGATGTTTATTTGGTGCATTATGTGGCTATTGAACATGTTTAATATCAGAAAAAACAAATTTTATTAAAGTACTTAAACAATAAAAAAACTACACCTGTTTCAAGTATAAAATTTCGTAAAAGTCAAGTATAAGCTAGATATTTTATTTGTTTAACTGAGTGGGAGGTTCTTGAAAACCATAACAAGTTATCCAACCCATTTTCAGATTAGGTTGGTATCATAGCACTAGGTTTCTTGATTGACAAAGCACTAGGTTGCTTATTTGACTTGAAAGGTGTTTAAACAGTGCAAAGAATTTTATTGTTTGCAAATTCATTGATGCTTACAAGTTTGAAGTTTTCTAGAGGTGAAGGGAAAGATATTGTTAGCTAATTCTAGAAGAGGACAAGAAGCAAGAAGGGCTAAAGGCATCTTCCTTACCCAAAGGACCTCAAGGAAACCCTTGAATCACAAGAGGTTTTGTTTGCAAAAGGCTACTTGAAGAAGAGCTTGACTCTATAGCCATTTGTTTCAGAAGCTTTGTCAATTGTTTTTGAAAGCTTTGTGAATTTCGTTGAAGTTATTTTTTTCATTTTTCATAATGATGACAACTTCTTCAAGTGAGGTTTCAAAATCCTCCTCCTTCACAAGATTCTTCGATGAAGACATGAAGCGAGACTCTACATCCTAAAGGATATGGTGAAAATTTTGTTTGAAGATAGAAGCGAAAGCACTATACTTCATGAGAAATTGATTGCTATGAAGCAAGAGAAAGAAGAAATTCTTCAAAGAATGCATGAGATGGAGATGCAGCTCCATCAATCCTAAGAGGCCCTAACCAAGAACATGCGTGAAGCAGAGGTAATTCACTCTAATTTGTCTTCACTTTCCTCTTCAGAAAGATGTGTTGGTTCATTTGAAAAGCACACTAGAGGTATAGGGTCCAAGTTAATGTTTAAAATGGGCTATGAAGGCAAGGGTTTGGGAAAACATGCACAAGGCATGATTGATCCTATTTTGGTTGAAGAAATACCTAAGAAATTTAGTCTAGGCTATGATCAATCTTATGGCGAAAACTCTAAAGCCATGAAGGCATTTGAGACAACCTCAAGAATAAATTTTGTCGCAAGTTCTAAACCACAAACATCTCAAGTTTTTTTTCAAGTTTTTTTCCATTGTTTGTACACATGCAACTTATGGCGAAGCTGGAACCTCTACAAGTTCGTCTTCTCATGAAGGTAAAAAAGATGGACATGCAAAGCAGCATTTGAGGTATAATTCTTCCTATAGTCAAGTTGATTATGTTTCTGATAAGCCTGAAAAATCTGCATGATTGAATAGAAGAAATATTTTTTGTTCCTATTGTGGTATGTGTAACCATGATGTTTCAAAATGCTGGAAGAGGATGAAGGCATACATGAAGCAGTTGAAGTGAAGAAAACTTGAAAAGAAGGAGCATAAGACTTGCACACATTTCTAGAAGAGGGAACATTTAATTGCCCAATGTTGGACACTGCATCCAGCTAATCATCCCAAGCACATGAAGCAAGAGGATAGAAAGACGGGCGAAATTGGAAGCAAAGATTCCATCATTGATGTGACAACATATGTTTCACATGAAGAAGATTTTTAGCAGCAAAAGTCACTGTGGAAGTGGCTTGGTAAGAAGTGGTTTGACTTCTTAACTCAGTAAGACATACACTCATTTGTACATATGAAAATTTCAGTTATGTATGCATTTATGTTGGAAACTTATGTTTGTTTCAGCGACCTTGGATCGATGATCAAGGACATGATTTTCAACTACCTTCTATAAATTTCTCGCTGGAAATTTCTGAGTGAGTTCAAGGAAGACAATTCTTGACATGAGGACAAGAGCATTCAAGAAGGAAAGTGTTTACTACCTTCGAGTTGTGGTTCAAAGGCACTAAGCCATGCAAGGTAAGTGTATGGAGGCTAAAAAAGTGAGGGTGTTGTACTCTCATCCAATGAACAGATCAGGTAATCAATATTTTGGGGTCTAAAAGATTCCCAATGGGGAGGTGTGATCAGATTTGGATCATGGACCTAAGTGATAGCTAAAATTTCAAAGTGTTCATAAGTGTGTCAAACCTGAACGACCGGATAGATCTCGTCTTCTTGATTCCATCACCGCGAATGGTTCTAAAAACTAGCATTGTATGAAGAAGTTATCGCGATTTGAAAAGTCTAGTAAACTGCAATTTCTGGCTTTTGACCAAGTTTGACTAGGTTTTGAAAAGTAAAAAAAGAGAGAGAATATTCCAGGGAACATTCTTAGAATATACCTAGAATATTCCCTAGAATATTCTTTCTAAGCCAGTCAGGTCATGCCAAGTGGTAGATGTTCATTGGACAAGGGGCTGTACATTTGAATTTTGGGCCAATTAGAAGTTTCCATGTGGCAGGCCCAAAGGCTGTCACATGGCCCAGGAATGGTGCAGTAAAATTTGGTTGGGACTCTGGAGGATCGATTGCATGACCTTCCATGTAGCAAGCCTGTGACTTACCGCTTTCCCTATGGGTTCTGTCTGAACCATAATGGTCTTCGGGTTATAATTATGGTCTAACTATTTTGTATTTGGGGGTTCAGAGGGGCCAGCCCCTCCCCATATGACCCATGACCCCTGACTAGGACTAATCATTAACCGTCCCCACTGATTTCGTTTCGATCACATGGTGGGTTCACTCCAACCTTTAACGCTGACAGTTTTAAACCTCCCGCCGACTACTATGTTAACCGTCCACGAAGACCGCAGGGTAAGGGGCCATGTGGCCACCTTGGCGACTACATTCAATGTGTTGTAGCCGCTACAACAGCACCCAAAATTTTGGGGTATATTTAAAATTTCGGGTTCCCCCTCTGCTCGCTTAGGCGTTAAAGTCTTTCACCTGACCTGTAGTCAGTGACATCCCACCGACCTACCCCCAAACCCTCATGAGTTGTCTCACCATAATGATCACATGTTGTTGCTGCAATCATGCCATATGTGGGATGGATCATCCGATATATGCTCGAACACTCTTATTGCAGTTGCGTCATGTGTGAAGGATCGCCATTGCATACATTCGAATGAAAACTTATGTGTATTTACATTAAGAGCGCTTGTATCATGGATTATCCAGGCACTCTGTTTTAACACTTCGTCGAGCTCATAGTCTAATATTTATTATTTGGTGGGCACCATTATCTAAAATGTAACTGTAAACTAATTAGTGTTATAATGTTACGTGCAGGCGATCCCACAGATGATATACCAAAGAATATCACCATCGCGTTGGGAGGAAGAGATTGGAACCCAACTAACAAGGGCACAATGGTTAGGGAAGTTGTCAATCACGAGGAAGAAGACTCTCTTACAAGAAGTACAGACAAAGTGGCAAAGCTAATGTTTTCTTGAACATGCGATATGGGGAAAATGATGACAGATAAGGCTATCATTAGATTCCAGAGTGAGCGGCAGTCACAGATGCTTAAGAGCGACAAATACACTCTATCAGATGGAGGAGATGACATTCTTACTCATCATGGTGTTAATCAATCAACTCTTGACGACCTTGAGGATGAGATTGTTTGAAGATGAAAGTGATGATTACATGATTACCAGGAAGCTACATGTTGGTGGGGGTGCTGAGGAAGAAACAATTCCGATGCTGCTATTTTAGAAAGAGACAAAATAAGCATAAAATCAAAAGGGAAGTTTTGGAGATCCTGCACAATACCATCTAAATGTCGATGGGTGCACACGAAGGAACACATTTCACCACTCCAACAAGTCTAGCCTGAAGTATAGTCCGGTGAACAAAGCGGACCCCGAAGATCTCCCTAGAAAATGACAATATCATTCAAGGCGTTCTCGTGTCGGGCAGCAGAGAAAAAGCACACATATGGGTGTGGCAAGCCAACGGCAGGGTTTCAAATATGTCAACGCACCTTTGAGAAGCAACATCTGTTAATCCTGAGATACATACTGTGGGATTATTTATGCTGCAAGGAGTACATGTGGAGGAACGAAAGGGCCTCAAAACCCTAGTCTCCTTTGCTCTTACATGTCCATAAAGATTGTCTATGCGGAACCATAAGAGATGGAGAATTTCAAATTGAACCTAGAATGTTATGTTTAATGCATACACCTTTTGGTAGCCAGGCACATCAATGCATATGCAAAGAGAGTCTCTAGAACCACATGATAGAAAGGGTTAATATTAAAAGTGGCCATCGTTGTGGTTTAAATAGCAGATTTCAACTCTCGACCTTTTCAAAACAAAAAGCATTCATATTATGAGGTGGTGGCCTTGGCATAAAAATTGTTATTTATTTGCGCTAACAACCGGAGGAAAAGAAAATGATCAATGTTGTATAATTAAAACAAGGCGCGAAAGCATATGGTTTCAAAACCATAGGAGGTGGTGGAGTATAACCATACAGACAGTTACAAATGGACGCCAACGTGTTGATGGTGCAGTTTCAATCCACGTGGGGCAGATATATATAGCAGTCAACTTTACGTGGCGCAGAAATGCATGGGCACGTTGCATGGGGTGTAAATTATTTCGATTGGCTCAAATGCTTTCATGCTGAAGTTTCAATCCGTAATGAACATTTGCGGCATATATATAAGTGGTCAAAAGTTGTGTTTCAACGTGGAGCGTATACATATAATGGCCAAATTTATGTTTGAACATGAAACGGAACCCTATACAAGACCAACGACGGCGATGATATAACAATCATCGAGTGGTTAGAATCAAGAGAAATGCAGAACAAATGAAGACATCTCAAGTGAACACAGTTTTCAACCTTTGGCAAACGTTTGGGATAGATATGAATATGGTGGTCAAAAGGTTGTGTTTAAAACATGGATCGCGCAACTGCTATAATAATATGGTGCTGTTTATGGTAAAAAAAAAAATGGAGTTGGGAAAGTTCAACGATCTATAACCATACGTTGTCAGCAGCGCTGAGTTACGACCTTGCTAGATGAAGTTGCAATATGAACGTTTGCAAAATTAGAGAATGCAGATTTTAGGGAGATTCTTATGGCATGGGGTCCTTAATTAATGCGGCCATCAGCGCCATTGAAGCAACGTTATCATTCGTTACTGCCAGCGATAATGATATCCCACGTATCTCATATATATTTTCCCACGGTGACTGGTAAAAGAAAATCCCATTGTCAGCAGAAATAACGCCGATAAAGATTGCATGCGTTGGAGGGGTTTTCCGTGAATTGAAGAATATTTGGATGCTGGAATTCTCATTGAAAAACAAATATGATAATAGGTCAGACACTCTAGGATAACACATGTCATTCTGCATTCAGAAATCGTGGGTCCTGCCACAGATCCACAATGCATGCAAGCCTGTCGAAGAAGGCTTACAATGCCAACGAAGCGATCCGTGGGCGTCCTCAGCGAAGATCTCATGCAAGTGATGGTTTGATGCTTCACGCTATGACCAGACTCTCACTTCATTATCCAAAAGGCCATTGGAATCCAGAACAGAACCGGTCGCTGAGTCGCATGGCTGATAGAGCGACTGCAGATGCGAATTGCGACCCTGCAACCTCTGCAAGAGCAGTCGCGCGACCCCTTGAGGTTGCTGAGTCGTGATGAATGCTGTCGGGCCAGAGACGCGACCGCGTGACTGTGCGACCCCTCCAGGTCACTGAGTCGCGATGTATGCTGCTGGGCAAGGAATGCGACCGCGCGACTGTGCGACCCCTCTAGGTCGCTGAGTCGCAGAAAGGTATGCCCAAGGAAAGCTGCAACCCAAAATGCAAACGCCCCCTCAAAGGTTTGGCCTCCCTCAAAGGAAATGCCCACGCCTGTCTAAAAGCAAAAGTCTCACTCCTAAATGGTGTGAACGTGCATTGAGAGAGGTGGTAAGTGTTTTAAAAAGGGAGTGAAAGGACATTGTAAGCTGCACATGGACGCATCAATCTTGCACGGAAACGGATAATCGAACATTGGGTAGGAAACCATATAATCACGTTTCTAGTAGAACACCAACAATATGTCAAGAAAATGTGCGCATACAAATACATCAGCTTCATCAAAATATAATAATGTGCCACATTTTAGCTATGCATGGAGTATGCAAGGAAGTGAAGGAAAGCTTGCAAGTGTTGGCAGTAAAAGAGAAAACACATTCTTGTCAATACCCTTCCGCATCGTACATTTAAAATGCATGTACTCCCACAGGCTTATCAATATGAACACCTCAGCCTTTATGCCTTGAAGTGACTGGTACCCTTTTCTTTTAGCAGAGTGGTATTGCAATTGCAAATGGGTTGATTCGAAAATACATCAAGGGTATAGGCTCATTGTTTTAGGGACGCTGTTTGTTTGCGCATGTGGCGAAGATGTTGTTCGTCTATGCATGCAAAAGCCTCCTTTCTATGCCATAACATTGCTTGAGCCAACACTACATAAATACTATGAGGCAACTGATGAGAAGGCCCATCCAAAGTCTCATGTGAAACTCGTCGCATTCTACACGGGTGGCACAAGCACAAGATCGTTGATCTTATCAATTGTTTCCACTGCAAACATTCAGAGCTTAGTGAAGACCATGTTGTGGCACAACACCTGGCCACACAGGGGTCTACGTTATTATTTTCATTCTTGCAATTAATTAAATAGGCCCCTAACGTTACGATTCGTAAATGAAGACATGTAACATAAGTTATGTAACTGCAGGTGGGAGTTGCTATTTTGCGCAATGAACCAAATTTTTCCTATCAAGCAAGAGGGCCGGTTTTTAAGGCAAGGAATGTGAGATGAGGAATATTGCTACAAAATTCGTTGATGGATGGAGGTCGCAAGCCGCAGAGGCGACCAGGTTGCTAAGTCACATCCCTTAGTAAACGCCCGATGGCGCGACCCAGCGACCCAGCGACTAGGTCGTAGGTCGCACATTTACCCGTGTCACGAGGTCGCAAATCCAAGGAGGTCGCGAGGTCGGAAGTCCAAGGGGGTCGCAGATCGCAGATTTCTTCATGTCGCAAGTCGCAGAATGGACTGGGTCGCAAGGCAGCTCAACAGTCAGGAAGGCGAAAAGTCAGGGAGTCCAAAGGGTAGGTTTTGCTCTATAAATGCTTCCTCCAGGAACTTGTAAAGGGCTTTTGGTTTGGGACTCGAGCTGAGTACACTGTATTATCTGGATTATACATTTGACCATTAATACAAGCATTTTGAAAAATCCCTTTTGTGGATCTGGTGTTGTTTTATGTATGAGCACTATTGAGTATTATGTTTTCAGTTTCCGAACGTCTTTAGATTAAGGGAACTGTATCTTTAATTCACATCACAGTTACATAATAGTTTGTTGAGTATGTTAATGGTGGTTGAGTTTATTTCACTTTCTTAGCGAATGTTGATGACTTTGTTTATCTGCGTTTGTGTTATCATTTAAAACCTTTAGGAAGTGAAGGGTGTTCTCGCCATGAGAATTGTTTCTTTCATGGTCAGAACAGCTTACAAGCATGAACCTAATGAAGTGTTGCTAACAACACTTCCTTCGGTCTTCATGCTTTATTATTTTATCTTGCTACTCATAGTGTCGTATGTACATTTAATGCATCAATCATATGTCTTGTATCAGTTGATTAGGTGTGTATCCACTGTTTTATAGAGTTTAAGCGAGACCCAAAGCAAAGGAGAAATCAGTGGTAGCCGGACCCACACCCCGGATGGGATCCCTAGTCCAAACGGTTCAAGGTCTAATTGGGACCTTTTACCGGGGAGATCCCCTGCTGTTGGCAGGACAAATTTTCCCGTCAACAGAATTGGCGCTAGAAGGAGGGCCAGATGAAAAGCTGAGCCCTGAGAGCCTGCAGTTAATCTCATATTTGTAATGGCTCATTCCCAAATCATTCTCTCAAGATGTTTGTCGGATTTTTATGAGCCTCGATACTTCATCCCCGATGAACTTATGTATCACTTGTCCCAGTTAAAATTTGATGGTGAAAACGGAGTGTCCATAACCCAACACCTTTTAGATTTCTATGACTTTGGTGAGTGCTACGAAATTGAAAATGAAGGTTTGATTTGTTTGCTTTTCTTCCTCACCCTCGAAGGTCGCGCTAAGCAATGGTGCCGCACATTGCCGAAAGCTTCCATCCATTTGTTTGAACAACTCGCCAGTGAATTACAACAAGATTTTCACAGGTATGATTTTCAGAACGTTTTAATAAAGCTAAATGACATCAGAATGGAACCTCAGGAATCCCTAGATGAATTCTCTATCAGATTTGTTCATTATTGTTTTGAGTTCCCTGAAAGGGATTTTGATTGGAAATGTTTAAGTGAACAGTTCAAGTATGTGATTCTCGTTTCCCTTGAACAATTTGAGTTAGATCCTAGTGTTCCCTATGATGACCCGCAAGTTACCGACTATTCAGATTTTGTCCCTAATGCTTCTTTGTCCATCTCCCCGAGTCCAGACCACATTCAGGCCTCCAAGGAGAGTGTTGCTATTTTTGATATTCTCACCCCTCCTCCTGAGTTATCGAGTAGTGGAGTTGTGACCTCGAAGGTCCTGAGCAAGGATAGACACTGGCAAGAGGATAAAGCCTACTGCACTACCTTTGAATCTTTCACGCACCATGTCGAATCAGAGCTTGGAAACCATAGTGGCTCATTACCTCTCTTGGTTCATGAAACCTACCTCGAGCCCACTCGATGTCTCCCTGGACACAGTCCTAAATATGATTTGCATACCGATTATGAATCGACTCCTATCCCGGATGAAGTTGATTCCCTTACAAGGCCTTCCAGATCATCGTTTTCTCTGAATGACACGGATGCGCGTGTTGAAAAGCCTTGTATGGTTAACGCCCCTGCGACTCAATCTGTTCGTTCATTATTCCCTGGTTTATTTCATGATCTTGCCACACCAGTAATCTCTTCGAGACATTCAAAATTTCCTTATACTAGTATTGGCGACAATCATAAGCACGTAGATGGTGTTTCGCAATCACAGTTCAAAATCGATGAATCTTTTAGATTTGATATTTCTCACTCAGAATCTTTAGATAGCCATAGGAGCGATTTTTTGTCTAGGAAACCTCAAGATGTCCTCTTTATTGATCCATCCCAGTCGGTAACTCCCGGGGAGCCCAACATGCCAGGTACCCAACTTGATCAAATCGATGGTTGTAGCGATCACTCCTTATCTGAAAACATATTCAATCATACCGACGAGGACGGTCACTCGCATCTCTGTGCCGACCATATAGAGACACCAGAATTTGATGACTCGCTTCGGGAATATTCAAGTACCCATCAGAAATTCGAAGCGCTTCAGCTTCTGCTGACCATTTCTGAAAGGCCGACCCCCCAGAACCATGCTCCCCCCAGCATAACCACATCAAATTCACCCCACCCTGGCCAATCTAAAGAATCTAATACATCAGATTATCAATCTGTCAATGTGCAAACATTTGGCCGAATTGATATAAAGCCCATTGACATCTTTCCAATTACTACAATTGATGATCACATCCATTTTCTAGTTGATCTCACGAACCCATCAAAGTTTGGGAGCCCCCCGCTCAAAGGCCCAGAATTGGTCCAGTACGGTAAGGCATTTCAGCCTTCACTAATGGTTAATTTGGATCCTCACATCCTCGGCGTAACCCAGGAGCAACTCCGAACTAAGGTTTTCAAAATTAGGGTTTATGCTCTTGGATTCGCAAGTATCCATAATTCGCCTGGCACATGCTTGTTGTTTCCATCCCGTAAAATCAATCATCCTCACCACCACAATGAAGTTGCTGGTTAGCTCGACCAACCCTATCCGATGGATGTGCCTACAAATAGGCAATGGCTTACCCAGCGCCCATCAGACCTAGGATTGTGCATGAATGGATGTGTGTCATTTATAAATAGCTTTAAGTTTCGAGAATATATTGATGTGTATCAGGATAAGAGTGAAATTTAGCTTGCACAATCCACTCTGCCACGTTCTTTGGTAATTAGCCATGGCCTTCTTACTATTGTACATGCTCTTCAGGTAAGTCTTGTTGTTGGTGCACGATTTTGTATGTTGACTCTAATTGCGAACATTGTTGTTCTTGCAGGGCGGGAACTAATGTGGTGGCTACACTGGAAAGCTGATTTCACATAACCCGACTGCATCATTGGTTAAACTAGGAATAGGCTAGCTAGGATCTGCTAATAAAGATTTGTTTGTCAAGTTATTGATTAGGTTTACTTGCTAAGGTTTTACTTCATGGTTTAGAATTTTGCTTGCTGTATTTTCTTGTGTTCTGTAGCTTTATGCATTTAAAATTTCCATTTATTTTTGCATGCATGCTTTTTCAGTTTCCCTATTGTGGCAGCGGAGCAACGTTTGTGATTTATTTAAGTGACTCCGTCGGGGTACTGTCTAGGCCTGCTGGCAGCGGAGCAACACCAGAAACTTACTTTAAAAAATCCTGAAAATAATAAACCCACTACCTTGCTCTTCACATCATCAACAAGCTATGGGCTTCTGTGGGCTTTCTCTGTGATTTGTTTCTGATTAGCGAGACCTAGCTGAGGCACAAGGATTAGGCATACCTGTAAAGGGCCAAAGTAATACAAAGGGTACCCGCGGAACTTGTTCAATATTCCCTTTCATCACTATCCGGACTCAGACTATTGTTGTGATATTGACAGAGATGTTGGATTCTACCAGTAGTTCACCATTTTTTGTAGCCGCTACAACAGCACCCAAAATTTTGGGGTATATTTAAAATTTCGGGTTCCCCCTCTGCTCGCTTAGGTGTTAAAGTCTTTCACCCGACCTGCAGTCAGTGACATCCCACCGACCTACCCCCAACCCCTCATGAGTTGTCTCACCATCATGATCAAATGTTGTTGCTGCAATCACGCCATATGTGGGAGGGATCATTTGGCATACGCTCGAACACTCTTATCGCAGTTGCGTCATGTGTGAAGGATCGCCATTGCATACATTCGAATGAAAACTTGTGTGTATTTACATTAAGAGTGCTTGTATCATGGATTGTCCAGGCACTCTGTTTTAACACTTCGCCAAGCTCATAGTCTAATATTTGTTATTTTGGGGGCACCGTTATCTAAAATGTAACTGTAAACTAATTAGTGTTATAATGTTACATGCAGGCGATCCCACAGATGATATACCAAAGAATATCACCATCGCGTTGGGAGGAAGAGATTGGAACCCAACTAACAAGGGCACAATGATTAGGGAAGTTGTCAATCACGGGGAAGAAGACTCTCTTACAAGAAGTGCAGACAAAGTGGCAAAGCTAATGTTTTCTTGAACATGCGGTCTGGGGAAAATGATGACAGATAAGGCTATCATTAGATTCCAGAGTGAGCGGTAGTCACAGATGCTTAAGAGCGACAAATACACTCTATCAGATGGAGGAGATGACATTCTTACTCATCATGGTGTTACTCTATCAACTCTTGACGACCTTGAGGATGAGATTGTTTGAAGATGAAAGTGATGATTACACGATTACTAGGAAGCTACATGTTGGTGGGGGTGCTGAGGAAGAAACAATCCCGATGCTGCTATTTTAGAAAGAGACAAAATAAGCATAAAATCAAAAGGGAAGTTTTGGATATCCTGCACAATACCATCTAAATGTCGATGGGTGCACACGAAGGAACACATTTCACCACTCCAACAAGTCTAGCCTGAAGTATAGTCCAGTGAACAAAGCAGACCCCAAAGATCTCCCTAGAAAATGACAATCTCATTCAAGGCGTTCTCGTGCCGGGCAGCATAGCAAAAGCACACATATGGGTGTCGCAAGCCAACGACAGGGCTTCAAATATGTCAACGCACCTTTGAGAAGCAACATCTGTTAATCCTAAGATACATACTATGGGATTATTTATGCTGCAAGGAGTACATGTGGAGGAACGAAAGGGCCTCAAAACCCTAGTCACCTTTGCTCTTACATGTCCATAAAGATTGTCTATGTGGAACCATAAGAGATGGAGAATTTCAAATTGAACCTAGAAGGTTATGTTTAATGCATACACCTTTTGGTAGCCAGGCACATCAATGCATATGCAAAGAGAGTCTCTAGAACCACATGATAGAAAGGGTTACTATTAAAAGTGGCCATCGATGTGGTTTGAGTAGCAGATTTCAACTCTCGACCTTTTCAAAACAAAAAGCATTCATATTATGAGGTGGTGGCCTTGGCATAAAAATTGTTATTTATTTGCGCTAACAACTGGAGGAAAAGCAAATGATCAATGTTGTATAATTAAAACAAGGCGCGAAAGCATATTGTTTCAAAACCATAGGAGGTGGTGGAGTATAACCATACGGACAGTTACAAATGGACGCCAACGTGTTGATCGTGCAGTTTCAATCCACGTGGGGCAGATATATATAGCAGTCAACTTTACGTGGCGTGGAAATGCATGGGCACGTTGCATGGGGCGTAAATTATTTCGATTGGCTCAAATGCTTTCATACTGAAGTTTCAATCCGTAATGAGCATTTGTGGCATATATATAACTGGTCAAAAGTTGTGTTTCAACGTGGAGCGTATACATATAATGGCCAAATTTATGTTTGAACGTGAAACGGAACCCTATACAAGACCAACGACGGTGATGATATAACAAGCATCGAGTGGTTAGAATCAAGAGAAATGCAGAACAAATGAAGACATCTCAAGTGAACGCAGTTTTCAACCTTTGGCAAATGTTTAGGATAGATATGAATATGGTGGTCAAAAGGTTGTGTTTAAAACGTGGATCGCGCAGCTACTATAATACTATGGTGCTTTTTACGGTCAAAACAGAGCGGAGTTGGGAAAGTTCAACGATCTATAACCATACGTTGTCAGCAGCGCTGAGTTACGGCCTTACTGGAAGAATTTGCAATATGAACATTTGCAAAATCAGAGAATGCAGATTTTAGGGCGATTCTTATGGCATGGGGTCCTTAATTAACGCGGCCATCAGCGCCATTGAAGCAAAGTTATCATTCGTTACTGCCAGCGATAATGATATCCCACGTATCTTGTATATAGTTGCCCACGGTGACTGGTAAAACAAAATCCCATTTTCAGCATAAATAACACCGATAAAGATTCCATGCGTTGGAGGGGTTTTCCGCGAATTGAAGAATATTTGGATGCTGGAATGCTCATTGAAAAAAAAATATGATAACAGGTCAGACGCGCTAGGATAACGCATGTCGTTCTGCATTCAAAAATCGTGGGTCCTGCCATAGATCCACAACGCATGCAAGCCTGTCGAAGAAGGCTTACAATGCCAACGAAGCTATCCATGGGCGTCCTCAGCGAAGATCTCATGCAAGTGATGGTTTGATGCTTCACGCTATGACCAGACTCTCACTTCATTATCCAAAAGGCCATTGGAAACCAGAACACAACCGGTCGCTGAGTCGCATGGCTGATAGAGCGACTGCAGATGTGACTTGCGACCCTGCAACCTCTGCAAGAGCAGTCGCGCTACCCCTCGAGGTCGCTGAGTCGCGATGAACGCTGTCGGGCCAGAGACCCGACCGCGCGACTGTGCGACCCCTCCAGGTCGTTGAGTCGCGATGTATGCTGTTGGGCAAGGAACGCGACTGCGCGATTGTGCGACCCCTCCAGGTCACTGAGTTGCAGAAAGATATGCCCAAGGAAAGCTGCAACCCAAAATGCAAACGCCCCCTCAAAGGTTTGGCCTCCCTCAAAGGCAATGCCCATGCCTATCTAAAAGCAAAAGTCTCACTCCTAAATGGTGTGAACGTGCATTGAGAGAGGTGGTAAGTGTTTTAAAAAGGGAGCGAAAGGACATTGTAAGTCGCGCACGGACGCATCAATCTTGCACGGCAACGGATAATCGAACATTGGGTAGGAAACCATATAATCACATTGCTAGTAGAACACCAGCAATATGTCAAGAAAATGTGCGCATACAAATACATCAGCCTCGTCAAAATATAATAATGCGCCACATTTTAGCTATGCGTGGAGTATGCAAGGAAGTGAAGGAAAGCTTGCAAGTGTTGGCAGTAAAAGAGAAAACGCATTCTTGTCAATACCCTTCTGCATCGTACATTTAAAATGCATGTACTCCCACAGGCTTATCAATAGGAACACCTCAGAATTTATGCCTTGAAGTGACTGGTACCCTTTGCTTTCGGCAGAGTGGTATTGCAATTGCAAATGGGTTGATTCGAAAATACATCAAGGGTATAGGCTCGTTGTTTCAGGGACGCTGTTTGTTTGCGCATGTGGCGAAGATGTTGTTCGTCTATGCATGCAAAAGCCTCCTTTCTATGCCAGAACATTGCTTGAGCCAGCCCTACATAAATACTATGGGGCAACTGATGAGAAGGCCCATCCAAAGTCTCATGTGAAACTCGTCGCATTCTACACGGGTGGCACAAGCACAAGATCGTTGATCTTATCAATTGTTTCCACTGCAAACATTCAGAGCTTAGTGAAGACCACGCTGCGGCACAACACCTGGCCACACAGGGGTCTACGTTATTATTTTCATTCTTGCAATTAATTAAATAGGCCCCTAACATTACGATTCGTAAATGAAGACATGTAACCTAAGTTATGTGACTGCAGGTGGGAGTTGCTGTTCTGCGCAATGAACCAAAGTTTTCCTAGCAAGCAAGAGGGCTGGTTTTTAAGGAAAGGAATGTGAGATGAGGAATACTGCTACAAAATACGCTGATGGATGGAGGTCGCAAGCCGCAGAGGCCACTAGGTCGCTAAGTCGCATCCCTTAGTAAACGCCCGATGGCACGACCCAACGACTCAGCGACTAGGTCGTAGGTCGCACATTTACCCAGGTCGCAAGGTCGCAAATCCAAGGAGGTCGCGAGGTCCCAAGTCCAAGGGGGGGTCACAGGTCGTATATTTCTTCAGGTCTCAAGTCACAGAATGGACTGGGTTGCAAGTCAGCTCAACATTCGGGAAGGTGAAAAGCCAGGGAGTCCAAAGGGTAGGCTTTGCTATATAAATGCTTCCTTCGGGAACTTGTAAAAGATATTTTGTTTGGGAGGGATCTTTGGTTTGGGACTTGAGCTGAGTATATTGTATTACCAGAGAATTATACATTTAAGGATTAATACAAGCATTTTGAAAAACCCCTTTGTGGATCTGATGTTGTCATGTGTATGAGCACTGTTGAGTATTATGTTCTCAGTTTTTGAACATATTTAGATTAAGGGAACTATATCTTTAACTCACATCACAGTTACATAAAAAATTTATGAGTATGTTAATGGTGGTTTAGTTTATTTCACTTTCTTAGCGAATGTTGATGAATTTGTTTATCTACGTTTGTGTTATCATTTAAAACCTTTAGGAAGTGAAGGGTGTTCTCGCCATGAGGAACTATTTCTTTCATGGTCGAATACTTGTTAGCATGAACTGGCGGTTGCTAACAACACTTCCTTCGGTCTTCATGCTTTATTATTTTCTCTTGCTACTCATAGTGTCGTATGTACATTTAATGCATCAATCATATGTCTTGTATCAGTTGATTAGGTGTGTATCCACTTTTTTATAGAGTTTAAGCGAGACCCAAAGCAAAGGATAAATCAGTGGTAGCCTGACCCACACCGCGGACGGGATCCCTAGTCCAAACGGTTCAAGGTCTAATTGGGACCTTTTACCGGGGAGATCCCCTGCTGTTGGCAGGACAGATTTTCCCATCAACACAATGCTAATAGTTTAAATTGGTGGATAAGATGTAGCACATTTAATTTTGTCGGATTTTTCCAAATAAACTACAGTTAAGTTCAATTCCTCCATTTTAGTGGAGGGTTTTTAGGGGACACTAGACAAATTTGGTTTTGGCTTTATCTTGAGCTAGATTCGTCCATTCTGAGAGTGCCAACAGTCAATTTCAAATATTTCAGACATTCCTTGGTGAGGGTTGTAGAGCCATCAGAGGAATTTTAAGCAGGTTTTTTCTTCAGAGAAGTTCTAGGGGCCACTAGGGCCACCAGGGGCCAACAACAAAAAGAGCCTTAGCCAGTGCAGCTAGAGGCCTTTCTCAATAATCCAATAGTCAATTTTGGATGTTTCAGACATTTTGGAACTAATGGTGTGGTTTTAAGAGCCTGTAGAGGAATTTTGAAGGCCTAGATGCTTTAGAGAAGTTCCAGGGGCCACCAGGGGCAACAAGTGCTAGCAGGAGAATGAGGCCTATCCAGAGCAACCAGTATCCATTCTCAGCAAACCAATAGTCATTCTGACTTTTTTGATACTTATGAATCCATTGATGGAGTTTTCAGAAGCTTTTGAAGACTTTTGAAAGTATTCCTGCTGAAGTCGCTTGATCCTTGCTTTCCTTTGCTTTCCTTGTCCTTTCTTTGCTTGTTTTCTCCTCTTGGCGCTCTTATCCTCTTTGAAACCAATTCCAAAACTGAAATAACAAAAGGCCTCAAACTGATTCTTTGATGTATTTTTATTATTGACACCTCTAATTTATTCATTTTTCCTCTATTTTCCTTCGTTTTCCTCCTCACATGCAACCTATGACCTTTCACCCCTCTTTTCTCCTAATTTCCTTTATTTTAATAAATAAGACGTCAATAATACCTTTTTGCCTTTTCAAAGCCTTTGTCAATTTCCCTTAGCCATAATAAACCAAATGAACACCCACTAGGATGTTTTTCCCAAAATTCAACTTGGAATACATGTCCCATGACCTTGGTCCTAATTTTCCTTTATTAACTTTATTACATGAACTTTTAACCCAGGGCTGTTACATGTGTTATGGTTTTCATCTTTTTATATTTTCCCCATTTTTTCTTCTTCTTCCCTTCCTTAAAAGCATATAGTTGCTCCTTTTGCTTTGATCTATTGAAATGGCACCCAAGGGGGCTTCTGATTTAATTTTCCCTTGATTAAATTGGAAGAGAAATTGTAACTTCATCTCATGACAACTTGTATTAGTTAATTGAGTTAGGAAGGCTTAGTTAGCTTAGGAAATTCTAGTCGAGGGTCAGAGAGGAGGAGTATATAGTTCTCCCATGATTTTAGGGTTCTAGTTACAGTTATTTGTGAGTTATAATTAGTTAACTCAATTAATTGAGTTAAAATCAGTTTAACTAGTTCTAACTGAGAGATGAGCTAGTGATAGATCCAATGAATTAAATCTGATTTAATTCACAAGTAGTGGTGAATCAGTTAATTGATAATTCACTATAAATAGTTTTTTGTGTTAGTTCTAAGGAAGGCCCAATTGAGTTTGAGGTTAAAGGGAAGATAACTATCAGTTGTATAATTAGAAAATTGTACAGATTAGTTTAACTAGTTCTAACTGAGATGAGCTAGTGATAGGTCAAGTGAATTAAATCTAATTTAATTCACAAGTAGTGGTCTATAAGTTAACTAATAATTCACTATAAATAGTTGTTGCGTGTTAGTTCTAAGGAAGGCCCAATTGAGTTTGAGATTAAAGGGAAGATAACTATCAATTGTATAATTAGAAAATTGTGCAGGTTATTTTATAGAGTCATCAATTCTTGGGAATTTCCTATTTAATAGGGAAACAATTGCTCTAGGAATGTGTGAGCAAGGATGGTTAAATAGAGGCTGAGAATTGGTTAAGTATTTGACTGATTTTGCCTAGATCAGAGTGAGACAGTCACCAGAGTGCATAAGCTTCTCAATGAGAGAAAAACATTGTATTGTTTCATGGTATTGAATTTATACAATATACAAATATCGGGGTTTTGAGCAGTTTCTTTCCCAGATACACCTTGTGTTGTGCAATTGATAATTTATTTCTCTTACTTTTTATGTGATTGTGAAATCGTAATTGGTTTTCGCAAATTGTAGAAAGATTTAATATTTTGTTTTAGTATGTTAGAAGATCATATGTAATCCCTTTGGATAATTTCTACATGGTATCAGATTGTCGAGAATCACAATAGAAGAGAAGAAGTAGAGTTTGTTTTGAACAGGTACATCAAATTTGTAGATTTATTCTTCATGACACAAAAACAGATCAAGATGTCTTTCAATGGATTGAGACTCAAATATACCCTTGAGGGAAATTCGAATTATATAGCATGGAAGGATAGGATGGAGGCAGTGCTCGAGGACAACAGACTAAAGGCATTCATTGACAGTGATATTCCCCAGCCCGCAACAGCAGATGCTCAACTTATTGATGCATGGAAGAAGAATGTAGCAAAGGTGAGAATGATCGTGTTAAAGGGAGTTTGAGATCATATTTTCTCAAGTCTCCATGGGAAGGTGACTCCATATGCTATGTGAAAGGTCTTGACATTTTTGTTTCAAAATAGAAGTGACCAATTAGGAAGTTGGCGCTAAAAGACAAGCTCAGACATATCAAGATGGAGAAGGGCGACAGGATCCAAAAATACTTGACAAAGTTCACTCAATGTCGAGATGAGCTTGGAAGTGTTGGGATAAAAAATTCACAAGATGATTTGGTGAACCTAGCTCTTCTATGCCTTCCCAAGAGCTGGCATAGCTACCAGGGACTCTCTGAATGGGAGGGAGAAGCTACCAAACTGAGCGCGTTTATGGTCCAACTTGGTACAAGAAGAGATTTGGTGGAGCATCAAAGATGGATCCTCATCAAAGACTGATGAGGAGGAGAGTTGTGCCTTGGTTGGAAAGGTGAAGAATGGAAAAGGGAAGGCGTCCCATTCCAAATCAGAGTTCGGAAAGGTAGGCAAGAAGCGAGACTTGTCAAAAGTAAAATGTTTGAACTGTCATGAGCATGGACACTATGCCACAAATTTTCCACAAAAAAATACCAACAAGAAGACCTCAGGAGGAGCAGTAGGTGAAGCAACTACTTCACAATTCGAGTTGTATTTCACTCTCATCACATGCATAGTTTTATCTGTGATGGGTTATGTGTGGTACTTGGATAGTGGAGCTTCGTTCCATATGATCGACAACAAAGAATTATTTAGTAGCTTGGAGGAGAAGGATATCTAGATTCACATCGAGATGGGAGATGAAAGGAGGTATAGCACTATCAATTTAGGTACATTTACCTTTCAAAGGGATTTAGGTAATCAAATCACAGTAAAAGGTGTCATGTATGTTCCTGGTTTATAGAAGAATTTGGTTTTTGTTGTTATGTTGGAGGATCGTGGATATGATGTGATCTTCAATGAAGGAAAGGAGTTTCTTCGTCACAAATCCATGGGACAGGTGAAAATATTGGAGTTCAAGTAAAGAACCTCTACAAATTGGATGTAGAAGACTATGTTTCCTTGAGCACGAAATCAGAGAAGGTGGAAAGCTAAGACATCAGTGACTTATGGCACAGGAGATTGGGCCATCTACACCACAACACTTAGAACATCATGCAACAAATTTCTAGAGGACTTCCAAAGGGTGCACTTGCGCAGAGAGATACATGCAAATGGTGTACATTAGGGAAGTATAACAAAGACCTTTTACGATAAGGAAATTAGAGCCAAGGCGATCCTTGAGAGAGTTCGCTCAGATGTGTGTGGACCGTTCTTGACTTCTTCCACAAAAAAACACATGTATTATGTGATTTTTCAAGAAAGTGTTGGATTTTATTCATGCAAAAAAAAATATAAGACGTTTTCCAAGTTTTGTGAGTTAAGGGCACTTGTCGAGAAAGATAAAGGGAAGGATGTGAAGGCTATGAGGAGAGAAAATGGTGGATAATATATCTCTAATGAATTCAAGAAATTTTGTGCCTCAGAAGGAATTCAAAGAGAATTGATAGCACCGCATAACCCACAACATAATAGGGTTGCAGAAATAAAGAACAAAACTAATGTGGGAGAAAAATGAGCTATGTTGCATGATCAAGGCCTATTGTTGCATCTATGGGTTGAAGCATGCAATACAACATTATCTGTGCAAAAAAGAAGTCCTCATCGGATACTTGGGATGAGTACACCAGAGGATGCTTTTCCAGGTAAGAGACCAGATGTATCGTGTTTTAAATTTTTTGGTTCATTTTTTTATTTCCATGTGACCAAATATGCCAGGAAGAAGCTAGAGCCAAAAACAGAGTTGGGTATATTTTCGGGGTACACTGATACACCTCACAACTATCGAGTGTACTTGACAACACACAGGATGGCAGTGATCAAAAGAGATGTGAAATTCGATGAAGAGAAAGCCATGTGATTATCCCTTGAGAGGGAGCTTGAGTTGCATGCATTTGAGGATCTCTTGGCTCCAAAAGAAGAACCTCGAGATGTGGAGAATCCACAAGTAGAGGAATAGAGAGTGGTAGAAACCACTCATGCAAAGCCATCCACCAGATATAAAAGGAAGCGCACCAGAGAGGTTGATAGATTGTTGCTAGATGCGAGAGAGAATGTGGGAGCACCCACATCACAACGCAGGCAGAGAAGGTCCCTAGAGCGGTACACTAGATACATGGCTCTTATGAGTGAAGGTATTGAGATAGAGCCATCCTCTTTTGAGGAAGCAGTGCAAAAACCAGTGTGGGTTGATGCCATGGTTGAGGAGTATGACTCCATTATCATAAAAAATTCATGGGAAGTTGTCCCAAGACCAGTGGGGAAGTTAGTTGTAGGATCTAGGTGGGTCTACAAGGTGAAGCAGGTAGCAAATGGGAGTGTGGAGAATCACAAGGATATATTTGTGACTAGAGGGTTCTCTGAGGTGGAGGGGTTTGACTATGATGATAATTTTGCATGAGTCGCGAGGTACTCATCTATTAGATCCATCCTTGCACTCTCAGCATAGATGGGATGGAAGATACATCAAATGGATGTAAATACAACCTTTCTAAATGGAGTTATTGAGGAAGAGGTGTACATTGAGTAGCCAAAAAATTTTGAGACCTTAGACAGAGAATCACATGTGTGTAGACTCAAGAGAGCACCATATGGGCTGAAGTAAGCACCTCATGCTTGGTACACCAGGATCGAAAATTATTTCACCAAGGTGGGCTTCACTAAGAGTTAAGTAGATGTGAACCTATATCATATTGTGTTTTATGGTAAGATTTTGATTATTGTACTTTACGTTGATGATTTGATACTGACAGGTGATGAGTTGGTCATCAAGTCTTATAAAGAGGATCTTGTAAGAGAATTTGAGATGAAGGACATGGGGCTCTTGCACTATTTCCTAGGATTGGAAATATAACAAAGAGATGGGGATATATTTGTATCTTTGGGTAAGTATGCCAACGAGATCCTTAGGAAGTTCCACATGGAGGGTAACAAACCCGTGGAGACTCCTCTAGCAGGAAACTAGAGGAAGGAGGATGCTAGTTCGGGTGAAGTAGTTGATGCTACTATTTACTGCAAGCTTTTGGGTTCACTCGTGTATTTGGTGAACACACGACCATACATATGCTATGAAGTTAACCAAATTAGTCAAGTTATGGTTAAGCCCACCATACTCTTTTGGAAGGCAGATAAGCACATGTTGAGATACCTCAGAGGCACTACAGAGTATGGGCTATGGTACAGATGAATAGAGGGAGTGAATCTTCCAGGCTTCATCAATGCAGATTGGGCAGAGATTCCATTTGACAGGAAGAGTACATCAAGATGCATCTTCAAAATAGGATTAGCAGTAATTTCCTGGCACAACAAGAAACAGAGATCAGTTTCACTTAGTTCAGCAGAGGCAGAGTACATGGCAACCAGTCAAGAAACATGTGAGGCCATATGGATGAGAAAGATACTTGTTGGTTTTTTTGGTCAATGGATCGATCCAACGTTGATACATTGTGATAACTAGAGTTGCATAAAACTCTTGGTCAATCCAATTTTTCATGGCAGGTCCAAGAATATTTATATCCAATATCACCATCTCAGAGATTGTGTGCAGAGGTGGATTATGTCATTAGAATACATTTCCATGAAGGAGCAGGATGCAAACAATTTGACGAAGACACTGGCAAGAAACAAATTTGAGTTCCATGGAGATAGGATCGGGGTAGCATATATTCCCTTTATTGTTGAGAGGGAGTGTTGAAATGGCACCCAAGGGGGATTCTGATTCAATTTTACCTTAATTGAATTGGAAGAGAAATTGTAATTTCATCTCATGACAACTTGTATTAGTGGACTGAGTCAGAAATAGTTAATTAGCTTAGAAAATTGGAGTTGAGGGTCAGAGAGGAGGACTCAATTAGCTTAGGAAATTCGAGTTGAGGGTCAGAGAGGATGCATATAGAGTTCTCCCATGATTTCAGGGGGTCTAGTTACAGTTATTTGTGAGTTGTAATTAGTTAACTCAATTAATTGAGGCTAAATCAATTTAACTAGTTCTAACTAAGAGATGAGCTAGTGATATGTCTATTGAATTAAATATGATTTAATTCACAAGTAGTGTTCAATCAGTTAACTAATAATTCACTATAAATAATTGTTGCATGTCATTTCTAAGGAAGGCCCAGTTGAGTTTGAGGTTAAAGGGAAGATAACTATCAATTGTATAATTAGAAAATTGTATAGGTCATATATAGAGTCATCAGGAAGCCTTGGATTAATTACACATTCAATTCTTTGGAATTTCCTATTAAATAGGATGACAATTCCTCTAGGAATACGTGAACGAGCCTGGTTAGACAGAGGTTCAGAATTGGTTAAGTATTTGACTGATTTTGGCTAGATCAGAGTGAGATAGTTAGCAGAGTGCAAAAGTTTCTTAGTGAGAGAAAAACATTGTATTGTTTCATGGTCTTGAATTTATACAAAATATAGATAGCGAGGTTTTGAGCAGTTGTTTTCCCCAGATACATCTTGTGTTGTACGATTGATAATTTATTTCTCTTACTTGTTATGTGATTGTGCGATCGTAATTGGTTTCCGCAAATTGTAGAAGGATCCAATATTTTTTTTTAGTACATTACAAGATAAAATTGAATCCCTTTGGATAATTTCTACATGATCCACTTGATTGTGGTCTCTTCATGCCTATTTTCTCTAGGTACCATGCCTGTACATAAACCTCGTCCACCAATTCAGGCTTGAACAACGTCACTTGATCCCGCAAATGGCAGTGTATGCCCCCCATATAATTGAGGAGTACATCTAGGTTCATCAAGGAAATACCTAACATTATGGCCATGTTTCTAAACTATGTGGCATACTAATGCATGCTTTAGCCCGAATTTTTCCTAAAGTAGTTCCACTGGATCCACTAGTCCTCTACGTACCCAATAGGGTAAAACTGTGACTTAATGAGGGTTTTTAAGTCCTCCCACTTAGTCACTAGAGGCTCTCCCTCCAACCTCAGGGTCTTTGTGTGACTCTCCCACCAAGTCAGTGCATGGCTCTCTAATTTCAGTACACAAATGAGATCCTTTGTCCTTCCTCAATTTGATGGGCGTTGAAATAAACTTCCAGTTCCTGCAACTAGTGATTCAACTTCAGAGCATCAATCTTATGGTGGTACAACTTGATATCGAATTTTTCTTCCATTTTAAACAAGGAATATGATTGATTCATGGCAATTGAATGGAGTTGATATTTTATGGGTTCTTTCTTTAGTTGGTTCTTTGTTTCTTCCCGATCTCCTGATCCCCCTTATAATTTGTCCTCTGTATTTGAACCCCCATCTTCTCCAAATATCCCAATATTATAGCTCATGGCTACCATGAGGAGGTTTACATTTCTATTTATATTTGCAACTTGTTGTTCCAACCACAAAAACCTCACTTCTATAGGATCACGAGGGTCATTCACAAATTTGTCGACCATGATTAGGGTTTTATGATTTTTGGCCCCATCGATCTAGATCCCCTGTAAATATCAAAAAAATACCCAAAGAAACCTTTTTTGATACCAACATGATCCTTAAACTACCACGAATATTCCACTGGACAATTCGTCACAACATATCTAATAATATTATACTTAAAATCTGACATTCTACATTATTACAGTTTTATTATATTTATAGATCTGCAGATTTTATTGTAAATAGTGTATGCATGCAAATAAAGCTTATGCAAAAAATAGAGAATGGAAAAATAAAATATAAAACACTCATTAGACACAATATTTTATATGGGAAACCACTAGCTAGAAGGTGAGGTTGCTCTGCTCTCTTTCTTTTTTTGGAAATATGGTTGCAAGTACAAAGGAGTATGGCATGTGGCCCATGGAATGCTATAGTGCACAAATTCTCCTTGTTTTCTTTGTCTCCTACCCCTATTGGTTATTTTTTCTCAAATAAGGAACAAATGCACTTTAAAGGATGGAATGCCTCTTCCTCATAGTGGCCTAGTTATAATACAACCCGATAGCCTACTAGTGGTTAAGTTTGACTACCTCAACTCTTAATGAAAGTTACAATATAGAATATTCTAGAGTATTTTATATCATAATCACGTGGCTAGCCCCTTTTCCATGAATAATGGGGGTTGACGCGGCATACTTCCGAATTATGGGTGTGAAAACAAAAAGGTCAACTTCTGAGCGGCATAACTTTTGCATATGGAATCAAATTGGTGCACTTCTTACACCGTTGTAAAGATCTCTATGTGTAGAAGAGCATAAAAAGGTTTTGCGCTAAAGAAAAAAAAAATTACCCCCAAAAAAGTCATTTGATGCCTCAAAATGATCCTGAGAGGTTTCATACCCTATTTTGCCAAAATAGGTCCCACCAATAAAAACGCTCCCATGAGCTGATCCTCCAGTTTTTCCACTCTAAATGCATCAAGATGGGTGAAAAATAATATAGTGATCCAATTGAGATCAATAATATTCCTTAGCATGAGTGGCCAACCTTATGTTTCCTCTTATAAACTTATGTCCCTTCCCTTTAAAGACAAGGTTGCCCTTTACCTTCCAATCAGTTATGAACTCAGAGTTATGATTTTATTTTTCGTAAAAGTGCTTCATTTTCCCGATGAACTCATCTAATGTGTTTGCTTCATTGAACTCTATTATGTAACTAAATGTTTAAGGTAGCCAACTGAGATATCTCTAATATTTTTCTTCTCCTCTTTGATGTAAGGCACATATCTTAACAACTCCAAGAATATGGTAGTATATTAATCATCTATCAACTTCTCGAGTTTATGCTCGTAGAAATATTTAGCCTTTTTATCATAATACTCTTCATATATATACTTCTTACTGAATTATATCTCAAAAATTTCCCAGATAAATTCCTTCTCTCTGATATCATTCACATTCCTTAGATATTCCCACCAGATATTAGCCTTTCCCTTTAGACTGAAGATGGCTACTATTGCTTTCATGTTCTCAAAGTAATTGTGGACTCCAAAATATTTCTTCATCCCAAGAAACTATGCATTTTATTCTCTAGCCTTCTTCACCTCTCCATCAAATGTAGGAGGCTTTACCTTCTTGATACCTTCTAGCATAAAATTATTTCCCCCCCTTCTTTGTTGGGAACATATTTTTGTTTCAATGCTAGATATATGCTCATACTTTGCCATCCTCCTCTCCAGAGTATGTAGAGGAGTTTCACCCCTCACTATGTCTTCACTTCCCTGCATGTGTATTTTCTAGGATTTGCTTCCATTTGCACCATTAACCTTTAAATCTTGTCTTCCAAGTCCTGATGGAAATTGCTTAAACTTGTAACTAGCTCATGGATCGTGTTGTTTCAGTCTTTAAGGATCTGATAGGCTTTGTAGTATAATTGCATTCACTTATGCCCGTTTTTCTTGGGACCTGAAAATAATCTCATTGTTAGTCTTACAACTCCTTAGATCAACCCTTATAATTTTGAGAGTATCCATCCAATCAAGATAATACTCTTCTCTTCTTTTCTATATTGATTCCTCTTCTTGACCATGTTGGGGCCTATCAATACTATATTGCACCATTCCACTACTCATCTCTTGTTCTTTATTATCCTTGGTGTCTTCTTATTTGTTGTCATACACATGCAACTATTAGACAATCCAAAACATAATTACATGTTCTTACCCATCACTTTGGCTTACTACTACAAGTATGCCATTGTAAAACTATTTGAAACATCACGCCTCACGATAGCATGTATGTTAGAACGTTAATCATATAAAAACCAATACTCAAACCACACATAGATAACTATAAAATGCCACAATCATCACACAACATCAATCAATACATGTATCACACTTTATGACATATCCTAACACACTATCATGTTGTGTTAGAGTCCCGACATATCTCTAGAGGTATGGTATTCAACCTAATGCTCTAATACCACTTTGTAATGCTCCCTCCCACCCCCTTGGACCCTACAAGTTGGATGGGATGTGTTACCTTTACCTAACTCAACTTCCATGGTCTCATAATGGAAATTGGGTTAGGCAAAAGTAACACTTCCCATATTTCTTGGAGGCTCCGAGAGGGTGGGAGGGAGTGTTACCGGGTCTTCCTTGATACTACTAGATGTACATATATATCTTTATTCAAAAAATGCATATGAACATATAGAAGATAGATGACCTATTATATTATAGTTACAACGAAACAACAAGTTACTTATAGATCGATCCTCATTAACATTTTTTTGTCTCCAAATTTCTCTTCTGAATGATGATCAATAGCCTACGCATTAGAGGGATGATCCTCAATCTTATGAGTATATTTCTTCTGGGATGCCTTCTTCTTCTTCTTCTTCTTCTTCTTCTTTTTCTTTAATTTATCTTCAACAACAACATTTATGATAGGAGGATCTTCTTCGGTGTGTTCAGACTGAGACTAAGCATAAGTTGTTACACTATGAGTGTGTGTGTCAGAGAGCCAAAGGATGATTAAGGTTGTATGTGGTTGGACAAGTGTAGAGGAAGGCCAAAAACAAAGTGGGCTAAGTGAGTGAATGAGGTTGAGTAAGAGGTGTAGAAATTATATAACTTATGTGTTATATGTCCAATATTCTCCTAATCTCACACTATTTTAACTTCATGCAAAATACATAATCTATTCCACCATTGATCATTTGCGGAAATTAAATCCAATGCACACATGAAACAATAAAAATTCACACAAATTAACACAGTTGTTTAACGGGAAAGCCTGAAGCTGAAAACCCCAACTATATATATATAATATATGTCATAGAGATCATGTAACAATCCTCATACAAAGCTGATCATATCAAGCTCTCATTACAATACAATCTCTACACACTAATCAAGCCCAATATTGCAAATCCATGCACCAATCTTTGCCACCTGCTAGCCTGCCTCTACTGTGCAATCCCTACTGAAGAATGGCACTGAATGAGTTTGAATTACTCCATCCTTGCTCATGCAATCCTCATTGGGATCTCCACTGAGTGTTAGATGCAATCAATGCATCACTATAGTCACAACTGATAATCACACTTGCCCTTTCAGCTATCTCTCCACTGGTCTCCACTGAAACTGCCATGCACTGTAGTTAGCTGATGTATTGTTCAGTTGATTAATGAGTTATTATTTGTGAATTAATTAACTAATTAATTCACTCCACTCTGAATAGTGTATCAATCAGTTAGACTAGATACAACTAGATCAATTGAGTCTAACTGAGTTAAACTAAATACAATTCCACCAACTACTTCTCCAACTCCACCAAACTCTGTCACATGAGTTCTAACTGAAGTCCTCCATGCAATAGCTCCAGTAAACCCCGTAATGTATTGCATTCCTTCACAAATCATTGCCACATTCAGGCACTTGATCAAGTGGCTCAGTAAGAGAGTAAGATAATGTTTAGAGTCCAAATACTATTAAGAGCTAATAATATCCATATAACTATTTTTAGATCAAGTACTAAAATAACTTTACTTAATATGTCTGAAAATAAGTCCATCTATTTTTCCAACTTGACCAACCATCCACAACAGATCCCGCAACTCATAGAATATGATCGACATGTCTAAAAATAGACTTTGCGCCAAAAATAGCCTGCAGGCCCACTTAGTGAAGGCGACTCTTTTCACTAAGCTCATCATCTTGTTGAATATCAACAAGAGGAACAAGTGGTTCATGTTGTAGATCTTATGTTGTTGTAAGATTATGCAAGGGCGAAGAGAGCTTGTAGAGAGATGAGGAAGTCTAAGTTGTAAAGAAGAACGTAGTGAGCCTATTTGTATGAATATTTGAGACACTATTATAGACACAAAAGTAATAAGGCATATTTGAAAATTGTTATCGTATCTGAATGTGAGGGAAGCTGCAGAGAAGAGTCAGAGTTTAATGATGTTACGTTGTATTGTGTGATATTAGGTTGAGAGAGCTAAAGTATAAATAACAACATGATTAACTGAATATAACACCTATGGATCCAAGCTTGAAAATTGATGAAATAAGGGTTTGCATGGTTCAGTAGGTTGTTATCTACACACCAGGGAGTCGGTGCTTCCTTCAAGTGGGTGCCTGAGAAAAAAATAGGAGGTTGATGCCTCCTGCAAATTGGTTCTTGCAAACAAGGATTTGGTGTTTGTGAAACAAATAAGGGGTCAGTGCCTCCTACAAGTGGGTGCTTGCGAATTAGGCACTTAGTGCTTCCTGCTGGTTGGGGCCAACAAAACAAATTAGGGAGTCAGTGCTTCATGTGAGTGTGTGCTCACAAACTTGATGTAACCAAAAGTGGTAGCTTTAGATTTACATCATAACAAAACAAGGTTGGTGGTTTTCTCCCTTTATGATTTTCATGTAAAAATCTTTGTGTCATATTTGTGTATGTTGATTATGGTGTTACTGTGTAGTTCATGTATTAATTTATGTTTCTTCTTACACGATATGTTATTGAATGGTTAAATATGGTAATGATTGTTAAATTTTTCCTTAATACTAATTCACCCCCTCCCCCTAGTATTAACCTGGTTTCCAACGTAATTCGTGCATGTAAATCCATAAGGATGTGTGCATGCCAACAAATCGAGTCACATGAAAACCCCAATAGACTCTAATTTGATATTCTAGTGAAATGTTCTTATAGATTATCCTAAGTTTTAATACCATTTGAGATTTGACAATTGAACCAAGATTTGTAGCTTGGCTACAAAGCCACCCAAGATGCAAAGTTTGAAGAGAAGAATCAAAGATAAAAAAGGGAAAAACACAAACCTATATGAGGTATTTCCAATGCTCATTAGTTAACTAATCCCACCAATGAATTAAGGCCAAACCCATGCAAATGCAATGCCTACTAGGGAAATATTTGGGAAATAATACCATGCAATGGTATGCCATGAATCCTACCTCAAAGCAAGGAAAATGCAAACAAATAAGTAAGCTTAATTGTTGCATGTGCATTAAAGTGCTAAAGTTGGACCAAAGTAAACTAAAGAAAACAACTAGTTAAACATGAATAACAAGTACATTGTATACTATAAATATGCATGCACTATGCTCACCAACATTTTTATGGAGTTTGTGAGGGAACACTAGGAATTTGTGGAGCAAAGGGGATTCTTTTCACACCGAATTTTCATTATGTGAATTTCAAAGGTACCTTGGGTGATGGATCTAATTATTTGGATGAGTTTTGGTCTTTAATGTTACATATGAGACTAGAATTATAATTAAATATTTCTTAACTTAAAAATTATGGAGACTTGACAAAGTTAATTTTGTATTGCATGAAGGGAGATGCATTGCTTCAAAATATAAATTTATCATGTCTCTTTGTGAAAGTTTAAGGATTTCGAATCTAGGTTCAATCTAATAATATCCTTCACATGTTTTTAGGGAATAATATTTTATTATAGGTTCTCTTGTAATAGGGTAAGGACTTGGTGGTTGGAATTTTGCTCACTTAGAAATCCATGATTAAGACTCTCACTCCAACTATTCAAATATATTTATAGGAATTAATTTAAATATTGTTGCATGAAGGTTTCAACAAAATTATATTTTATGAAGTCTAAGAATTTATGTGTGATTTATATATGATTTGATTGTAGAAATTTATCTTTAATAGTTTCATGTTATTTAGGCACAACATATAATTGGATTTCAGTAATGTTTTATGAAGATAACATTTGGATTGACTAGTAGTACCAAGCGTTTACAGTTCAATTTGAATATTTTCAACTTTAATACTGTTAGGGTCCCGTGATTTGGCAGATTGGTAAACCAAATGACAGGGTAACATCAGACCAATATTTGGAGTCCTAGGACCTAGCCTTCCTGGACTCAGAGAGGGCTCTCTCTATTATGCGAAGGATGTGAACTTGTTCGCTTTTAGATGGTTGTTTTTGGCTAGTTGTTAAGTGTGGGGTTTATTGTTTGTTTGGGTTGGGGTAAGATGATCAAGTAGGATAGGTGGAGTGAAAGTTATCAAATCAATTGGGCTATGGAGTCTATGAAGTCATTGATATCTCGATAATGAATTGAGGTACATCACAGGGAAAATCTAGTGTAGTTAATGGATCTTTAAAGTTTATGTATGAGGTGAAATGGACATTAAGTTTTGGAACCAAGGTAAGGCAAATGGAAGTTAAGAATCCTTTGTCAAATACCTATGAACAAAGAGATCTTGAATACTAATAAGCAAAAGATACTAGTCATAAGGTAGGGCACACCATTTACTCAATAAAAATACTTTTAAACAAATACACATTCAAGATATACAATCCAGTGGAGCAAATGAAGTAAGACAACTTATCTAACTTCAATAATTCTACTTTCAAGATTTGAAAACATTTAAGAGACAAATAGCATTAATAAATGAAGAGGGAACGCCTAAACATCATTTGTTAAAATACAAAGAAATTTGAGGAAAGCTGATAAGCATATACAAAGGGCAAGGTTGAAACAAGACCTCTTTTGCTTAACCTAATCAATCAATACATCAAAGAGAGATTTCAAGACAGAGTTTAGATAGCATAAAACACGCAGCGGTTACCATAAATCATGTTTTTAAACTAGAATATTAATCCAATAATGAAATATACAAGCTTAGGTGGGCCTAAGGAGCAACTAAGAATTGCTTAAACTAACCCAGTAGAAGAAAACATGAAGACAATAGCAAACAGGAGGACTGAGGTGCCTCTAACAACATTTCTCATCCTATACTCTTTTGAGCTATTACAATATAGAAATATGGACATATGAAAAACAAGAAAAACATGAAAAATTAAGATATACTTCACCATTAACTAAACTCAAGAATCCTGCAAGCAAGCCTTCATCATTATCAACCAAGGCAAATCATCCACAAGCTCCCCAACACTAGATTATTCATCAACTTCTGAAAACCATGTATTGCTCTTAAACACCTCAAAATCCCAACCTTTGCAATGAGTCTCCATTCTCTATTTATCATGCAAGGAGAAGAAATATCTAAGAGAGTATCTAGAAGCCTATTGGCCAACAAGAAATATCCTAATTTGTCCTTGAGACCTTGCAAGGCACAAAATATCCAAAATAAATATCTTTTCGGCCATTTGTGGCAAAGAAATTAACCTTTGAGGCCTGAAATGCCTCTGAAAAATTGCTAAACGCACATTCTTCCTTGTCAACCATAGGAGTGCAGCACATTGTGTCAAAATTTGAATTTATGCCAGGAGCGCAGCACAGAGACAAGAAAAATAGGTCTTCTTGTAGTAGTGTTTTGGAGACCTTCCTGATGTCGGAAAAGGCTCCGTGATGGCTTGTTGGAAAGCCCTTGAAGTATAATTTCTAGATATACCTTTATTTCTTCAATCTGACCTCTGAAAACTGTCCAAAAAGTAAAAATTCCAATACTACCAAGAGCGCAACACATGTCCAAAAAAGCAAGCAGAAAGGTGAAAAAATGGGTGTTTTTGACCCTTTTGAGGGGGAAAAAAAACTCCAATTAGGCTGAAAATTTCTGAGAATGCTACATGAATGATGAGGAACCCAAAAATGCAAACCTTTTCTCCTGAAGATGCCTTGGGAAAAAGTGCAGCACAGGGTGTGCTACGCTCCTAGCCTCAAAATTTGCAAAAAACAAAAAATTATTCAATTTCTCCCAAATTTGGTAGGTAGGTGCCTCATGGGTCCTGGGAGACCTGTAGAGAATATTGAGCTAAGATTCCAAGCCTAGATTGGTCTTTTTCCTCTTTTGGTGTAGGGAGCTTGCCTTGAGCCTTCTTCAATTTGACCCTTGCTTGCCTTTATTTCACTGTTTTCATTTGCTGTGGGGTCACTGTCGTACGCACTTTCATTGGTTTCTTCATATTTGCTTATGCCTAATATATTTTCCCTCAGAATTTGTGACTTCATTATCACTGTTTTTTCTATGATCACTGTCATGATCTTCTTCCTCACCATAGCTGTCATTTTCTGTCTCATTATGTGTGTCTATACCCACACTGATTGGCCCACTTTTTCTTTGTTTTTCCTATGGTCTTCACTTTCTAACTCAGTCTCTGTTTCATAGCTTGCATTATCTTCATTTTTTCTATGTTCACTGCCCCTTTTATCACTGTTATTGGGCTCATTGTATTCTCCTTCATCTTCACTGTTTTGTTCATCAAAACTTCCTTTTGTTTCTTGGTTGTCATCTGTGTATTCATCTTCATTTGGCTCACTGTTTTGATCTGTCCCTTCCTCATTGTTTTCATGTTCCTCTTGTCATGCACACTGTCTTCTTCTTCTAAATCTGCCTTTGTCTCTTGGCTACTATCTCCATTTTTATCATTGCCCCTTTTATCATTGTCATTAGGCTCATTGTTTTCATCTTTATAATAATTATTTTTATTATCAAAGCCTACCTTTGTCCTTGGGTTGTTATAATTTTCATTTTCTGTGGGGTCACTGCCTTCTTCTACACTGTTTGCATCTTTATAATCACTATTTTTACCATCAGAATCTGCCTTTGTTCCTTGGATGTCACCTCCATCTTTGTCATCATAATTCGTCTCTATTTTCTCATCATCTTCAGCCTCTATGTTATCTTTACTATCACTGACCTTGTCTTCTTGTTCACTTTCTAGCTCACTATTTTTGTTTTTCAGAACTCGCATCTTCATCATTTCTTGCATCTTGATCATTTTTACCTTTAGGCAATAGAAAAAGATGGAAAAAGCCTAAATACCTCTTAAAAATCCCACAGCTGAAGTAGAATTGCACAGGAGTGTAGCATGGGTCAGTTTGGGTGCCTTTTGCATGTCGTTGGGCAGCTTCTACCCGCTGCATGCCTAGGAGCGCAACACGAGCACTCTCTGCACGCTGCACATCTAGGAGCGTAGCACGGGAACTTCTGCACGTCGAGTCAGCGTGGCTGGAAGCTTTGTAAACCCTGTCGGGAAACTCCTGAATGGCTAGGAGCGCAGTGGGTCACATGCTGTACGTTGTCGTGTTTGCTCTGGGCGGAGACTGCACGCATTGTCGTGTGTGCCCGGGCGGCCCTGAACGCGCAGGAGCGCAACGCAGGTCAGCTGGGTGCCTCCTGAACGCACTGTCGGGTGCCCTAGGCAAAGACTGCACGCAGTTTTTCCTACAGACACGCAACGCCGTTGTAAAGGAGCGCAAAACTGCATATAAAAATACACTAGGAGGCAAGACAAGAGCGCAACACAGTTGTACAGTAGCGCAACGCGATAATTCTTTGCACGAAAAACTTTGGCAGAAAACTTTTTTTTAGTGCTTGGAGTTTTTCTCCCTTTCTTAGCATATGAAAATGATTTTGAATGATAACTCTTTCTTTTATACCCCTTGGGAGAAATAAGTTGGGGAAAAAAACCCACTTATCTAATGTTTTTCCCTTTGGTCTTTTTACCTTTGCTGACATTTCTTTTTCTCTTTTGCAGGTAGTGTCATAAAAAACATTGTTTTTCCCCTTACACTTTCTTTGGAGTTTGGTACTTTTTAAACCCCCAGCAAACTAGTGATTAGCTTTTTTTCTCCATTTTTTCATTTTCATTGCCCTCATCATTACTTCTTTCATCACCGTTTGAATGTTCCTTACTGTCATGCATATTGTCTTTCACCCCTGCCTTAATACTTTTTTGAAAAAGGAATGGCACTGCTTGTGGAATGATGTGAATATGGTGAGTGAGATGGTGAGTTTGTAATAATTTCAAGGCTCAACAGTGTGGAGACCAAGTATTTCTTTTATTATTTTACTTCGTTCTATAAACTCACCCTTCAATTTTCTTTATAATCCTATTTTTAGAAAAATAGGAAAAGGTGGAAAAAAGCTTTAAATACCTCTCAAAATATTCTTAAATCTAAAACAATAGTCTCAAAAAAAAATTTGGGCAAGTCGAGCACCTTCTGCACGTCGTTGGGAAACTTCTGCACGGTGCACGCCCAGGAGCGCAGCACAAGCACTCTCTACACGCGGAGTCGGGTCTTCTTGGGCAGCCATGAATGCACAGGAGCGTAGCGCAGGCTGCTGGGTCCTCCTGGGTAGCCCTAAATGCACATGAGCACAACATAGGCTATCGAGTCCTCCTGGGCAGCCCTGAAATCACAGGAGCGCAACACAGGCTGTCGGGTCCTCCTTGGCAGCCCTGAACGTACAGGGGCGCAACACCACCTCCCAGGAGCGCAACACCATTTTGTAGAGGGAATTGTGAGGCCTTCCCGGTGTCGAAATTGGGCCCGTGATAGCTTTTTGGAAATATTAAATTTTCTACTTTCCAAATATACAATTTTTTTCCTTATTTAAGTAGATTTACCTTGTCAAAAGTTTATTTTCCCAAGACTGGGAAAAAAGTGTTGAATGATGGTGCATAAATGTAGAATGCTATTGCATACCACTTTTGGATGCCTTCCTCAAATAAAAATTGAGCTCATGATGGCTCATTTGAAATATCGTCAAGTCTAGTTGTCAATTGACTCATCAAGTAAGTCATTTGGGCACTCCAACTGTGAGAAAACCTAATTTTCCCAAGGTCACTCCAGAAGTGCAGAAATTCTCTTGGGACACCTGTATTTTTTACATTGATCCTAAACCATGATACCTGTGTAAAAAATGAAGGATTTTTTTCTTCTTGGGCCTATTATGGACAAAATCCTTTCTCACTTTTGTCAAATTCATCTCTGTTTGGTCAGAAACACTATTTGAAGAAAAATTGGCCCTAGGTGTAACACATGGCTTGTCCCTTGGAAAGAATTCCTGGAAAAATATGGAAGCATGATGTTTATGAGTTGGTATGGCTTTATTATTTCTGATATGACCTACCATATGGATCCTTTGATCTTATGCCTCCTTTTCATAGCAAACCCTAGCTTAGTTGGAAGAGGAAATTAGGGTTTGGTGTAGGGGATTTAAGACTGCCTTGTAGAGGGAGGGGAATGAAGGGGTTAAGGGTTGTCTAAATTCTTGGGGAAATTTTGGGGGATAAGGATAGATGTTAGAGAGTAGGGGGAAGTGTAATTTCAAGAATTGAGTGAAGGGAAAGGGTCCAAAAGGGAAAAACAGGGGCCTAGTCTCGAAAAGTGTCAAATTGTAGCAATAGGCTAGGCTTTGTAGAAAAATGATCAGTTTGAAGGATAAGAGTGATGGGAAGTGTTTATGAAGGTATTTTAAGGATAGGAGGAGGTGTAAGAGAATCAAGATACAAGACTTGTTGATTTTTTAACCATGGAGGTCATGAAACCAAGAAAAATTGCCCTCAAAAACCCTAGTAATGGAGTCATAGGCAAGGGAAAAACAGAGTAATGAGATTTATGGGTGTGAAAATGGGACATAGATGAGAGGCATGAGTCCATGAGGGACTTTCCATGAGTTATAGGCTGACTATGACATGATAGAGTAGTAGAACAGTGAGAAATTTATCCTAAGGATAATGAAGGCAGTGAGATTTCTAGAACTCACAAGATTCATGAATTTTGTTTCCAGAAATCTAGCATAGAAATTTAGTCATCTACAAAGGCAAAAAATTACTGATGACTAACAGTGGCTCCACTTGGGGAGGGCAGATCCTTTTCAGGAGTTGTCCAAAACTTCAGATCTCTGGTTTATGGAGACCAATGCCTCATCCATTGGGCAGACTTTTCTTCTTTCATTTGTTGATGCTTCCTTGAAGTTATGATTTCAATAATCTGAAAACATGATTAGCTCAACTTCATCTCTACCTACCCAACCTACTTGCCTAACATTTTTTCTTCCTTGGGTGCACTTGAACTAACAAACCCATTGACATTTTTTCTTTTGAAAGCAAAAACAAACTATCTACTTCTACACTTATTTCTTCCAAGAGTTCAGATTATGCTAGTGAACACTTCTTATTCTCTACCTAGACTATTTGACTGTCAACATTAAGCAGTATGACAAACTTCATTCTCTAAGCTATTGACAATAAATTTAAAGCATGAATTGAACCAGGATTAGGCAATCTAATTCATCATGAGTTGTGGCATTTGAGACAAGCTACACACACACATTATTTTTATAAGCAAACAAACTAGAAGGTGTGAGGGCTATGTTTAATCATTTACTAATCATCCCTATCCTTCTCCTTGGATCAGATTTAAGCATGTGGAACCAGTATCTTTCATTCCTAATCTATTCTCTTTTGACAGGTCAAGCTTAAATGATTTGACCATTATTCTTTCACTAACCTATCAACAATAAATTTAAAACATGCTCAGCCATGATTAGGCTAGATGACTGAACAAGACCTTCTTTTTAGAACAATTAGTGGCATTTAGGCTTGCACACTTTCAGTATCACTATTTTTTGGGTATGGGGTTGTACATTCTTTTCAAATTTTCCCTCTTTTTCATTTTTTCTTCGTTTTTTACTTTTTCTCTCTTTTTGGTCAAAACAATTTAAAACTAAAGGTAGAAAGATGCTCATAGTGTTGAGCTTATTTGCTTGCCTATCTATCCTAATCTAACTTATACAATATATACATTTAGCTGGTGAACTCTCTTTTCCAATACAACCAATCAAGAAGATGATTCCATGAGGGATCTTGGTTTATCTCTTTAAGTGTTTTGAAAAAATCAAAAGGCCACTCCCACCTCATTTTTGTTTGAACAGTAGTGCCTAAAATGTTCTTGAAATTCTGCATCAAACTACTCTTGAAATGTTTTACTCCCTCTTCAAATGCCTCTAAAAAATCAACAAAGGGATCTTGAAACAATACCTAAATGTGAGGATTTAGACAATGAGCTTGATCTAGGATTGCTTCTTCCTCCACTTGGATGAACTTGGGACTCTTTCGGGAAAGAAAATCCTTCTCTTTCTCAGGATCATCTAGATTGTCTGACTCATCATATATTTCCATGTTATCCTTTAGAAAACCTGATGGGTTTTGATAGAGTGGGCTGAGTTCTGTGTGAAAACCACCATGTTGATGAGTAGGAGCACTCCTTGGCAACAAAAATTCTTGAGAAAGAAGTGTAGAAACTTTCTTGTGATCATCAATTTTCAAGCCTTCATTTGCTTCCAAATTTTTTAAGCTTTCCTCATCACTGTCATAGTTGTTATGCATTGGTTGGTTACCTTTCTCAAGTTGATGAAACTGAGCTTCCTCCCAAAAACCAAGTGTTGAATGATCTGCAAAGTTAGCTTCTTTTTGGAGAGCATCATCATTATCAACATATTGATCAAACCTTGGAGAATCATCAATATAATTAATGTTATCAACCGCACATATTGGACTATCAAATTGTTTCTCTTTGAATTGATCTATAAATCCATTTTATGCTATGTGATAGCTAGAATTATGGGGGAAAATAAATAGAAATGTTCTGTTCATATAAAATATTAGAGGTTGACTGCATGTTTATAAGCTTATCTATCTCCTCTTCAGTTAAAATAGGAGGCATTTTTCTCTTTCTTTGGATATAACTACAAAAGTCCTATTTCTCTTGGGAAGGCTGATATAGAGGCTGAATGTCTTTTTGGGCCTCACCTAAGAGAGATGATGAATCATCACTTGTGTTTTCAAAGAGATCCTGTGAGTTCTCTTTCATTCCTTGATTGATTTCATCCTCAACCAACTTTTCTTGATTTTTGTGAGAATTAACTTGAACATGGGATTCATGAATAACTGCTAAGAGATCTTTAGGATGCAAATTTCCTTTCAAAATCTGAAATGAATTAAAGCATAAGGGTAGATATCCTAAAAGTTTTGACTCCTCCTCTATTTCAAATTTTGTGATTTCAAGATGGCTTAAGGGAAAGAGTTCTGGATATGCAAAAGGGTTTGCATCATCCATGTTGTCCCTGATTGATTTTTTAGAGCATTCCACCTTGTTTTTATTTGAAATTTGTTTGTAGTGTTCTTTTAGTAGTGAAGCACAAGATATAGGAAGGTATCTAGTACCTACTTGACAAGCGTCTTCACTCTCTTCTTTGCAGTCTTGCTCAATATGCATCTTTTGATTGTTATTCTTGTCCTGTAATGATAGAGTTTGTTATTCCCAAGGAAAAGGTATAGGTTGTTTTGAATAAGCAGCATAAACCTCAACCTTGTATTCTTCCTCTTTCCTGCCAAGTATATGCATCATTTTTTTTACTGTATCTGTCAACATCTCTAGCTTTACCTCTGAAGATATCAGTTTCTCTTGAGCTACTTTGTCCTTCTTTATTGCTTCTAACTTTGCCTCTCTTTCTAGTATGTTGAATTCCACAATAATTGTTATATTATGCATTTATTCCAAGTTTAAAGGGTCCTTTTCTCTTATCTGGAAAGCCATCTTTGGGTCAAGAGAATTTGGGTAGTGCAAGAGAGCCCACCCTAGGGGTGGCTTTATCTTAGCAGTTATTGCATGGTATACTTTATTGAACCTGGTTGAAAATTGTATCACTGTCTCCTCTGGATGTCTTTTCAAATGTTTTTAGTCCTTTATGATGAGAAGATAATTTCCCATGACTGCCCACCTATCTAAGAAAACTTGAGTGAATTGATGAAAGTTGTTAATGCTTACAGTTGGAAGGTCCTTAAACCAACTCTTAATTTTTACTTGTAATGATAAGGAAAACATTATAATACGCACATCATCTTCTTCTATTTCAAATAGGTCAAGTAAACCCTCAATATTTTTAATGTGTTCTTCAGCGGTGACTTTTGAGTTTTCTCCATCAAATCTGGGTAGTTTATTTGCAAGATTTGCAGGGAGGGCCTGGAGGATAAGAGGAAAAACTAGAGGCTTGTATCTTTCTAGGACCTTTGTGGATATAGGTAGTGCAAAAAGAGATTTATGACTGTCTAAGGTTTCAGAAAGAGTAGGAAAGGTAGTATGAGGCTCATGTTTCACTAGATCTTCCACAGGTGTATCCGGAGTAGGCACAGGTGTATAAGTCTGCTCAAGGTCTGCAATTTGAGGTTCAGCTTTTTGAGGCTTGAGATATTTCCAATGATCAGTGTAGATCTAATAAGTGTAGTCTTGATCAGGCTTAAAGTAGGATAGAACATGGTTATAATTAAAAACAATAATTTTTTGAATCCAACCTAGGCCTGAATGTTTTTTCTTTCTAGGATGACTGGTCATGTTTCAGATTCTTCCTCCAGTGGAGTCTTCAGGTCTATTGAGAGTTTGTGGAGTCGCTAGGTGGATGATTTCAACTATTTTAAGGCAGGTTTTTGTCCACCATCAGCAACTGAATACCAATCTAAGGATGTTTGTAGGTTTTCTGAAATCTAATGAATACTTACTTTGTGACTTATTCAGAAGGTCCCACCATGATCGCCATTATCTTAGGGTCCCGTGATTTGGAAGATTGGTAAACCAAATGACAGGGTAACATTAGACCAGTCTTTGGAGTCCTGGGACCTAGCCTTCCTAGACTCAGAGAGGGCTCTCTCTATTATGTGAAGGATGTGAAATTGTTCGATTTTAGATGGTTGATTTTAGGCTAGTTGTTAAGTGTGGGGTTTGTTGTTTGTTTGGGTTGGGGTAAGATGATCAAGTAGGATAGGTGGAGTGAGAGGTTATCAAATCAATTGGGCTATGGAGTCTTTGAATTCATTGATATCTCGATAATGAATCGGGGTACATCACAGGGAAAATCTAGTGTAGTTAATGGATCTTTAAAGTTTATGTATGGGGTGAAATGGACATTAAGTTTGGGAACCAAGGTACAACAAAGGGTAGTTAAGAATCCTTTGTCAAATACCTATGAACAGAGAGATATTGAATATTGATAAGCAAAATATAATAGTCATGAGGTAGGGCACACCATTTACTCAATAACAATACTTTTAAACAAATACACATTCAAGATATACAATCCAGTGGAGCAAATGAAGTAAGACAACTTATCTAACTTCAATGATTCTACTTTCAAGATTTGAAAACATATAAGAGACAAATAGCATTAATAAATGAAGAGGGAACGCCTAAACATCATTCATTAAACTATAAAGAACTTTGAGGCAAACTAATAAGCATATACAAAGGGCAAGATCGAAACAAGACCTCTTTGGCTTAACCTAATCAATCAATACATCAAAGAGAGATTTCAAGACAGAGTTTAGATAGCATAAAACAAGAAGGGCTTACCATGAATCATGTTTGTAAACTAGCATATTAATCCAATAATGAAATATACAAGCTTAGGTGGGCCTAAGGAGCAACTAATAATTCCTTAAACTAACCTAGCAGAAGAAAACATGAAGACAATAGCAAGCAGGAGGACTGAGGTGCCTCAAACAACATTTCTCATCCTATAAACTTCTGAGCTATTGCAATATAGAAATATGGACATATGAAAAACAAGAAAAAACATGAACAAATGAGAGATACTTCACCATTAACTAAACTCAGGAATCCTGCAAGCAAGCCTTCATCATTATCAACCAAGGCAAATCATCCACAAGCTCCACAACACTAGATTGTTCTTCAACTTCCAAAAACCATGTATTGCTCTTAAACACATCAAAATCTCCCTGTTACAATGAATCCTTGTGCCTTATATAACAAGCAGGGAAGAGGAAAGCCTACTAGAGCATCTAGAAGCCTATTGGCCAACAAGAAATATCCTAACTTGTCCTTGAGGCCTTGCAAGGCCCAAGGCACAAAATATATAACAAATATATTTTCCGGACATATATAGAAAGTAAATTTACTTTTAGGCCCTGACAAGCATATGAAAACTTTCCAAATGCACATTCTACCCAGTCACCTACAGGAGCGCAGCACACTATGTCAAAAATTGAAATTATGCCAGGAGTGCAGCATAAAGATATGCCTTTTTACAATAGTGTTTTGGAGGCCTTCCCGATGCCGGAAAAGGCTCTGAGATGGCTCGTTGGAAATCCCTTGAAGTATAATTTATATATCTACCTTTGTTTCTTCAATATAACCTCTAAAATTTTTCCAAAAAGTGAAAATTCCAAGACTATCAGGAGCACAACATGCTCAGAAAAGTGGGCAGAAAGGTGGAAAATTGAGTGTTGTTGACCCTTTTTAGGGGTCAAAAAAACTCCAATTGAGCTGAAAATTGGTGAGGATACTCCTATAATGATGGGGAATCCAAAAATTTAAGCTTCCCCTCCTGAATATTCCCTGGGGAAAAGCGTAGCATAGGGTGTGCTGCGCTCCTAGCCTCAAAATTTGCAAAAAACAACAAGTTGTTCAATTTCTCCCAAATTGGTAGGTAGGTGCCTCATGGGTCTTGGGAGACCTGTAGAGAAGCTTGAGCTAAGATTACAAACCTAGCTTGGTATTTTTCCTCTTTTGGTGCTAGGAGATTGCCTTGAGCCTTCTTCAATTTGACCCTTGCTTGCCTTTATTTCACTGTTTGCATTTGCTGTGGGGTCACTGTCATAAGCACTTTCATTGGTTTCTTCATATTTGCTTATGCCTACTGTCTTTGCCCTCAAACTTTGTGACTTCATTATCACTGTTTTGTCTATGATCATTGTCATTATCTTATTCTTCACCATAGCTGTTATTTTCTGTCTCATTATGTGTGTCTACACCCACACTGATTGGCCCACTTTTTCTTTGTTTTGCCTATGGTCTTCACTTTCTAACTCAGTCTCTATTTCATAGGTTGCATTATCTTCATTTTTGCTATGTTAACTACCCCTTTCATCACTGTTATTGGGCTCATTGTCTTCTCCTTCTTCTTGACTATTTTGTTCATCAAAACCTCCTTTTGTTTCTTGGCTGTCATCTGTGTATTCATCTTCATTTGGCTCACTGTTTTGGTCTGTCCCTTCCTCACTGTTTTCATGTTCCTCTTTTCATGCACACTGTCTTCTTCTTCTAAATCTGCCTTTGTCTCTTGGCTGCTATCTCCATTTTTATCACTGCCCATTTTATCACTGTCATTAGGCTCATTGTTTTCATCTTTATAATCATTATTTTAATCATCAAAGTCTGCCTCTGTCCTTGGGCTATTATCATTTTCATTTTATGTGGGGTCACTACCTTCTTCTACGCTGTTTTCATCTTTATAATCACTGTTTTTACCATCATAATCTGCCTTTTTTCCTTGGTTTTCACCTCCATCTTTGTCATCATAATGTGTCTCTGTTTTCTCATCATCTTTAGCCTCTATGTTATCTTTACTATCACTAACCTTGTCTTATTTTTCACTTTCTAGCTTATTGTTTTTGTTTTTCAGAACTTGCCTCTTCATCATTTCTTGCATCTTGATCATTTTTACCTTTAGGCAATAGAAAAATATGGAAAAAGCCTAAATTCCTCTTCAAACTCCCACAGCTAAAGTAAAATTGCACAGGAGTGTAGCATGGGTTATTTTGGGTGCCTTCTGCATGTTTTTGGGCAGCTTCTGCATGTTGCACGCCTAGAAGCGCAACACGGGCACTCTCTGCACGTTGCACATCCAGGAGTGCAACACAGGCACTCCTGCACAACGATTCGGGTGGCTGGCAGCTCTGTAAACCCTGTCGGGCAACTCCTAAATGACTAGGAATGTAGTGTGTCACCTACTAAAAATTGTCATGTTTTCTCTGGGCGAAGACTGCACACACAGTCATGTGTGCCCGGGCGGCCCTAAACGCATAGGAGCGCAGCGCGGATCAGCCGAGTGCCTCCTGAACGCACTGTCGAGTGCCCTAGTTGGAGATTGCACGTAGTTTTTCCTACAGGCGCGCAATGTCGTTGTACAGGAGGGCAACATCGTGTAGAAAAATACACTGGGAGGTGAGATAGGAGTGCAACGCGATAATTCTTTGCCCAAAAAACTCTGCCAGAAAACTTGTTTTCAGTGCTTGGATTTTTTCTCCCTTTCTTAGCATATCAAAATGATTTTGAATGATAAATCTGTCTTTTATACCGTTTGGGAGAAATAATTTGGGGAAAAAAACCCACTTGTCTAATGTTTTTCCCTTTGGTCTTTTTACCTTTGCTAACATTTCTTTTTCTCTTTTGCAGGTAGTGTCATAAAAAACATTGGTTTTCCCTTTACACTTTCTTTGGAGTTTGGTACTTTTTAAACCCCTAGAAAACTAGTGATTAGCTTGTTTTCTCCATTTTTTCATTTTGAGCTCATGATTTTTTCATTGTCATTACCCTCATCATTACTGCTTTCATCGCCATTTGAATGTTCCTTATTGTCATGCATACTGTCTTTCACCCCTGCCTTAAGACTTTTTTGAAAAAGGAATGGCACTGCTTGTGGAATGATGTGAAGATGGTGAGTGAGATGGTGAGGTTGTAATGATGGCAGGCCCTAGCTAGGGTAGTAGCAGACCAAGGAATCTCCATAGTTGTCCTTGCTCATGCACAGCTCTGGAGACTCTTTGCCAACGTGTGTTGCTCCTTGGGATTTGGTCCATAGATCTGGTATGGGACCTCAAGATTTCCCTTGTTCTATAGGGTGCATGTTACCTCTGCCATGAAAATCCTAATTTTTAAAGGTACGCACCTAGATGATTATTCCCCTCTTTCTGTCTATAATATTGGTAAAGATACCATTGTTTTTATGGCCCTCTGTTTACAGGGGAGGGGGAAAAGTTGTGGGAAAGCCTTCCTCCTCTCAGGATTTTTCTTAAAAGATGTTGCCAGTGCTTAGCCCTCACCAAAGGCAGCTAAGTGGTTCCTGTGTCGTCTCTGGTAAAAAATCGGAGGAAGTTCCCTCAAAAATATCTCACCCTAGTCTTGAGGATCTCCATTAGCTCTATGCAAAGTCAACCCTTATGTGTCGTTTCAATATTTTATGGCCCCGTTCGGTCAATCTTTACCAATGGATCCTTATTTTTTCTTAAAGGAACGTGTATTGAGATTTATATATTAAAAATGTTGGAATTTGGGCCAGAACCCTTACAATATTCTTCACCGACCAAATATTCAATGTTTTCATTGATCCACAAAATGGAGGTTGATCTTATGACAACTTTTCCTTACTGTTATAAAAACATGCTTACTATAGATTCGATAAAATATCCCTAAGATTAGGTTGTATTTACATAACATAATGCTCTATCAAAAGGGCAGTGCTACTACAACTAGTTAATTGTTTTAGACAAAATATCACGATGAGGACTCAACTATCTAGAATTACCACTAGCACGAGTTTCATGGGGTATCTTTCTCCTAGGTCCCCACTGTTGCCACATTTTGTAGATCATATCTATAATTTCGTTCCTTTAATTCCAAGACTCTTAAGTCCAATGTCGTAATCTTTGATTGAGTTTTGACCTTGAAGTGCTCCTTTGCAATGCCACCTTTGTCTCCATTAGTAATTGGAAGAATTGTTTTTGTCGCTCTGCTGTCTCACCTTGTTGTTGTATTACCATCACGAGCACTTCAACAGACTCCATAAGTCTTTCCAACAGAAGATTTGTTTTAGTGCACTCCGAATCGTATGGACATTCTGCCATTGAAGATGTGATCCTTGCTTTGCCATGAATAGTCAAGAGAACAATCCACCACAGTTCTCAAGAATTTTCTTGAGCCAACTGTGCAATGTGGCATGGAATGCGAAGAACATTCCTTATATAAATACACCGTGGCCATCACATAATACTCAAGTGATGCGAGTTCACCATATCCAAGCCAGGATCTTGTTGAAAACAATGTAGGGACAGTTGAGGAGTAAGATGGGATCTCAGAATTAACTCCATTAGCCTACAGAGAGAATAGAATTTAATAATCAAGGTCCTTTGTATTATCACTCGATCTTGACAACATGATACCAATTTCCACTTGCTGGAAGTGTTACCTACATGCGATTGCCATTTTTCGTAATGTTTAATGTTATTCATTAATGCTCGTGGAGTCTTCATATTTTATGATTAAATGTGCACTTCATATCGGCACAACTGTGCTCCAATTTGCGAGCTGAACTCCAAGAGAGAAGTGGAGTGTGAGCTAGGTTTTCCATACTATTTTGGTCATTTGCTTTTTTCCTAGGCCAACAATGGCCATATTCAAATACTTTTGATTCTCTTTCATGGTTAAGGTATGAATGTATGGCCAGTTGTCCTAGAATCAAGTTCTATTTCCCCTTATTCCAATGTTGCCCATTTTTTTGCCTTTACATCTGCCATTGAATTTAAATGCCTATATATATGAAAAAAATCAATTTGATCAAACTGTTGTGATAGCAGAATAATCATTTGGAGGATAGGTGGGCGTTCTGAGCTTTTCTTTACCTTATCCCTTACCAATTTATTAATGACTAGCATTGAATCTCTGAACACGGTGAGTTTACGAATGTTCTTGGCAAGCGCTAATTCCATACCCTTCCAAAGAGCTAAATACTCAATATTAAAATACTTTTGATTCTCCTTCATGGTTAAGGTATGAATGTATGGCCAATTGTCCTAAAATCAAGTTCTATTTCCCCTTGTTCCAGTGTTGCCCATTTTTTTGCCTTTACATCTTCCATTGAATTCAAATGCCTATGTATATATGAAAAAATTCAATTTGATCAAACAGTTGTGAGAGCAGAATAATCCTTTGGAGGATAGGTGGGTGATCTGAGCTTTGATTTACCTTAGCCCTTACCAATTGATTAATGACTAACATTGTGTCTCCGAACACGGTGAGTTTACAATTTTTTTTGGAAAGTGCTAATTCCATACCCTTCCAAAGCGTTAAATACTCAGCTTGATCGTTGGTGGCAACGCGCAATCCCCAAGCATATTGAGACTTGATTTTTTCATTGGGGTGAAAGAATAACGCCTCTCGCTTCTGCCTCCCCTAATGGATCCATTCTTCATGGAACAAGAATTGCAAAGTTATTTTCTGCTCCAAGGCTTCTTCATTGTGTTGTTTGCGGAATTGGAAGACTACATGTATTTAAAGGGCCTTGGTGTTGGGGCAGTTTTGGACTTTTCCTAACTCCTTGATTTCCATATTTTGACCCTTCTGTAGCATTCATTACCAAGCTGCTAATTTTTGTCTGGCTTCCTAATCTGTCTACTCACTTGTGGCACTTCTCAATATTTGGGGGCATTGGAAACTCCCTAGGACGCTTCTTTACAATTGATGCTTCTTGTGGGAAGCTTGACATTTACACCTTTGGTAGAATTTGCATTGAAATTGATATCAATAAAGGGTTTCCCACTTAAATAAACTTAAAAATTGGGGATTTTCATTGGACCCAAGGCCTAGACTATGAGAATATTGCTTTTAATTGATGCTTTTGTCATCAAATAGGTCACTTACAAAATTCTTTCTCTTTGCTCCAATTTCACTAGAAGCGGAACATTTGTAATTGCAAAGCTAAAAGCTTGAAGCCTTGTGAGCTGCTTCCTATGGAGAGCGAGGCTTCCTTTGATTCAGACAAGGATGATGAAGGATCTGATGATGAAATGCATTTAATGGACAAGGTTCAATAGTCTACTGAGGATCCTATTGTGAACCATGCTCCCTCGACAAGCACAAAGATAGTAAATATTAGTTCTTCTTCTGGCGCATTGAAGCAAGCTCATGACTCAACTTCTTCAGATTATAATGAGGGTTATCCTTCAGCATGCAAAGATAATCTTCAAATTTCTTTGATAAAGCCGCCTTTGGAAGGTTGGGTCAAGGTTTCAAAAAAGAAAGGAAAGAAAGGTCACTTCAGGGACTTGCCCCATATTCGGTGATTCTCTTTTGTGATTGTTTCTTATGCTCCTTTATGTCTCCTTTTCTATTCCCAGTCTCATACATCGTCTCAGCGATGCTCCTGTTAGTATATGGCACACAGTGCCAAAGAAAGAGCCATGATTGTATATGATTTACTTCATTTCTAATTGATAGGATTGCTAGGATCCTTAAGAAGCATAATTTTTATTCTTCCTTCAAGCCCCTTACCATGATTCACAACTCTCTTAAATTGGTTAAAGATCTGGTAAACCCTAGGGATGGGAAAGGTGTCTACATTATTCCTTGTTCTTATGGGACACCTTACATTGGTGAACCTTGTCGGTCTATAAACCAAGGGATCTATGAACATGTTGCTGACATTAATCACGGAAGATCCTGCACCTCTGCCTGAGCTGAGCATGTGGAAAAGACTAACCATCATATCTGCATCGAAGAGGCGAGGGTCATAGCTAGGATTTACCATTTCCATCATCATAAGTTAAGGGAGGCCTTAGAAATTGAAAATGGATCCATAAATCTCAATAGAGATGTCGGCTGGAATATAAGAAGGTGTTGGATCCCTACCCTATATTCTTAATGGTCTATTTGTTTCCTCTTGTTTTTATTTTATTTTTTTTATTTGTATATATAAATTATTTTATTTATTTTAAGAAAGGAAATTAATATAAAAAAATAGAATAGAATAGGTAATAAAGAATTAAATAATAATAAAAATAATAATTAATTAACTAAATAAAAGAAAATAAAAAGATCTATATATTTTATTAAATAATCAAATAATCAAATAATTTATTAATTAAATAAAACTAGCCATTATTAATCTATTTGAATTTTTAAAGTCAAACTAGTTGTTATCCTAATGGTTAGTTTAGCCATTTCTGCATCTATTAAAACTCAACGTCCAGATCTGATCTTCACCTAGTCCCGATCATGAACCACACTGGTTGGTTCGAAACGCGTCGACAAAGTTCATTTGAATGTGATTATTACCGAAATAATTCTATACAATTTTTTTTCTAAATTAGGAAGATCTATTCACATTCAACATAAAAAATTAGATTACATCATAGCCCTCGAGAGGCGAATTCACAGACAAGCGTCTGGAAGCAGAAGATTTTTCTATCTGATACGCTAGGGTCTCTCCCTCTGGGAAAGGGAATACTGGAGGAGGAATAGAGGGGAGAGTGCTAGTGTCAAAAAACAGAGAATGATCATAGATTGAAGTGCTGGAAAAAAGGCATTGAAGCCTTGAACAGAGAGTCAAAAAAGAAGGCATAACCAGAGAAGCAGGAGAATTAGAGGCCAGGAGAGTGCTAAGGCTCAGCGTTGTCGGTCAAGAAGTCATCCACACTCATGGGGCTGTCAGGAGTACCCTCATCGGAGCAAAACATCTGGCATCGGCTGGAGGAGGGATCGGCGCCTTGGTCGTCCGGCCTAGAGCAGCGCGGAGCCGTGGGAGCAGCCTCTTCTACCTTGGGACAATGGTGGTGGTGGCACGTGGTAGACCGGCTCCTCATAAGAGCATAGTGGGGGGAGCTCCTATCAATGAATCGCATGTGATGAATTTCACTTACATACTTGACAAATTTCTATGTTAATGAGTCAATTTTACGTTCTAGAAATCTGTTGCAGTCATTCTAGTCCTAGAGGGCAATATCAAGGAGATTTTTAGTGTGCCAATGTAAATCGATGGCTCTGCTGTACAAGTTTTCCTGGGGTCTGGTGAGACCGGGTTCCGGGATCCAATGGAGCATTGCATCAACTGCCTCTGACGGTGTCTCTTTGTACAAAATGTGTGCTTCGTTCTCTAAGTCAGCGATGTGCCTCTGCATATCCTGGCTAGTGGTGGCAACATAAGCTCTAACGGAGTTCCTAGCGATGGTTTCGGTGCGGGTGACAGGGGCACGGGAGCTGCTAGCCCAGTGAGCACCGTGACCACGGCGAGCAGGGGGAGGAGGGTGAGCTCGGTGAGGCACCATGGGGCCAAGGAAAGGCGGAACGGGGTAGGGGGACATGAAGGGATGCAAGGGAGAATAGCGAAGATAATGCCTCTACGAAGATGGAGTGGGGATGAGCGCAACAATAGGAGCAGGAAAGAATGTGGAACAGTCGATGGTAGAGGGGAGGATATAGGCTGGCTAGAGGAGAGGCAGAAAAGGGGAGCCGCTTGGGAGCATTCCAAATGCGTTGGCTTCATCATGTGTGAAATTAATGAGGCCATTTGCCGTGTACTGCTGAGGGTAGGCTGCATTAGTGCCGAAAGTGGGATGATTCGTGGGGAGGGTGGCGAGTGGGAGGGTTATGATTACTAATTAGATTGAGAGGAGTGCTCAAGGCTGGCCTGCTGCGAATCGAGGAGGCTGATATGAATGAAATCATTTTTTATAGATGGTTGGTCGATGGAGTCCCAAGTTGAAGAAGTGAGCCTGTTGATGTCATTGACTCCCAAATTTTCTAGAAAGTCTGCATGCTTGTTAGCTTTGCGCCCAACGGCCGAGAAGGAGATGCCCCTGGCATTGTCGATGCTGAGCTTGATTTTGTGCAGGGTTTTTTTATGTGCCAGCATTCAGAGACTTGATGGATGCTACGACCCTGTTGGTTTTTATGACAGTATTGGGTAGCCACTGTGGAGTCCCCTTCCACCAGGAGGGGCCAGAAGTTGTGATCTCTGGAAATGTCAAGCCTGTGAGCTCAGGCTTGAAGTTCAATTTCCTAGTTGGTGGTGTGGTCCAGGTTCCCATAATAGATCCAGAGAATTTTGCCTTCATGGTTGCGGAAGAGTCCTCCAAAGCCCGCATTGCTAGGATTGTCTTTAGAAGCACCATCATAGTTTAGCTTAATAATGTTGGGGTCAGGAGGGTGCCAATTGGGTTCCGACACAGAGATGAGAGCAGTAGAGGGGTTAGAGGGAAGGAAGAGGGGAGAGAGGTCAAGAAGGGAGAGGATGCGACAGTCCTCCCTCATGGGGGGGGGGAGGAGGGATCAGGGAGTTTGGTAATGGAGGCAGATTCTCTCAAAGTCTGCTTGATGGAGTGGAGGACCCATTCTTCTCTTTTTTCTAGGTTCTTGAAGATACAAGAGTTCCTTTCTTTCCAAAGGGCCCAAAAAATGATGCCAGGAAGAAGGTTCCATGCCAAGTTGATGAGGGGTTGGGAGGAGAAGGATGTTCTCCAGAGGTTGAGGGAGAGGAGGATGGAGGAGGGGTCATGATCAAAGGCTTTGAAGACAAAACATAACTAGTTCCAAATGTTGGAGGCGAATTGGCATTCGTTTAGAAAATTATTGGAAGTTTCAAAGTTTGTTTTGCAAAGAGTGTAGATGGATGGACCGATGAACCTTTTGTTTTGGAGATTGTACCAAGTCAAAAAAAAATTATGCATAACAAGCCAAAGAAAGAGAGTAATTTTTGGATAATGGTTACAATTCCAGAGCCTGCTCCATTTACTGTCCAGGGGATGGAATTGGGGTTAGATATGTGACCATGGGCCTCTTTAATATTGAAGTGTCCTGTTGCATTTAGACCCCATATGAGCTTGTCCAACTCCATGTCCTTTTGAATAGTTCTTTTTTGAAGCTCTTCTGTGAGGATGGCACAAATCTGAGGGTGATTGTGCTGAACCAACATAGAGGTTTCAAGCCACACCCTCCTGTCGGTGTTGTCCTCGATATTCCAAAAGTCTTTAACAAAGGTTTTGTTGAGTCTATCCATATGCATTTTGATGGGAAGGAAAATTTTTGTATTGAGCCTGGGGCGTTTATCCTAGGCATCATCCTAGAACAAAACATTATCGCCATTGCACACTTCCCAGAAACAATGATTCTGAATGATAGCCCTATTATCCCATGCTTGGTTCCAGATCGGGGATCCCTTTAGGGTGCCTGAAAGTTTTATTAGCAAGTATGGATGATGATTGGGAGCATATTTAGCTTTCCAAAGTTGTACCCAGGAGGTGGTGGGATTGGTGATCCAGTGCCACCAGGTTTTGGGCCCCAAGACTTTATCAAGAAGATCAATATCTCTGAGGCTGAGACCCCCCGCCTTTTTAGGCTTGCATATTTTGTTCCAGGCAACCAAAACCCATTTACCTTTGTTCTCCTTGCCTTTCCAGAGGAAGTCCCTTTGGATTGATTTTATTTCGTTAGAGATGGATTTAGGGGCTATAATGGTCGAGTATTGGTATTGAGGGATAGCTTGGAGAACCAAGCGAATGAGGACAAGTCCGCACGGGAGGTTTAGGGATCTGAAGGTCCAATTGGAGATATTTTTTTGAAGTTTAGTGATTAGGGATTCCCATGTTCCTTTGGCCAAGGGTTTATTAGTGAGGGGAGCACCCAAATATTTAGAGGGAAAGGCATTGAGTTGGAAGCCCAGAATGTGGGAAATGTTGAACTAAATGGCTTGGGAGGTATTGAAGAAAAAGAGCTTAGATTTGGTGTTTTTGACGGAGGTGCCTGATACTAGAGAAAAATCATTAAGAATAGTCTGGAAATAAAGGGCTTCTTTTACTATGGAAGTTCCCATGAGAAGCGTGTCATCTATGAATTGCTGATGTGTGTGGGGGGGGGGGGGGGGGGGGATAGAGTTTGAGACCACAGATACGGCTGTTTGTAGAGGCAACTGTAATAAAGTGCCCTAGACCTTCAACCATGATCACAAAGAGGAAGGGCCAAAGAGGGTCACCTTGTCTGATGCCATTAGAAGGGTTGATGATGGCCAAGGGGGATCCATTGAGGAGGATGGAAAAGAAAGCCCTTGTGACGAAGGCTATTATTCATTTGATGCAGTATTTGTTGAAGCCAAAAGCGGCCAACATTTTCCTGATGTAGTTCCAATTAATTCTGTCAAAAGCTTTGGACATATCTAATTGGATATGCATGCCTACTTTACGTTGATCCTTGAGGGAGTGGATAACTTCCTGAGAGAGAATGATGCTATCCAAAATTTTCCTGCCTTCGACGTAGCCTGTTTGATGAGGGTAAATGAGAAGGGGTAGGATAGTTTTGATATAGTTGGCTAGGACTTTGGAGATTATCTTGTAGATTACATTGCAGAGGGAAATTGGCCTGAACTGGTCGGGGGAGTTTTCTTTGTCAGATTTGGGGATGAGGGTGAGGAAGGTGGCATTGAAGGAATTGAGGATAGAATTTTTGATCCGGGATTCTTCAACCAGGTCATAGAATTCTTTTTTTATTAGGGGCCAACAGGCCTTGTAGAATTCTATGGTGAAACCGTCCGGTCTAGGAGCTCTGCCATTGGGCATTGATTGGACTGCTTCCTCCACTTCAACCATACTTATATTTTTTAATAGCATCTGGTTATGCTCTCTGTTCAAGATTATGGGGATATTTCTTTTTATCTTCCTTATTTCCTCATCGTTGTCATTATTGGATTCCGTGAGAATGGTCGCAAAGTGCGGATTGAGCTCCTCTTCAATCAGTGTGATTGCGTAGGATGAGGCCCTGCTGATCTTTGAGACTGAGAATTATATTGTGTTTTTTGTGTTGAATCATTGACCTGTGGAAGAAGGCAATGTTCTTTTCTCCATGTTTGAGCCAGTTGACTCTGGAATTTTTCCTCCATAGATTTTCTTCCTGGGTAGCTCGTTTGTCCCAATTATTTTGAAGCCTGAGTTCCTCCTACTTTTTTTTTCTCTATCATCCCCTGATTGATGATACTATGTTGAAGGGTTTTCATTTTTGTTTCAATTAGCTTTTTTTCAGCTATTATGTCTCCAAAGGTTTGTTTTTTCCAGAATCTAAGTTATAATTTAATGTGCTTTAACTTCTGTTGGAAGTTATGCATTTTGTTGCCCTGGGAGGGTAGGGGAGAGGACCACCACTCCTTCATTTTGTCCTTTAATTATGGATGACTGATCCAGAAAGCTTCGAACCTGAAGGGAGTGTTTTTGGGGCTTTCTGAGAGCTTGATGTAGAGAACAATGGGCCAATGATCCGATCTTGCTTGAGGGGCTATGCTTGCTTCCATTTCCAGGGAGCAGAGGAAGAGGTCCTCTGAGAGGCGAATCTGTCAAGTCTGGAGGCGATCTGTCTATCCCCTCCTCTTCTTTTGTTCCAAGTGAAGGATCCATTTTTGGTAGGAGTGTCAATGAGTCCTAGATGAACGATCATGGCCTGAAAGGTAGTTGAGTCACTGTCCAATTTCCTTAGGCCTCCTTGCTTTTCCCCGAGGTTGAGAATCATGTTGAAGTCCTTCCAAAAATTTGCTAGGTCGCTCGCAGTACCAGAGGAAGAGATGGCTAGGTGGCTATAATGATTTCTGAAGAAAGATTACTGAATGGAGTCCATACAGTGTAAATTTCTTTTTGTTTCTTGAAGAAGTACAATATCAGGCTTGTCAGAGGCTATCTTGGATTTAAGGATCCTTTTCTTACTGGGACTATTCAGTCCTCTTATATTCCAGGATGTAAAAATCGTAGTAATGTTTTAGGGGAGAGAGAGATATCCCTTACCTTTCCTTGATTGATGAGGTGGATTCCAAGCTCTTGAAGGAATTGATTGTTGGTTTTCCTGCCTCTTGTTCTATTTTTCCCTTTGATGATGTATTGGCTAGCCTTTAGGTTTGTCGTGATTCCTCTTGCTGGGTTTTTGCCTTTTTTTTGGTACTCTCGTTGCTTTTTCATACCTTTTTGTAATATATAGGCCTCCTTGATTTTCTGTATGTGTTCTATGGGGATTCCTTCTATGCCCTTCGCATTCCAATCATTTGTGATTTTTTGCAAGTCTATTCCCATTATGACTTGCTCAATCTCTCTTTCCTCTAGGGTTGGAATGTCCTGTATACTTTCCATTTCTATGTCCTCTTGGGGTGTGTTTCCATCCTGTGTGAGAGTGAATGTTGCATCCATTTCTGTGTTTCTTTTGTCCATTGGTGTTTCAGACTCGATGTTTGTATCCATTTCCCTACTGTGTTGCCCTATTTGCTCCTGGAGCGTGGTTAGGACTTCAAACTTGTTTTTCTGGGAGAGCATTGGAGGATCTTTTCTTGTGTTCATTCTTTTGCTTTCTTTGTTTTTACTGCCTGCTCTTGTGTAGCCTTGGTCATCCTTTTTCCCTACTTGATCTTCTTTTTCTGGTCATCCTTTTTCCCTACTTGATCTCGGAAAAGATGTTTGTGCTCATGACATTTTCTACATCGGAAGGGAATGTGCTCATAGTCTATGCAAGTCCATATATCCTCCCTGAATTTTAGCCTGATAGCTTCTGGTAGGGCTCCAAAGACGTCTATGTAGGCACAGATGTGGGCAAGGAGATATAATGACCATTTTTTGTGCCTTCTGACATTTTTATGTATTCTCCAAGTTCATCCCCGATGGCCTTTAGAACAGAGGGTGCCCAGTAATCAGTGGGAAGTGAGTATAGCCTTATCCATACTGGAACCTTAGTGAAATATTTTATGTGTGGAGTGAAGTTTTCCTTCCAATATCTCATGTATAAGCCTGTTGAGTTGAAAAAGTAAGGGCCTCCTTCAAATATCTTGTCCCTATCTTCCAAGGGAGCAAAGATCACTATGAATAAGCCTTTGGATCCTAACTAGAGGTCAATCTCTCCTTTTGGACTCCATTTGGCATGGATCCATATTTTTAGGGCACGTTCTATGGGCCATATGCCCATAAATTTACATATAATTGCATGTTATTGCATGTATTCTCTGTAGACAGCAAAATCCGGATCCTGAATGATTATTTCTAGGATTTTCGATGCCTTAGGATTGAAATCACTTTGCCTTTTAGCTCCTTCCTTTGCATTTTATTTCTTTTATGGCCCTTCGCCTTCAGAGGGAAGGGGTTTTGATTCACAGAGGCAGTGGTCGTGTCAGCGATGGTGGCTGTTGCTGTGGTTACCAAGGGATCTATTGCAGCCTGATCAGTCTCTTGAATAGGAGGGATGGGCCGCATCTCTTGGTTCGAGAGAGGAGTGGCTGAGGTGGTGGTGAGGCATGTAAAAAAAGAGACATTGGGCTTGTGAGAGAAGCCTGCAGCAAGATCTCTGAAGGATGGAGCCTGCGGGCCTCCATCCTGCTCCATTAGGGGAGCTCGAGGTGAGATCATGTAGGTCTGTGATGACAAGGCTGGAAACGCAATGCTACAGGGTGCACAGACTGTCAGTTATGGTTTTCCAAGACTAATCAAATTCTATACAATTTTACGATGGATCACAAAAGCCAAAATTCTAAAAATATTACAAAATAAATTATTATATTTTAGAGCAAGTGCTATCTTGGGTATGGATCAACTTTAATCATTGAAGCACCCTCCCTATCCCCAATAAAATGACACACAGGTTAACGCTCCAAGGGATTGAACATAGGACCTTTCACTCACATTTTCTTTACATTTTCACAAGCTTGCGAAGTGAGCTACCCGTGGGGGGCAGCCAAAATTTAATGATAATGTTTATTGAGGATTTGATAAATTTATTTGACCCCTTTCTAATTTTAACCTAAATTTATATTTTTTCCATGTAATTTTTTATATTTGTGATTTTTATTTTATAATAAGTTTTTAATAATTAAATTTTTAATATTTAAAATTCTTTATTTTTAGCTTAGTTTTATAATATAGTAGGTTGAATTTGTATAATTTATTTGAATATATTTGTTAGGAAAATTATAACTTTATAATTTGACACACATTAATTATCAACCAGGGGTGATCGTAATCTTGTGAGGTGCAATGCAAAATATATGCAAGTTGACACTTTAGTGCTTGAAAGCGACACATAATTCAAAATTTCTCTTTTCTCTCTCAACACTTAGCAGCAAAGGCTATGGAGTGGATCAATCATCCCTCTACAACACTTCAGATTGTTGATGTAGATCAAGAAAAGATATAAGATCAATCAATCAACAAGTAAACCAACTCATTCCCAATCATTTACTGTATATTGAAACATGAAATGCATAACTCAAACACATTTCATGAAACAAACTTTAACATTGATCATTAAACGTGTGCTGCTATAACCATTAAAGAGAAATAGGAATTGTGTAGTAATCTCTGCTAATACATCAAAGAAAAAATGAAAAAAATATAAATCCACAACTACTTGGAGTTGTGAGTAAAGGGGGCCCTCCCTTACTCACAACTCCTTAACTATTAAAGGAGCTTACACAACAATATCAACAAAACTTTATATTAATATCGAAAATGATCACAACATTACAACAGTCTGATATATCCAACATCCCCTTAAATATCAAATTTAATAGTCTTTATACAAGTGCATGGGCAGAAACTTTGCCGAAATTAAGAAAAGACTAACATATTACAACTGATTGCTAAAATAAACTAGAAAACATGGTAACTCAACATCCTGGGTTTGATCCATGACTGAAAGCATGGATCAAACTAACTTTTCTTGATCGTTGGAGATGTTTTCCTAATTCGGCAAAAGATGAAAGGACTAACGATCTGGGCAGTTTTGAAGGCTATTCTGGAGCAGCCAATAGGATAGCATCCATGTAGACAGATTTCTTAACAAAACCCATGTTTATGTCCTTTTTATGGCTGACTGGAACATACCTAATTATTGCGGTCTCTGCAGGAAATCGACGATGCTACAGGTAATCGACACTTCTGCAGGAAAACGACGCTTCTATAGGAAATTACTGATCTTCTGTAGGAAATCGCGGAGCTGCCCCAAAAGATAGTTGGTCTACATAAAATTCGATTTGTACCCTCAAGGTTGTATATAAGTTAATTGTGAAGAAGTTAACCTCAAAATACTTAAGAATAAAATAAAACGATACAATTAGAGTCACTTGCATACCTTAGAGTCCACAACACTATTCTAGTCAAAAAGAGGTATTAAATGGTGAAAAGAGGGTAATTGGAGATCAAAAGGAGTTATGAAGTAAAATAAAAAGCCTTATAAGTGTTGTAAAAAATGGCCAAAATCTAGGCTCAACATCTCCCCCACACCTAGCATCTTGCATGTCCCTATGCAAGCAAAATTGTTGTAGCTTCCAAAAGAAAATTTTAGTTTTCGCCTTGTACTGCAGCCACTACAACCAACTGATCCAATGGTGCTCCACTAGACTCAACCTTTTGATCCTTGTTTTTGTATTCCTCGTTCTGCTTCTGCAAATGGTTTATTCGGGCCTAGTTCTTCTTCATTATTTTGCACGCTTTCTGATGCTTTGTCTTCCATTCATCCAATTCCTCCTGAAGGCGCAAGCTGTTTTCTTTCAGAGTCTCATTCTCCCTCCAAAGAACCCTTTCGGACATAGTAAGCTCAATTATAGTTTCCTTCAGCTCCTTACGCAACTACCTTTTTCTTGGAATCTTCTTGCTGTCCTTGAGAGGAATGAGGAGGGCTCTATTCCCCTTGTTCTTGAAAATCTTTCATCAATTTATCTACGCTTTCTTGAAACTATTGGTTTTGAAAGGATGTGGCCTCCTCATTATCAATGAACTCAGCAATTTCAAGATGTATTTTCTTCCCCTTAGATACCCCCAGGGGTTTCTTATCCTTTTTTATAGTCTTTGTCTATTGTACACCTTCCTCCTCACCTTCCTTTGTAACCGGATTAGCAACCTAGCTCCTAGTGAAGCGTCTGACAAGAGGAGTGACACCCAAGGATGGCTTTGGCCTCTGTCCCACAGTATCCCCGATCACCATGAAATCCTCTTCTTTCTTACCTTCTTCTTTTGGCAGGTCGCGAGACCGAGGTTTTTCTTTGGTCTCTCTTCCGTTTCAGCCTCCCCAGTCTCTGGTAAATCAGGCTCATCATCCATAAAATAATTTACCACTAAAAATTATGCTCAGGTCTTGTTCTTCTTCCTCAAAACCTCTATCACGATAATTTTGACAAGGCCATGGTGGTAGAGGCTTTCCTCTATGTTTTCTACCCTCTCCTGAGCGGAAGTATACATTTTTAACAAAGACATTCTCAAGTAATATGGTAGGTTCAGGGGTTCGTCCCAAAAATGATGAAGGAGCCAAATATGAAAAATAAATGCCAACCCAAATCGACCCTCACAAGTAATATATTTTTGCAGGAGAAAAATAAGACACTGATACTTACTTCGAAGGTAATCTTGCGGAATCCCTTTGCCCCAATATGGATGTACATGCTCCTTCCTCAAGAAAGGTGCACAAACTTCTTTGTTAAATCGTGGGATTTTAAACCAAAGTTATCCTTCCCACGAAATCTCACGAGCTTGAGCCACCAACTCTCCAGTCAATCTAAACTTTATGTTGACCACCTACGCTCGATCTCCATTCAAATTCATAGCAAAGGACTTGTTCACTTCAGAATTATGCCTGTCAAACTTTAGAAACATCGAAAACCACCCTGCCTTCTTCAATCTCTTTTTTCTCTGTGGATTCGTGTCCAACAATGCTGGACCCTATGGTTCAAACCGAACGGCTGACTACATGTTTGAAAGATACTAAGAGCAGGGGAGAGCAGAGTTAAATTCGACGCTTTAACGTTCTTCAAGGCTATGCAAGGTTTTTTTTCAAAATTGATAGAAGTGGGAATGGCTTAGTTAAGAAAGGGATGGTGTAAATGAGGCAAGCTTCGTATGACGTAGAACGTGATCATGATAACAATCATGATCCGTTCTATAAAATTTGCATTGGGGAAATGACCATCGTACATACCGAGATAATTATCGGGGATGGAAACTCATATTATGACATGAATGGCTCATAGCCGCCATATTAAGTAAAGGTGGCTATGACTCGTAATGATGCAAATTTAAAAATTTGTATCATTAAATTTTACCTCAAGTACTTGATGTCAAACGTACCTTTTCAACTTACCATCCAATCATCGGATACCTGAAAATGACGCATGCCCTTGCCTTGCAATGATGAGCCATTTTCATATCATGTATGAGATCATGAAATATCATGGTCTTGATTAACTTTGAGGACTTTGGTAATCAAATCAATGCTTGTTGGATCCTTGAAGAGATGTTCTGTTGGAATTATTTGAACAACAATCGATAGTTTGCTACAGGAATTCGTGACTCTATAGGAAATAAAAATGCCTATGAAGGAATCCCACTATATTTCTAACAAAACGATAATGCAAATTTCCTTCAGTTGTCGTTGTTATAAGTTGCTTCCCCATTTATTCCTAACTAGTCTTGATCTTTCTGCTGGAAAAATCTTGAACTCCACCTTTCCCTATCCTTGTACAGTTCATTGCTACATGAATATAGGTGTTGACGTCGAATGTGCAGTGATCTCATTAGATTACCAGCCATTAAGGTCAGTTCTTAACCAACACGAGGTCCATCACCAATAAAGAAAATGAGGACCAAGGTAAAATCGATGCATCCTAGCAGGTGTGAATAGATGAGTTTTTGTCGAATCCCCTGCAGGATCCAAAATCAAGGAATCTTGATTAATCTCCATTGTTGTAGGCAAGATAGCCTGTCATTGATGTATACAGGCTTCAAGACATCACATATCTTTGATCTTGTACCTAGATAATGTGTTGATGTTGATGGGTGAATATTGTTAGAAGGAGGACCTTAAGATATCCCACACTAGTCCAACGTGAGAAAACAAAAATATTTTAAAAACATAATAGCTGGGGACCCTGAAGGATCCACTATCCTGTGATTTTAACGAGGCCAGGGTTGTTCATGATCGCCACATTTCAATTTTAGAGAGTCTAAAATACTGAAAAATAAAACTCCAATTGGGTTCCTTTTCCGTAATTAGTCTACTGGATCTGGAAAAGGGATAAAACTATATCTAATAAACACTCCTCTCATGGTTTACTGAGCATGAGAAGGAATAGAGTAAGTTTAGTTTATTATGGAAGAAAATCAAGAAGAGGTAGTGAAAGGAATAACCCCCTTTCCCACCATTTCCAACTCTTTCTTCTTCACAATCTCTTCCAAAAATTCCTCCTTAGATTGGGTACTCTGGTACAACTTGAGTCTATGCATGTTCACCAAGAAGGTAACATTTCCATCATCTATTTTTTTGACTCGAACAGATTTATTATCAAAGACTTTCTCAATTTCATAGGGACTAAGCCAGTGTGTGTTAAATTTCCCTTTAAAATTCTTAAATTTTGAATCAAACAACAATGCCCAATCTCCTTCTTTGAACTGCTTCTTCTTAATGTATCTGTCGTGCCATTTAGCCCTTTGTTGCTGTTGGGGTTCCCATGTTTTGGCCAGATTGGCAAGACCAAAAGATGAGACAACATCAGAACCACTTTCAGACCTCAGGATCTAGCCCTCCTGGGTCCAGAGAGGGATCTCTCTATATGAGCAAAGGTTTTATGTCTATGAAGCTCAAAGTTTAAGATGTTAGGCTAGTTATAGTCACAGGTTTATTTGTTTGATTATTTGTTTTGGTTGCTGGTTATCAGGAAAGAAGGTTCACTGTAATACCAGGATGAGCAAAGAGGGATAAGGCAGAGGTGAAATATTCCAGGAAATACTCAAAACCATTGGGCAATGGAGTCAGGAAAGGATTTTTTTGCTACTCAATAGACAAGCTTTCAATTGGGCTAGTCATTTGAAACTTAGGATCTTTCAAGATGATTATGTGATATGGAAAGAAGGAGAGGAGGAGAAAACATAGATTTCAGAGCACAAAGTTATAGATCAGCAGGTCGTACAAGGATCCTAGTGGACAGGGCTAACTCTAATCCCCAGTGTCCCCAAATCTTCCAACTAAATCTATAACAAGAAACCTCTAAGAACTGAATTCATTTAATTCAAACATCAGAGAGTAGGCAATAACATCCACTACACTGGTTAAACCAACTGAAATCATTTCTCAAATAATACATTCAGAAGAGAAACATAGATGGCAAGGAGAGCAGGAACATAGGGTAGCTAGCAAGGGCAAATCATATGCCAAACTTCTGATGCAAGCCAGTAGAAACAAAATGAAATGAATGTGAACACAGAGATAGGAAAACATCACCACTGCTTCAGATCAGGATCCAAAGAAATATGCTTGTCATTTTAAATAAAAATACCAATCAAGTACAACATTGCCAATAGCCGAATACTCAGTCTGAAAACATATCCTTCAACCTATCTTACAATCTTTACACAGAGACTGAGTCTCAAAAGCAACTGCTTGCAGTTCTCTAATAACTTATCAACAACCTTTACAATATTTTCTCATGGATTTTATAACAGCAGATGAACTGAGGAGGTGGGTGAGAACTAAATGAAACATTAAACGCAGAAAAGGGAGGGAGGGCCGAAACCCACTCTGTTTTAACTCTCTGCATTTATCTCAGGTATGGATTAGGTGTTTTGACTGCAGTACTGTGTGGCACATTTGGTGAAATAACAAAAGAAAAATAAGAAACAGTGAGGTCTGCCCTACTTGTGCAACAAATGCTTCTGATCATGTAGGACTACTGTTAGGGCAGGAAACTTCAAGAACACGATGTATAATAAAAACTACATGGGCACTTTGTCCTCTGATGAGGAAAAACATCCTGCTGCTGTAGAAAACCCTGGTGTTACGGTTCCCCGTGCATTAAACTTCTGATTGATCTTTGGGGTTCTCAATCTGGTACCTTGCCTCTGAAAAACTGGATTAATCCTTTAAAATCTCCAGTTTAATGCTTTAACTCTTCGATTTCCTTGCTGATCTCTCTTTGCCGCTCCCATAGTTACCTTTTGGCCGTGAACTCCGTGCTTTTAATGGCTCCGGAGGAGAGTGACAGAATTTTGACCTTGTCCTTTGATTACAATCACGTCAAACACTTCCCTGGGCCTTTTCTTCATTAAATGTATCTCTGTACATGACCTGTTCTGCAATTTCTGCCACTGTGATAGAGATAACGAGCCATGGCGGTTTTCCCCGCTTGAAACCCTGCAAAACAACAAACTTTGTCAAGAAATCCATGGACGGGAATGATGGAGGCAGTGTGGATGGAGGAAATGGTCGTGCAGATGATGAAATGGAGGAAAAATCGCAGAGAAATGGCGAAAAATGCTTTAGTGGAGGTTGGCAGTCTGCGGAGCAAAATACGAATGAAAAACCTTAAAAAAAACACGGAAATTTCACAAATATATGCGATGCATGGGATGACGTACGACGGGTGCATGTGGGGGTGACATGGCGCGACCGAGAACTACACAGACAGATGTCGGAGCAGTCGATTTAACGTAAAAACAATGAAATTGGCCTTGGAATGGATATATGTTACGGGGGTGGACGACTGTACGGAGGAGACACATGGGCGAATGACGTGGAGGACCAGGCGATGGCAGAATAGTAAACAGCGGGGGCAATTGAATGTGGACCGTCCGATCATGGCGGAGATCAACAGCGGAGGGCGACGGACGGTAGGCCAGGGGTACGAAAGCTATGGTTTAAACCCTGCGCAGCTTCGTTGATCGATGACCGTTGGATGAGGCGCCCAAGATCTAACGGCTGATATGAATATCGCTGGGCGTCCTGAGTTGAAATTTAATGCGCGATGGACAAGCGGTTTTGAAACCGTACAGGAGCCATGCGTCAATCGCTGTATGGAATCGCTGGTCGATGGGAAAATACCACCAGCTCTCGTATGGTGGTGCGATGAAAACCGGGTTGTTTTCGGATGGGGGCGTTGGTGGGGACCACAAGGGCGGGCGGACTCCGAACCGTCGGATCACAGTTTATATGGACGACGATTGCCCTGTTAGGGCTATAACGGGGAAATTTGAAAGGCCACGGGGTCAACGATCACCGTCCGATCAATAAGATCAACGGTTGATGTTGCACCCGATACACATTGGAGATAGGTGCTTTTCAGTGCTGGCGGGTGGTTCCGGTGCTGGGTTACTTGGAGGGAAAGGTGCGGGGGCAAGAGGGGTAAAAATGAAGGCCTTTAGGAACACAGTTTCTGCAATCGGAGGGTCCTTTATAATGGAAATCAACAGAGGGGATTATCAAAGGCAGAGGCCCAGGAGACTTCAAGGATGATGTGTCTCAAGGGAGATGCATTCATTGGAGTCTCAGAAACATTTTAGCCCCCTACTTTTCTTGTCAAGATTTATAGGGGGGCTAACAGTTTCCAGATCAGTTCAATTTGCTGGAAAGCATCTCGCCTTATCTCATCTAGCTCATTAAGCTGCAAAATCCTCTGCTATTGTACCTTAGTGAGATCTATTCCCAAATCTGCTACCATTTTAAAAGTTCTGATCTGAAATTCAATTAGCAATAAAACTTGTTTTCCATACACCAACTCATACGAAGAAAAGCCAAAAGTGTTTCTCCATGTGATTCTATAGGCCCATAAGGCCTCGGGAAGTTGATCAGACCAATCCTTTTTGTGTAATTGCACTATCTTAGTTAGGATTTTCTCCAAAACCTTATTTGTTGATTCCACCTGCCCATTGGCCCGTGGGTGATAAGTGGTGTAATTCCAATGAGTAATCTGATATTTCTGCACAATTCCCTGCACAAGCTTTGATACAAACTGAGTACCCTGGTTAGTAATAATTTCCCTTGGTACCCCAATTCTTACAAAAATATCAAAAAAATAATAATAAATAAATAAATAAAAATAATACCACTACTTTCTCTGTGGCTCTGGGTATTTCTTTTGCTTCCACTCGCTTCGTCACATAATCAGTACAAACTAAAATATATTCTTACCTTTGGGCATGGGATTAATGGGGCCTACAAATTCAAGAGCCCACCTCTCAAACGGTTCTATGATAACTTGTGGCTGTAAATGCATTTCATCTGCTTGAACAGGTCGCCAATCAAATATTCTTTGGAAGCTATCACATTTACGAACATATTCCTTTACATATTTGAAAAGACTTGGCCAATAGTAACCTGAACGGAGGATCTTATAGGTTGTCCGCTTATTTGCAAAGTGTCCTCCATAGGTTTCATTATGGAAAGCTCTCAAGATATCATATATCTCATCCTCTCTGACACACCTGTGAATATTCAAATCAGGTCTAGTGAAAAAAAGGTCTCCTTTTATCCAAGAGTAATCAACGCTTTTTCTAATAATTCTCTTTTTCTGATTAGATGAGAAGGTGGTAACTTCCTTGTAGTAAGATAATTGGCCATATCTACAAATCAAGGTGATTTGACAGAAATGGCAAACAAATTCTCATTTGGAAAGTTATCATTAACAGGAACATCCTCACCTTCATGGTTGAGCCTAGAAAGGAAATTAGCTACTTGATTCTCTTTTCTCGGCCTATCTAATGAACGGAAGATCTTATAGGTTGTCCTCTTGTCTGCAAAGTGTCCTCCACAGGGTTCATCGTGGAGATCTCTCAAGATATCATATATCTCATCCTCTCTGACACACCTACGAATAATCAAGTTAGGTCCAGTGAAAAAGAGGTCTCCTTTTGTCCAAGAGTAATCAACGTTTTTTCTAATAATTCTCTTTTTCTGATTAGATGAGAAGGTGGTAACTTCCATGTAGCAAGATAATTGGCCATATCTTAAAACCAAGGTGATTTGACAGAAATGGTGAACAAATTCACATATGGAAATCTATCATTAACAGAAACATCCTCACCTTCATGGTTGAGCCTAGAAAGGAAATCAACTACCTGATTCTTCTCTGTGGTTGCCTCACGGGCTTGGAATTTCCTTCTACATAAACATGATGAATGCAAGTGTCCGAGTGAATGCCCCTCATATCCATATATTCCCAAGAAAATGTGTCATAAAATTCTTTCAATGTCTAACTTAATTGATTTTCCTATTCACGAGTTAAGGCAGAATTGATATTTAAATTTTTTCCAGGAAAGATCTCAAGTACCTTGCCTCTACATTTAGTCATTGAACATGCAGGAAATACAAATAGAAGGGTTGAGTTTAATTCAGCTGTTGTACTATGCTCTTGGAAGTTCTACTCTAGCAAATCAACAATGACATTTGTCTCATGGCTTGACTATCCTTTTGAATGCTGAGAAAAATAAGGATTTGAAATATAGAAATTAATTAGATTTTCCTCAGTGCTTTCTTTAAGGCTCATAGCTTGGGCTATTGTCAACACTGGGTGAATAATTTTTGAATTATGGTCTTCATCAACCCAAGGAGTAATTTATGATTTTAGGAGGGGCTTAGAAGGGGGATATAGATTGATGTGTTTAGTTTCAGCCCCATGAGTGATGGTCATGTTACCTGACCTCCACCCAATGAAGGCATCTGCTGTGGCCAACCAAGGTCTCCCCAAGATGAAAGGGTGCCCTCCCAACGTAGTCTTAGGCTGAAGAACATAAAAATATGCAAGATATTCCTAGGAATATAATGAAATGACAATGTCCTCCAATACACCTTCTGGTTTGACCTTAGATCTGTGTTAATTTTGGGAAACTAGGTCCAAACTCCATGTTGTACTGCTCAAATGATGATGCCAATATTTTTATTGGATTCCTCTTTCGGAGAGGTGCAAGATTTATCTAAAGATCATCTTGATCGGATGAGAAGAACATTTATTTTGAATTTATTCCACGTATGTGCAAGGTCGGCTAGAATTTTAATGTAAGCTTGAGAGCCCAACATATGTGTCACACACCCTCATAGATGGATATAAATTGTAGAGACTTGGAGGTCATTTTATCATCATATCATCACACACATTCCTCATGATCTGATTGGTTCGTTCAGCCTAGAATATGCTTCTCTCTCTCCCGCGTGTAAATCTAGATGAGGTAAATCTGGATGCCGTAAATCTAGATGATGCTAGAAATGTATACCGTAAATATGGATGCCGTAAATCAGGATGATGTCAAAAATGGATGTCATAAATCTGGATGATGTTGGAAATGGATGTTGTAAATCCGGATGTCGTAAATAAGGATGATGCCAAAAATGGATGTCGTAAATCTGGATGATGCCGGAAATGGATGCTGGAAATATGGATGATGCAAGAAATCTTGATGCCAGAAATTTGGATGAGGGATTCTTTTCTTGAATTATGTTGACTTTTGATGAGCTATATTTGAGGGATGTGTGTGTGACACTTGGAGGGTTGGCTGACCTGAGAAATAATTTGTTGATTGAAGCATCATATTGACTATCGTAACGCACACCATTCTACATCTTTGTTGGATAAGAAGATATGTAAATCTGATCTATTTTATTGGATTGTCTTTTGATGATCTATTGGTATGTTCTATCAGCATTTTACTTTCATGTTTATGTGATTTATATACTGTATCGAGCCCTAGAATATTGAAATAATTTTTCATTAAGCATAGAACATTTTGTCTATCCAAAATTTACATGGAATCAGAGCTAAGGTGAAGAAAAAGCCCAAGATAGTGTGAAAAGCAATCGCCGAAGAAGAATTCTTGTCAAGGACCAATGGTCTGATGATAAGTTGACTAACAAATCTGATTATCATGCATGGAAGATGTCCTTGGATTTGGCATTAGAAGATCAAGATTATCATTAAGGTGTATGTCAGGGTTGTGCCGAAGGAAATCATACAAGGGGACCTTTCCCCTCAAGTGTCACAAAGACATATGATGTCTTGCATTTGATACATTCTGACTCAAATGTTGAGATTGCAACAAGATGAAGAGCTTAGTGGAAAGAAGTCGCCTTCACTAAGTGGGCCCGCAGGCTATTTTTGGCGCAAAGTATATTTTTAGACTATGTCTATTTTTAGACTATGTCTATTTTTAGACATATGGATCATGTTCTATGAGTTGCAGGATGCTATTTGTGGATGGTTGGTCAAGTTGGAAAGATAGATGGACTTCTATTTTTAGACATATTGGGCGGAATCTATTTTTAGATTGCCAGTCTAAAAATAGATATGTCGAATATTATTAGCTCTTAATAATATTTGGACTATAAACATTATCTTATTCTCTTGGAGCACTTGAGTTAAGTGCACAGATGTGGCACAGGAGCTGACAGAAGGAATTACGCTATTCCCGAGGGTTAAGTGGAGCTATTGCATGGATACTTCAGTTAGAACTCATGTGACAGAGTTTGGTGGAGTTGATTGAGGAAGTTAATGGAGTTGTGTTCAGTTTAACTAATCTAAACATAGTTGAGCTATTTGTATCTAGTCTAACTGATTGATACAACTAGTGAGAGTAGTGTGAATTAATTATTAATTAATTCACTAATTATAAACTCATTAATCAACTAAAGAATACATTAGTTAACTTCAGTGCATGGACAGTTTCAGTGGAGACTAGTGCAGAGATAGGTGAAAGAGCAGTGTGACTATCATTTGTGACTATACTGTTGCATATTTGCAACACACAGTGATTGGAGAAGCCCATGAGGATTGTGCAGTACAAGCCAGGTGGTTCAAGTTATTTAATGATACATCCTACAACATTGATTACGCAATAGAGGCTGGCTATCAGGTGGCAGAGATTGGAGCATGTGTTTTGCTAGATCTAGCTTGATTAGAGTGTAGCAATTCGAGATTGTGTTGAGAGCTTGTGAGGAGATTTGTACTATGATTGTTACATGATCTCCATGACATATAATATATAGATATTTGGGGGTTTTCAGCTTTAAGCTTTCCCATAAAATACTGTGTTCATATGTGTGATTGTTTATGGTTTTAATGTGTGCATGTAATTGATTTTATTTCCGCAATTAATGATCAATGGTAGAAGAGATTCTGTATTGTGCATGAAGTTGAAATAGTGTGTGATCAGAAGAATCTCGGTGGATAACATATCAGTTATTCAAATTTCTACATCAAAAACACCCGAAGAAATCTTCTTTAGTAAGAAACCTAATGTTTCTCATTTTATAATTTCTGGTTGTCCTGTCTACATTCATGTGCCAAAAGAAAAGAGAAGCAAGTTGGATGCTTCTAGAAAGAAGGGAATGTTTGTGGGTTACAGTGGAACTTCGAAGGCATATAGGATATATGTGCCTGGTCAAAGAGAAGTGGAGATATGTCACGATGTCACCTTCGATGAAGATGCTTCCCTAAGGAAAGTGATAATTTTTCCTAGCTCCAAGGAAGACAATGAAGAAAGAACAGGGAAGTAGGAAGAGTCGAAGGATGAGATGATGCCCGATGTTGAAGGACCAATGGACTATATTGATCCACCTCCTTCAAAGAAGAGAAGACCCTCATGGCTCAGGGATACTCTTGAGGATGATGAGAGACATATGGCCCCAAGGGGGACATTCCATGAAAGCAAGAAGTTGAAGAGATACCAAGGGTATCTAGCAGCCATGAGTACGATAGTACAATCTGAGTCTGGATCATTTGAAGAAGCCGTAAAGTATCAAATTTGGAAGGATGCTATGCACAAAGAGTACAATTCCACTATGAATAATGATGTCTGGGATGTCATCTCGAGACCGGAGGACAAAGCTGTTGTCACCTCGAAATGGCTCTATAAGATCAAGTATGGATCTGATGGTAGTGCTGAAAAGTACAAGGCAAGATTCGTTTCCCGAGGCTTCTCTCAAAAAGAAGGCATAGATTATGGTGATATATTTTCACCTATGGCCCTCTATACCACCATTCGATCTATTATTTCCCTTGTTGCAATGCAAGGATGGACTCTCCATCAGATGGATATGAAGACCTATTTTCTGCATGGTTCGATAAAGAAATAATTGTATGTGGAGCAACCTCTGGGGTTCGAAGTCCAGGATAGAGACTCTCATGTATGCAGGTTGAAGAAAGCCCTCTATGGGTTGAAGCAAGCCCCCAGGGCTTGGGATGTGATGATAGATAACTACTTGATGAAGCTGGACTTCACTCAAAGTAATGTTGATCCGAACCTTTACTTCAAGGTTGATAGAGAAAAGCCTCTCATTTTGATTCTATGTTGATGATCTCTTCCTGACAAGTGCTGACTCTCTCATTCATTAGTGTAAGAGGGAGCTAGCTTCCAAGTTGGAGATGAAAGACCTAGGACTGATGCATTACTTCCTAGGCTTGGAGGTCTGGCAGAGACCTGGCGAGATTTTCCTCTCTCAAGGAAAATATATTGTGACTCTACTGGAGAGATTTGTTATGGTGGATTGTAATTTCATGTCGACACCGATGGAACTCGACTTCAAGAAGTTGTGTGGAAATGCTACTGGGCCCGCATTGGGAAATCCAACCCTCGTCAACTCGTAGGAGCATTGATGTTCTTAGTGAAATCCCGTCTGGACATATGCTTTGCAGTGAAAACTTTGAGTCAACACATGGTTAATCCTCAACACATTCACTGGGTTGGTGCCAAGAATCTCTTGAGATATCTTCCGGGCATGATAAACCATGGGTTGAGATATATTATCGGGAGTTTGAGACTCCATGGATATACTGATGCTGATTGGGTTGGCAATGTGGTGGATCGCAAGAGCACATCTAGATGTTGCTTCACACTTGGTTCTGCTTCGATATCTTGGATAAGCAGGAAGCAGAAGTCGGTGGCTTTGAGCACCGCTGAGGCTGAATGCATTGCAGCGAGTATGTCCTATTGTGAAGCTATTTGGTTGCAAAATCTCTTCAGTGAGTTGCTCGAGCTTGTTCTAGATACCGCTGTTATCCTTTGTGATAACTAGAGTGGGATTCGTTTATCAGAGAATCCCATGTTCCACGATCGATCCAAGTATATTGAAATTAGGTACCACTTTATCAGGTACATGGTACAACGAGGCACTGTAAGGCTCGATCATATAAGAACCGATGAGTAGGTCACGGATATTCTCACTAAACCCTTGGGGAAGGTCAAGTTCCTAACCTTTCGTGAGAATTTTGGAATCGTGGAACGACCTTATTCTGATGGTCTTTCTTGAGTTGGTCGATGAGCTCTGGGAGCTCCAGGGCTTGGGGATGGTTTCTTGGAGCTATAAGCAACCATAAGGCTAGGCTTGTTGAACCTTTTTGGTGTGCTTCTGCCCCACCATGATGATATTGAGTTGGTTCACCTCTCTTTGATCTGTGCCTCACATTCATCCTACCCATGGAGTTTCAGACTCATGGGAAGTACCTCTCATCTTGGCCAATGAGGTGGGAAAAGTGAATAGAGACCAATAGAAAGACCGATGTCGGATGGACGCATCGGAGATTTCCTTACTCTCTATGTCTAGGATGGCACGTGTCCAACCACTTGATCTGGGATCAAGTCTAGTGAGGTTTCAGACCTCCAACTGACTTCGGGTCTATTAAACTAACTTTAGGTTAGTATATGAATCTTTTGAATCCAAGTGAGGTTTCGGACCTCCAATTGACTTCGGGTTATTATATGACTATTTTGAGTCCAAGTGAGGTTTTGGACCTCCAACTGACTTCGAGTCAGTTAAAATAACTTCGGGTTAGTATGAGACTCCTTTGAGTCCTATAGAGGTTTCAGAACTCTGAGCTAACTTCGGGTCAGCCGAGAGTGATGTCTTTGTGACTCACCGTTTGAAATAAAGAAGCCAGCAAAGCAAGTTACGGCAGGATGACACACGATGTTTGGATGGCACTGGTGGATGGAGTTCTCCCTAGTTGAGAGGGACTCTTAATTTTGGGAAACTAGGTCCAAACTCCATGTTGTACTGCTCAAATAATGATGCCAATATTTTTATTGGATTCATCTTTCGGAGAGGTGCAAGATTGATCTAAATATCATCTTGATCGGATGAGTAGAACATTTATTTTGAATTTATTCCACTTATGTGCAAGGTCGACCAGAATTGTAATGTAGGCTTGAGAGCCCAACAGATGTGTCACACACCCTCACATATGGATATAAATTGGAGAGACTTGGAGGTCATTTTATCATCATATCATCACACACATTCCTCTTGATCTGATTAGTTCGTTTAGCCTAGAAGATGCTTCTCTCTCCCACGTGTAAATATGGATGTTGTAAATCTGGATGATGCCGGAAATGGATGATGTAAATCTGGATGATGCCAGAAATGGATACCGTAAATCAGGATGATGTTAGAAATGGATGTTGTAAATATGGATAATGCCGGAAATGGATGGCGTAAATATGGATGATGCCAGAAATGGATGCCATAAATCTGGATGTCGTAAATCAGGATGATGTCGAAAATGGCTGCCATAAATATGGATGTTGTTATCACCCAAAACTTTTCAAAACATCATTGTGTCATGTTTGTTTTTGGTCGTGGTTCAAATTAGGTTTAGAAGTCAATTTAGGATTTGGTTAAGGGTAGGTTAGATTTTTATAAGTTCAAAGGTCATCATTAGGTTCAAATAAAGTCTTTTAAAGGTTCAATCATTGTCAAAAATCCATAATCTCCATTTAGGATTCATTTCATAAAGTTTCAAGTCAAAACTCTACAATTAGCCAAGAATCCACGTTTTCGTAGTGCCACTAGTTCAAAAAAGTTGATTTGTGCTATGAAAGCGCTAATAGTTTTGTAACGCAAACTGGGAAAAATACACTGTCAGCGCTATGAAAGCGCAGTTTCTTAACCGTCTTGTCAATTGAGCTGAAATTTGTCAGAATCCATTGGGAAATGATAGGTTAGTAGTATGATGAGTCAGTTAGTGATGAGATTTAATGTACTTACCCATATTACAGTCATCATTGTCATGATAGGGTATGAATGAGGCATCATACAGTTATGAGATGACCTTTCAAATTCAAAATCTTGCCTAATTTGGTCATTCTCGTTCCATTTTCCTCCATACAAGTGTCTGACCTCTGAAGTAGTCAAGAAAAACCTGTGGTTGTTCCATACAAAGGTTAACTTCATCCTAATCGAGCGAGGCTATTTCATATACTCAAGCGAGGCGGATATATCCTAATCAAGCGAGGTTGTTTCATATATTCAAGAGAAGCTGGCATGTTTTTATGAGAAGCACGGTAGAGGAAAAGAAAGTCCACAGAGGGGGACACTGCTTAAGATATGAGCTTGAAAATATGAAGGCCATAGTTGAAGACCCAGTAGTGATGGAGGCATTCAACAGAGTAGGTTTTCTTCGGTTTTGTGAAAAGCTGCAGGGTTGCCATACACAGGTGTCCAAAGAATTTTCCTTACACTTCAATGGAACAACTACCAAGGTTGGGATGCTAAATGTTTCAATTTCCCCAGAGACTATTGTTGTTGTGACAGAGATTATAAGGGGCCAAGAAACTTAGTTTAAAGGTTTCAAATTTGATATGGAGCCATGCAAAGAATTTATGAAACCTGAGTATGCAGATATGGACCTAAATAATGACATCCCTAGAAGCTGCATCAAGGACACTTTTGCAAAGCTGTTGCTCAGCATCCAGAGATATTTTACATGTGAAGGTAGATATCATAAGGCCTACAAATATAATTTCAAGCTACTTCTACATTTCATTGGTAAGGTTTCACTTGATTTGCCCTTTTATTTGCATAGGAGTCTTGCTAAAATGGCTGATAAAGTACAAGCCAAATATGAAGGTTGTGAGACATCCTTTTTTCATCATGGTTTGATGAAGTTGTTGATTTTGAATGAGCTTCAGAATATAGGCAGGTATTGGTCATCATTTTTGTTTATGAATGGTTTTGAGTTGGAAACCTTAACTCCTGCTAGAAACCATAAAACTAAAGGAACTCCTTCAACACCAGCAGCAGAGTCTAGTCAACCTATGGTTGCAAAACCAACAGAATTTGTAAAACTAAAGCCAAGGAAACAAGTTGAGAAAAGGATAGATCAGACAAAAATAATTGACACATCAACTCCATCACCTACAAAACAAAAGTTAAAGAGTGTCAAAGAGGCAAAACAGAAGCAAGTTTCCAGCAAACAGGAAATCAAGAGAGTGACAAGAAGCCAAGTAGTGGCATCAAAAGGAAAGACAATTGTTTCAGTTTCAAAAGACAACCAAGTAATTAAGGGAAATTTAGATGACATCCTTCATGCAATTGACATAGAAGAGACACCCATTGTGCAAGCTGACTTCATTGGAGAAAATTAACACAAACAGAAAAAGACTAAGTCTGCAAAGAAGCTTGATTTTGAGGGTGAAAATGCAGCCGTCATCTTTCAAGAAAGAAAACCTTTAACTAGGCATGCTAAGAAACTCAAGGAAGGAAGAAAGGAAGTTCAAGAAACTATTGAAATGGGAAAATATTCTGAAGAAGTAGTTGATCTCTCATCACCTACAGTAGAGCATGCAGTCAGCAGAACAAAAGAGGGAAAAGAAGAAGTGACAAGGAAAACAGAGCTTCAACATCTTGAAGAGAAGTTGAGGTTAGAAAACCAAGAAATTGTTGTGATGAGAAAGAGGGATAGAAATCATAGTAGTGATAAAATAGAGTTTAAAATATTGAAGGCACTGTGGGAAGGTCAAACTGGTTCTAGGTCTGAAACCCCAAGCAGTGCAGAACAGTTTTTCATATAGACAGTTCCAGCCATCAAGGAAGCTAAATTTTTCAGAGTATTTAATACTCACTTGAGAGCCAGTAATAGAAGACTTAGAGATCAAGTAGAGGACTTGGGGCAGTAGCTTAAATTGAATCAGGATGAGTTAAAGAACAAAGCTGCAGAATGACAATCATTAGAAAGTCAAAAGCTAAATCAAGTGAAAATTAAGAAGGAACCTCATGAAAACTGTGTTTTTCAGTTCATATGACTTTTTGATTTGATGAAACCAGTGTTATTTTGAGTTTTGGCACATTTATGGTTTTCATTTTGAAAAAATTTGGACAAAACTTCTCACTCAACAATTTCGTAGCGCAAACAGTGTAAAAAGAGTGAAAAGCACTACGAAACTGCTGTAGTAGCATTTTTCACTCTTTCTCATAAATTTTTGAAGGGAAAAAGTATGAATTATGACCTTAAATTGCTAGGGAGGATGTATTAAATGATAATGAAGATAATCCTAGATGAAAGAAATCAAAATTTTAAAGGAAAAAAGGTAAAAGAGTTGCGCTATGAAAAGCGCTACGAAACTGTGTTGTTTTCGTAGCGCAGGTCTATTTCAACTCATTTGAACAGTTTGATGATGGTTTTGGACAATTGGAACTTAGGGAGGATTTTGGGTAGGTGTTACTTCAGTTTCAAACAACAAATAATCTCGAAATGATGAGTTTATGATGGTCAGAGTGCCTCAAGAATGCAAAGGTCCCTATACCTAGAAAACAGGGGACTGTTTCCTACTTTGATGGAGGTCAGCATTATGGTCATTAAGATTTGGAGCCAATCATCTAGATTCAACCAAGTGTCAATACATTTGGCAAATAATGTAATCTGATTAAGATAGGGTTGTTATAGATATGTGATTAGGAGTTTGAATACTATTTGTAATAGGTCTGTTTAGTGGATTAGTTGTCCTTTTGTAATAAATACCATGTCATATGGTTAGGCAAGGTGTCAAGAGTCAGGAATTCGATGTATCTAGCTGTAGATAAGGTTATCTTATGTTGTAAATGGTCTATAAAATATCAAGAAGTCGAATATGGTCAGGGTTGGACATTTTTAGCAAAAGACTGTGCTTGTTGTAATTGACTGGTTTTCAGCTAATACAGAGATTTCTACTTAGCCAACTTGAGATTCAGAAGGAGTTCTAGTGTGTTCTTGTTCTAATTGCATCTTTTATTATCCTATTGCAGTGATGTTTGTCTATGTTACTCAGAACTCATCTTTGATGCTTTGACTTCCTATATAGATAAACTGACTGTGTTTTATTTACAGTTTCACACGTGTATCTCTTAACTAAAATTTTGATATGCCTCAACTTCCATGTTAAGTAGATTTATTGGTTTACTGAAACTATTTTGACTCCATAAGCCAAATGTGTACTTGCTGATGTGATTTTCAACCTATATTTATCATCTATCTGATTATTACCCCCACATAGAGTTAGCCATCTATATTTTTATCAAAAATCATTAACCCTTTGAGAGAGCCCTCTCAGGTCGAGGAGGCTAAGTCTCAATCAAAAGATTGGTTTGAAATAGTTACATGAGATTAATTTGATTAGCAGCTTATCAGGTCTAATTTTGTGATAACAAATGTCGTAAATATGGATGATTCTGGAAATCTGGACGAAGGATTCTTTTGTTGCATTATTTTGAATTTTGATGAGCTGTCTTTGAGGGCTGTGTGTGTGACACTGAGAGGGTTGGATAACCTAAGAAATACTTTGTTGGTTGAAGCATCCCATTTACTACCATAACGCACACTATTCTACATCTTTGCTGGACAAGAAGATATGTAAATCTGATCTATTTTATTGGATTGTCTTTTGTTGATCTATTGGTATGTTCAATCAACATTTTACTTTCATGTTTATGTGATTGCTATATTGTATCGGGCCCTAGAATATTGAAGTAAATTTGCATTATGCATAGAACATTCTGTCTATCCAAAATTTATAATATGTTTGGTAATTCTAACACAGTAGGGGTAGGAAGCAAGTTAAAGGATCCTATATGGGACAATGTCTCCATCGTCATTACATTAATGACTGCACCTAAATCAATTAAAGTATTTCTTATTGGATATCCATTGATGAAGGTGGTAACCATAGGGATTCCAGGGTCTGCATATTTTTCAGTGGCAAATCTAGTAGACATAAGGCTTGCAAGTTTTCGACCTACTTAGAGGGTTCTTTCTTGTGTTTCCCTCACTTTTTTGTGCATAGTTCCCTAAATATTTTAGCATATATTTGAATGTCCCTAATTTCTAGAAGTAAAGGAATCTTGATGCATACATTTTTCAGTTCTGACACTAGATCAAACTCGGGTTGTTTCATTATTTCTTTCATCTCCAACCTCTCTGGAAAAGGAGGTTGGAAAGTTTGAGATGAGGAAGTTTCCTGTGAATTTAAAGTGTTTTGTTTTGCTATTCCCTGTATGTTTTCTATTTTAGGTGTATCAGGGGTATCTTCCTTTATAATCTCTTCAATTTTTCCTGGTTGGGTCACCACTTTTCCTGACCTAAGTTTAATTTCCTGCAGTGAAGATACAGAAATTTCCTGCAGTGGCTAAGGTGCGTTACAATAGGTAGGATAAGTGGGATAAGTAGGATAAGCGACCATTCCAACATTATGAGTAGTTTGGATGACTTTATTTTTGGGACTGGATACTGGTTGGGCAGGAAGTTGTGTAAGACGTGGTTGATTTGGTGGGGCAGGTAACTGAAGTAGTAATTGTGGTTGAACCAGTTGTTGTGGTAAAAAATTTTGAGGGGGGTAATTTGGTGCAACATGGTAAGGAAAATTCCCCTGCTAAGGTTGTTGTGGGGGCCAAGGTTTCCAGGGCATTGGAATATTCCACATCAGATTCTGAGTATAACAAAATTGAAAATGTTGTTGTGACATACCTGCAGGATGTGGTTGCCATGGCCTTTGAGGTGCCATTACATAAAGCATGCTAAAAACTTCCCATTCTGCCAAATATGTTGCCTTAACCTCTGGAAGAGAAGGACATTTATCAGTAGAATGTTCAACTTCACAGAGTAGGCATAGCTCTATACTGTCTGCAGGACACTCCTTCAAGGGATGTTTCTTCCTATATTTGGAGTAGAACACAACCAAGGCCTTTTCCACTTCCTCTTGTTTCTTATTAGCCTACAAAACATCCAACTATGAGGAAAAAGTACTAATAATATATGTCTTAAAATTTTCAAATAACTTACCCATTTAAGCTCTGGTTACCCCAGCCCCAACAACTGGTTTAATGAGTCTGGAAGAATTATCTCTTGGTCCTCTCCCAATATTAGGATTTCCCCTTGAATATTGTTGACACAAATCGCACACATCATCATAACTAAATTTTGAGACATCACTTACTCCCATCAGGTTCAAATCCTCTAAAAAATATGGTTTTATTTCCCTTAGCAAAATTGTCCTCAAGGTTTCCTTGCTTAGCTGGTTCATCTTGGATCTTTGCAGATTGTACTGAAATATTTCCACAAGGTCCTGTAGGCTTTCTCTATCATTCTGGGACATGCCAAATATTTCCTCTCTAATGTCCCTCATTTTACAATAATCCTGATACTTTTTCAAAAATGTCTTCTTCATGTCATCCCATGTTGAAATGGAATTTGCACTGAATCCCATAAACCATCTAAGAGCCACATCTTTTAATGTGGCGGGAAACAACTTCAACTTTTGAGAATTTGAAAAATAATTGTAGCTCCTGCACAATACATCAAACTCAAATAAGAATGCATCTAGATCTTCACTTAAGGTGCCACGAAATTTTGCTACGGTAGAGGGAGGAATGTTTTTCATCCGACTAGTTCCAACATATTCTATGATAGGAATTTCAAACGTAGCTAGTTCCTCTTCCTTCTCATGATAGTCCCCATCTATATTAGTACCAATACCTTCTATATGAGCCATATTAGACCAGAAGAGAGTGGGACCCTTGTAAGCTACAGATTATTTAGAGTCAGTGGTTTGGAACTCTAGTTCTTGAATAGGATTGATAAGGAATTCCTCTTCAGGCTAACCACTGAACAGAGATGTTGTCTTCCTAGTAAGAGAAGATTCTAGATGAGTAACCACATAATACTCCTTGACAGAAGAATCTGTTGTGGGAGTATTGATCTGCTTAGGATCAACTACCAAACTCTTTTCAAAACTATCAACCTTCAATTCGGATTCCCCCGTCTCCTTTGCCTTGTTCTTCACATACTTATTTTTCCTTACCAGTTTATTAGTGGACGAAGTGGTGCTCACACCACCACTAAAATCATTTGAAAATATTGGACCCTATTCTTACATTATGCGAAAAAATTCAAAACTTATACTTACCAAACAATCAGGACATGGCTTTGGTGAATTATGACATCCACAGGTGCGTAGGCCTTACCCCAAGTCTTACCACTTTGACTCCCCCCTGTCCTAAAAAACTTAAAAGAAATCACACTAAAACATTTTCAGTATCATCCCTTAACACCTCCCTGACAATGGCGCCAAAATGTTAGGGAAATTATAACTTTATAATTTGGCACACATTAATTATCAACCAGGGGTGGTCGTAATCTTGTGAGGTGCAATGCAAAATATATGCATGTTGACACTTTAGTGCATGAAAGCAACACATAAGTCCAAATTTCTCTTTTCTCTCTTAGCACTTAGCAGCAAAGGCTATGGAGTGGATCAATCATCCCTCTACTACACTTAAGATTGTTGATGCAGATCAAGAAAAGATATAAGATCAATCAATCAACAAGTAAACCAACTCATTCCCAATCATTTACAATGTATATTGAAACATGAAATCATAACTCAAACACATTCATGAAACAAACTTTACCATTGATCAGTAAACAGTAAATAGGAATAGGAACTATGTAGATAATCTCTATTAATACATCAAAGACAAAATGAAACAAATATAAATCCACAACTACTTGGAGTTGGGAGTAAAGGGGGCCCTCCCTTACTCACAACTCCTTAACTATTAAAGGAGCTTACACAGCAATATCAACAAAAAATCAAACTTTATATTAATATAAAAAATGATCACAACATTACAAAAGTCTAATATATCCAGCATCTCCTTACATATCAAATGTAATAGTCTTTATACAAGTGCGTGGGCAAATTTTTTTCCCAAATTAAGAAAATACTAACATATTACAACTTATTACTAAAATAAACTATAAAAAATAGTAACTCGACATCCTAGGTTTGATCCATGACTGAAAGCATGGATCAAACTAACTTATCTTGATCGCTGGAGATGTTTTCCTGATTCGGCCGAAGATGAAAGGACTAATGATCTGGGCATTTTTGAAGGCTATTCTAGAGAAGCCAATGGGATAGCATCCTTGTAAATATATTTCTTAAAAAAACCCATGTGTATGTTCTTTTTATGGCTAACTGGAACACACTCAACCATCATAGTCTTTGCAGGAAATCAACGCTGCTACAGGTAATCGGCACTTCTGTAGGAAATCAACACTTCTGTAGGAAATCAACGCTTCTACAGGAAATCATTGATCTTCTGCAGGAAATCACTGAGCTGCCCCAAAAGATATTTGGTCTGCATAAAATTTGATTAGTACCCTCAAGGTTGTAGATAAGTTAATTATGTAGCATTTAACCTCAAAATACTTAAGAATAAAACGAAATGATACAATTATAGTCATTTTCATACCTTAGAGTCCACAACACCCTTCTACTCAAAACGAGGTATTAAATGGAAAAAAGAGGGTAATTGGAGATGAAACAGAGTTATGAAGGGAAAGAAAAAGCCTTAGAAGTGTTGTCAAAAATGGCCAAAATCTAGGCTCAACAATATTAACATGATATATATATATATATATAGCAAGTGTTATCTTGGGTATGGATCAAATTCAATCATTGAAGCAAGGGTATGACACCCAATGATATGCTTCGATAACTCGCTCTCACCAGTATTGATCCACTCCATACACATCTTGGAAGATTTCAAATGCACAACTTTGAGGCTATGTTAACTTTTCATGATATGGTATGTAGATATGAGCTCCTAAAACAAACCCCTATTTTGAAAACGAATGAACCTATTAAAATAATGGGTGAATGAATGATAAATTGACAAACACAATGAGTTGAATTTGGAGCACTCAATTGCATCATTACTCTAAAAAGAATCACAAGGAAATATTCCAACACCATTTATCTAAAATCACAATGAAGAGCCCTAAAAATATTTTATGAAATAGGAGACAAAGGGGAAATGCAATGTATCTAGACATCTAGTGATGTGATTGATTTGATAGAGGTAACCCTTACCATAATGTGTTCAAAGATAAGTGCACCCCACGGAATAGATAACTCTCCTTGTAATAGTGCACCCTACTGGAGAAGATTGAATGTGTGAATACATACACTGCACCTCCAAATTGGAAACAAAGCTTTCATGTGCCTCCTAGGGATTTGTGACTTCCTATAATAGTTCTTGCACACACCCTCACGTCAAGCATTAAGGTTGGTGCCTACATATCTAATAAATTTTTTAATGATGATGCATGCATGTAATCTCCATGGATGTGCCTCACTCACTCTTGGATGCCTAGTAATTATTGTTGCATCCCTAGGGGATCCTCGAGTGCACCCTTTCCTTATCATATAAAAACCTTGAACAAGGATTGAGGAATTATTATTACATATGTTGCTATGTTACATTTTTTCATCACGCTATGATATTTCTTAATGAGAGTAGCTATTGAGCAATCAGGTAAACCATGACATGAAGACCCTTGAAAATTTGAGGTCAAAACCCCCCATAGATATTGAATGTGACACATGCAAATCCATGAAACTTTGAGGAGAGGTTGTAGAAATGAATATGAGACCCATAAAATCCCAAATCTAAGAGATTTAATTGTAGAAGATGCTAGATGTCATTGACTCAATTTTTTTAGTAAAGAGACATGGAAGTAAGGCATCTACCACACATTTCAAGAGCAATGTATAGAAAACAATCCTACCTAGTATTGTTCCTAGCATGTAAATAATGCCAAAGCATCCTATGGAGGCTTTCGAAAACCTTCCTACTTTTGGTGTCAAACTATCTCTTGGACTAGTGGGTAACCCTCAAACTATCACAAAGATAACTATTCAGAATCACCTCAGAAAAAATCTTTCAAGAACCCTCAAATGCTATATTCAAATATTGATAAATGAATGACCAAAGATGAGAGTCGACTCCAGTTATATCTTCAGACTAGGGCCATTCCATTAGATAAAGGTATATCTTTAAACTAGGGCCCTTCCACTAGACACCTTTATCACACAATGCATTAATACAAAAAAATGCATTAATGGAAAATGCAGAAGAATGTATTAATACCAATGAGATTAGCATGGAAATCCTTGGCAATGAGGCACAAGTATCAACATGGTTATTGATGGTGGAAGTCCTTAAACTTCTTGATAAAAAATATGGTTATTGTGTGAAAATTCAAAATATGGAATCCTATTACAACAACTAGTATTAATTCTTATAACTGATAAATTAATTATTTAATTAATTGCTACGATAACATCGAATTAAACATACTGCAACCTTCACTAAATAAAAGACAGAAAAATACAAGTGTGGAAACAAAATTGAATAATAATAAATCATAGACACATCTGAGACCATTATTTTGGACAATCGTCTTCGGAAAAACCCAATGCAGGAAAAATGGTGCAACAGATCTGAGGGTTTATATATTATGTAGTAATTTTCTAAATACAATCTGGGATGCCTTTCTGGCTATCCCTGCAGAGAATACGACTGAAAAAGTGTTAGTAAGAAAAACCTCACTGACACTGGAAGCCCAACTGGCCAAAACCCTGGATGGCAAGCCCTCCATTGCCTCTGCGCAGTCTCTGTGTCACTCTGCATGGATTTTGCATTATGGCCCTTCTGCTGGCTAGATCTGACTCTCTGGCCCCTTCCAATCTCACATCCCGGCTTTCTGGCATTGGAATTGACTGATCCTCAGCTGAAACTCGAACCTCCTCTAGGCTACTACACTGCCACACTGGCTCTGCGCAGTCTCTACGTAGCTGCTATGCTGCCTCTGCTAGTACTACTCTCTATCTTCTCTACTATGTATTCTCTGTCTCAAGAAAATTTCCAACTGGAATTATTTCCCTTCTCTACGAGAATCCTCTCGATCGATCTTCTCACTGAGCACTGCTCACTAAAGAATTTTGATCTTTGGATTCTTTCTCCGTCTTGGTGTATTTTACAAATGACCCTCAAGCCTTCCTTTAGAGTCTTCTCGTTGAGACTTCAACAACCAATATTAGATCTCCAATTAATGGCTAAGATTACATTTAGAATTGATCTTATTTTTCTAGAAGTTTCACCCACAATTTAAATTAACACCCATTAATTATTTTAATTTCCTAAGTTAGACTTAGGGTCCTGATTAAAAATAATTAATTTATGAAATAAAACTGTTTCTTGGTGGAATTTCCCAAAACAATTTCTGGGTTATTTATAATGCATGTGTCTAAGCCTCTTCACAAAGTTTTAGACTTAGAGCACATCCGATGCTACCACAAATCAACATATTGATGGTGGAAGTCAAACTTTCTTGGTGGAATTTCCCAAAACAATTTATGGGTTATTTGTAATGCATGTGTCGAAGCCTCTTCACAAAGTTTGAAACTTAGAGCACATCTGATGCTACCACAAATCAACATATTGATGGTGGAATTTCCTTAAACTTCTTGATAAAAAAAGATCATATTGGGTAAATCTAGATGAAATCATCTTCACGTAAATCCAATAGCTCAAAGCAACACCTATAAACCCTCGTATAATCTTGATTTTTGAGAAATGCAATCTTCATTACTTATAGGCAAGAATGAATGCTATACTAATTGTTAAAAATTTTAAAAGACAAATACCCACTCAAAACATTAAATATCAACCAATACAAACATAGGAGAAAATGTATATTTCATTGGTTATTGCTTGAGAAAATATTCAAGAAGGTCATAAAGAAAATAATGAAAATGTGCTTGAAATATAATTATTTATGGGTAAAACAAAACAATAGAAGAGTTTGCGACCGCTTAGAAAAGATGAGTTTTATGATTTACAAGTGTAAAATACATCAACGAAGAAGAATATAGAATCTGCAAAATGGGTGATGAATGCAATGGTTGGTTTCTTGATCTATTGCAAAAATAATGGCCCCTGTGTGCTCTCGAACATTTCAAAGTCTCTCTAATGTACAAAACTTTAACCCCTTAATCCTCTTTCCTTTTATCCTTTTACCTAATAATGATTTCTTGTCTCCTATTGCACAAATGAATTTAAAATTTAGATTAGGGTTGAGGCGGATTGAAGACGCTTTGACCTCTTTAAGTCCTCATAAACTTATTATAATAAAATAAAAATATTACTATATTTCCTACTAATATTTGTCATCAAGGTAACGTCGCCAGCTTGTCTTTTCTTCAAAGATAAATTACTTTATGCTTATCTTACTTTCTTTGTCAAGCCTTCATGAATCACTTTTTTATAACCAAGTGAAAATCCACTTATAGCACCATGACACTCTCAACTCGTTATACTAGCTTATTATACTAGGTGTAATGGTAGTTGTTCTTGTATTTGTGAAGAAATTTCTCATTAATGTAGAGTATACATTTAGACTTGAAAATTGAGTCTTTAACTTTGACTCCTAGGTGAATTCAAATTGTAGAGGTTTATTTTCTTTATAATTCTAGAGCCACGAAATGTCTCTAATATAGTCAAATAAGTGAGACCTCCCTCTCTTTTTTGGAAAGGATACATCCTTCACCCCTCGTTGAATCGGCCAAGTGAGGAATGGAAGGTTTCATAGAGTTCGAAAGCATATCATTACAAAAGAAGCAACAAATAGTTTGACAAAACTCTAGAGATCTTAAAATACATCTCAAGAGAATCCTTTCCATGTGCGACGACAACCCTTAGAAACCATATAGAAAAACGAAGCCAATCAAAGGGATCCACAAAGCTATATCCACATAATTTTAGCTCTAATAATTTCCATTCCCAACTTCGATTGAAATGCAAACTTAAGAATATATGGATTAACAAGGTTACTTTAGAAAAAAGGAAATGATTGAGTTCGTCAATTGTGATTGTATATATTTATGAGAAGGAAGAGTGAACACATATTCAAAATGCTGAGGGATCATACAGATTGCAAGTGTGCCAAAGAGCTGAGATATTTTAGTGGTCCGACAGCTGGCACATGGTTCCCATTTGATAAAATTCCAAGTGTCTGAAGAACTTGTATTTTTGTATCTAGATTCTAGGCTCTGAAAATTTCCGTAGATGTGGTCATGTTATTATGGCATTGAAGCCAGTAAAGTCCCAAGATTGGTAATATATTGAGCATAATAACTTGGTGACATTGGAATTATTGACGTAGTCTGCTCCATTATGTTCCTCCTTGGCCACTTTTTCAATAATACTCATCCTTGCGTGCCTCGTCTCTAAGGGCGTGCCTGCTTTTCATTCACAGCGCACCCTTGCGCGCAAAAAAGGTAGGAACAACGTGCCCTCATGCAGCTATACCCGAGAAATGAACGCAAGGGTGGCGCAAATTTTCCCTAGATCTCCCATGCAATCTAGGGCAAAAGCCCCTTTGAGGTCGTACAAACCTAATTTGTATGACCCTCAGCATCACTAAACTCGAAAAAAATTAAAATGCAAGACGTCATGAGAGTTACCCTCGGCATAGTATCGCTAATCCCCGTACACAAAGCCGACTCGGAACGCAAGAAAGGCTCTACTATCACCTCCGATATCCCAAAACCTAGCAAGTACAAATGCATAGGATTAGGGCCATAATCCCTTATTTATCGCCCCTTTACAAAAACTTCGAGATCCATAACAGAGATTAGAAGGTCCATTCTACAACCGTAAGTTGCACCATAATCAATGTACCATGACGAACGAAAGTGATGCCCTACATTCGCTTTTTTGAAGAAATATTTTTTTCAAGCGCCTACAGTATGCACCCTCCCATCTTCCTTTCCAAAAATTCATGTTTTTCAGTACTATTGGATGAAAAGAAGATGCTTTCACTTGAGGTAGTTGTTTTTGCAGAAGAACCCACAAACCATTCACAACACCCACCACCGAAAGTTTCCGGAGCGAGTATCATTCTACCCTCAAGCATGATAGAGTCCCGTAAAACTTTACATATCTTTGACATCATTTCTCCATCGAAATCAAAACATAGGGTCCTCATGCTCGACCACGTTTATCATCACCTCACCTTGCATATGATAAACGTCCACGATGGTCGATAGAGCCTCCCTCCATGGCGATCGTTATCCCAAGTAGACCATACATCACCCCACAAGTGACACCATGGCCATACCATTTGTAGTCCGAGAAGCACCTCATGCCCATCCATATACCATGCATAAGGTCAAGTTCACCATTTAAACTAACCCCCTTCCTGGACGATCGGGTTGTACAAGAAAAAATGAAAGCGCACCTTCTCGCACCGCATTTGGCCCACCATACCTCCATCGACATTAACCCATCTGCGACATCTTCCGCTTCATCAACCCCGAACATGAGACCAAACAATGGGACCCCTACCCCCAGCAGAAACACCGTCCTAACACCATCAAGTGAGCGACCCTCTTTCATGTTTTTGGGGTACCCATCTCTGTGTTTTGTACAAACCAAACCCCATTATTTTATTCTTTTGGTAAGTGTACAAAGATCGCAAACAACGCCCTTCGCCTCTTCACCCGCATATTGCACTTTTTCCTCCCATGGCAACAATCCCCCATCTCCCTTGGTCGAAGTATTTCATACCCCCCCCATGCACGCACCATTACGACAATAATATCTCGGTTCATACCCGCCCTCGGAAGTCCTCACCGACTCTAGGGATTTTTTCCCTTCGAAATACTCCATGATTGCCGCCAAGATGCTCAAATATACTTCGACCTCGGCCACCGAATCCCCATCATCCATTTTCAGCTACCGCTCACCAACATGCCTATGTTAAACCCATTATGGTTCGGTTAAGGCTTCCTTTTGTCGAAACATCAACACCTCTTTTCCAAAAAGGAAGCGAGTACCTTGATGACCCCCTCCCCATGCAAAGGGGTATCCTCGGGTGGCACTATGGGAGACATCATTGTCCATAGATGTCATCGATCCTCTTGACATTCGACTACAACAAAGGCTTTCATGTCACGATGGTATCGTACCTTACAACCATTGCACTTTGATCAAGATCCGTCGAAGACTCGTGCCTTTATAAGTGTCTCCGACAACAATGCTTACACGGGGAAAGGTCCCAACCAAGACATATGCGTACATGGCGCAGTGATATTCCATACCAAGATTATGCATATGGGTACCACATTCCACCTATCGTCAAAGAAAAAATGCCCCCTAAGGGCGTCGACGAGTCGTCATCGACAACCACCAACATCACTACCACAGTAGTGGACACAGCACAACACATGTATCTGCCAATTTTGTTTAACTAGCCATAGCATCACGAGCATGGGACATGCCCGCCTCATTGAAATTTTTGCAAATATGTTGTATATTTTTTCTGCATGTCCCAGGCCATGGTTATCTCGGAACCAATGCAAGGTGTTGTCTCTTCTACACACAGAGCCTCACTCTCTCTCTCTCTCTCTCTCTCTCTCTCTCTCTCTCTCGCATACGATACAAAAAAAGAAAAACTATAATGTATTTCGGCTATACGAGCTTCTTCCTAGACCTCACACATTAGGGGGCATCCGTTAGCACCGGAAAATCGTACATCAGAAACGACATCAATTAATGTCGAGCCTAAGGGATTTATAGGACAGGGATACATTATGGAATCAAAAAGTATTTAAAATCTATAAAGGTTTTGAGAAACATCAAATTTGAACTAGTCATAAATGCTCAAATGTGTGCTTTTTCCTTCGAAAAGAGCGCCTTCTACGTGAACTAGAGCCTCGATAAGTGCGCATTCCTAGAAGTGGACAAAAAGTCTCTTTTACGGGATCACAAGAAAGCAAAGGACAATTTCTCCTTATGTGAAAGCCGCTAAGGACAAGACCAGCGCTCCTTAGGCATTAGTGTGAGCACACAAAGGCATATTTCAGCACACAATCGAATAATGCCCCTCCCTTTGTCACCATCCATCATGTACCAAGGGAGGGAAGGAGGTTTGAAAGCTCACCTATATAAACCCACAAAGAGATGAAACAAATTGGTGATCACAAGGTTATGTCGGCGAAAGTTTCCCAAGCAACACCAAAGTGTCTTGTGTGACCCAAGGAGCATAAGCTTAAAGAAGAGGGACTCAGATTGTTGGCCACCCAACAAATCTTAGCCCATTGCAGCAAAGAGAGAGAGTTAGACTACATCATAAGGCAGAAACTTGTAAGGACAAACATCCTTGCATCGGTCCTAGAGCCACTACCTAGGCCCTTTGGCAAGTGGGTAAGATTTTTTTTTCATTCCAAGCATACAATAAGAAGTAGGCCATCGAGTCATTGTTTACCTTGTTAATGTTTGGAACTCTCTATATAGCTTCTTTTTGTGTTTTTAGTTTTAGTTTTTTTAACAGAGCATACTTTAGTGTATTACTTCATTTAAGTCTTATACTTCTAAGCTCCCCTACGATACTCGTCTGTTACTTTATGGTTTAGAGAAAAGACCACATTCTCTAAACATGTGCGATTTCATACACCCGTGTGTTGAATCCACCACAACAGAAGCCCTAACCATAACTTAGCTTTGTTGGTTGACCGCATAGCACATATCTAGTCGTGTGTTCCCACCATATTGTCGAATGTATGCGAGCATCCACTTCCTAACCCTGAAAGTGACATCCTCTTTCCTCCAGCTTTGTCACTAGAGGTGTCTCCATGGGTTTGCATTTGTCCATGCAAAACCTCTAAAGTATCTCGTTGACATACTTTCCCCCGAGAGACAAATAGTTCCCCGTCACCTTTCCATACTTCCCAAACCGAGAAAGTAGTGCATGAGACCCATGTCCTTCATTTCAAATTCTCTTGCAAGGTCCTCCTTGGAAGATATGATTAGATGCTCATCACCAAATCAAAATCAAGTCATCAACATATAAGACAATAATAAACAATTTACCTTCTACCAACATATGATAGAGGTTTGCATCCACTTCACTTTTGGTGAACCCCAAACTGGTGAGATAACTATCGATCCTGAGTGTACCATACGTGGGGTGCTTGCTTGACACCATACAACGCTCGCTTGAGTCTACACACATGAGACTCTCGATCAAAATTCTTAAAGTCTTGTCGCTTTCTCAATGTACACATCCTCCTCAATAACTCCATTGAGTAATGTTGTTTTCACATCCATCCTGGGTGGATCTTCCACCCCATCCGTGCAACCAGAGAAAGGATTGATCCGATCGATGAGTACCTTGCTCCAGGAGAAAATGTCTCCTCATAGTCAATCCCCTCAAACTTGAGAGTACCCCTTGGCCACAAATTTTTCCTTGTACTTTTCTATGCTTCCATCTACCGCATGATTCACCTTGAAGATCCATCTCAAACCCACAATTGATTTTTCCGTTGGTATTGGGACCACTTCCTCAGTACACCGTTGTTTACAATCGATTCATACTCCTCCACCATTGCATCAACCCATACAGGGTTTATTTACCGCTTCCTCGAAAAAGAATGACTCAATATCTACAAGTTCAGTCATTAGAGACATGTAGCCAATGTACCGATCTCGTGACCTTTCTTTGCTCGCGCTAATTTGAAGGAGCACCCACATTCTCCCTCACATCCTCGCACAAGTATCTCTGCTTTTCTTTGGTCCTTTTCTCGCCTTCTCTATATGGTTTTTCTTGAGTGGTTGTATCCACCGTCTCACTCCTCAACTTGTGGTTTCTCTACAACATCCCGAGGCTCCCTCTTTTGGAGCTAAAACCTCCTCCTATGGTGGGATTTGAAGCTCCCTCAAAAGAGAGAACCTCATGGATTTGTATTCATCAAATTTTACATCCCTTCACACAACTATAATTATGAGGGATGGTAAGTACACATAGTAGTTATGGGGATTTTCTATGTAACTCACAAATAGCCCCAATTTTGTTGTTGACTTTGGCTTCTTCCTTGATTATTTGGAGACCCGGTATTAAACAGAGGCTCCAAAATCCCGAAGTGCGACACATTTGGCTTCCTCCTCGAAATATTCTCCTCCAAGTGTAACCATGCCAAGAATCCGATGATGATTCTTGTTCTACAAATAGAACATTGTGTTGGATGCTTCATCCCACAAGTGCAGAGGTAGGCTTTGGTCATGCAACATCGCGCTCATCGCTCCCACAATACTACGGTTCTTCCTCTCAACCACCCCATTCTATTGTGGGTTGTGAGGGTGTCGTCAACTCTCATCGAATGCCTTCTTTTGCACATACATTTTTTAACTCATTTGACACGTACTCACCTCCATTATCGCTCCTAAGAGCCTTCACCTTCTTGCCTATTTCTTTTCTCAACCGATTGTCTTGAATTCTAATAACTTGGATAAAGTCTCATCCTTCATTCGCATGAAGAATGAGCTAGCAATTCCATGAGAAGTCATTAATAAAAATTGACAAAATATTTGTGCTTGGCAATGGAGGTTGTCGAGAAGGGTCCACAGACATCAAAGTGTATCCTTTCGTGGGATTGCATGTGCTTTGTTTTCCCAATCATGGAAAGTGGCTTTTGTGTACTTCCCCATGGTACACCCTTTGAATGAATCATGCCGTCTCTAGTGCTCCTTTAAGGATGCTTGTGGTTATCTGATGTGTGATATTCAAAGTGACATGATGAAAATGGACAAGTCTTCTATGCCAAAATTCACTAATATCACGACTCTACACCTTCTCCGCCTTTGTGCTCAATGCAACACAATCCTCCACATCTAGGTTGTAGAGGTTCTTCACATGAACCTCGATCTACTTCACCTATCTCGTGGTCCGTGTCTCATGAATTCCTTTCCTTTACTAAAGATCACACCATAACCATGGTCTTCCAAAACTACAACAGAGACAAGATTCTTCTTTAGACCCGAAATAAACATCACATCCTTGAGTCTAAGAGGGGAGCCCAACTCCCTCCGAAAGGTGGTTGTACCAATCTTGATCGTGTTGTACCTCACCCTTGAATGAAGTCTCGTCCCGGGTATTCCTGCCTTATTTCCTCTTGTACCAAATAAGACGATAGGTGTTCCCAATTTGGTAGTTTCTCCCTCCCATCCACCGAACTCTTGGCCATTGTGATAGTCTCTCTTGGGAAGGCCTAGAAGGGCTAGGTTTACCAAATCATCCTTTGCTACAATAACACCAACTTAACCAAGTTCATCGTGACATTGTGTGAACCTTTGCCTTGGGTACTCGTGGAATGGTCTCGTTCTTCCGCATCTTGATAGTTCGAAGTTTTTCCTTGAATGCCAACTTCTCTGTGGTCACTACTATTCGAAACAAATATGTCAATGCCTACCACATGGCATACATAGTCTTTTTCCCATGGATATTTGAGATAATATGGTCTCGTACTCCCTCCAATATGATTCTCCTCGCTTTGGCTACACACTTCTTCCATTCTTCTAGATCTCGAGCATCGAAACGTCGTTGGTTTCGAATATCATTATCAATGAATTCCTTCAACCCATTATCTTTCATCATTGCCTCCATGCGGTCCTTTCAAACAACATACTCGAGCTTCCTCAAGGGTATACTCAAGCCTTAGTCCATAGAAATCCATCCTTCTAGCTCCGAAAGAATTGATCCTACAATTTCGATCCTCCATCAATAACACCTTTGAAATATCTACTCTAAAGTGAATCCATCTTTGATACCATGTAGAAATTAATGTAGATTTCGAAAACTACTCATGAAATTTACTAAATCACAAGAATCAAAGCTACTCTATTGATCCACTAAGTTAATTCACAATCTAGAACACAAATCATAGACATGAAAAATGAAACATCACACATGCACAGAGATTTATCTAGGGAAAGAAACCGCTTCAAAACCCCTTCCTAACCGAATTGCATTAGTCATGGAATAGAGATGAAATGCATATGCTTGCTCAAGCCTCGAGCACACCCTAAAATTGTATAGTCTATCCCTCTACCTAATCGATCGACTCAGCCAACACAACCAATTTTCAAGCCCTCTAAGATCCTATTTACTTGCGTTGTTCCTGGAGGAAATTAGCCCCTATTATTTAGGAAATTTCCCTCAATTGGATTGCACTAATTCCTCTAGGCCCTTCCTCCTGATCGCATGCACCACCTGTACACATGGGAATATGCTACAACTAATAGTACTACTCGCCTTGGAATCTCCATCTCAATTGGATAACTCGAATTCTCTCCATGCAACAATTATTTTGGGCTTATTGACGCGTTAACTAGTTGATCATCGAGTGTGGTTGAAGTTCCACTTCCACAACTTGACCTCCACTAGTTCTTTTCGACGCTAGAACTAGTTTAACCCAGACAATAACTCAAATTAATTGAAATAGATTGCTACAAAATAGTAATCCATTGTATTGAACCAAACTCAAACTTTTGCCAACTTGAAATAATCGGAGTTAACCGAGTGACAAATGTCGTTTATTTGCCCTCACTAACTACCTCCAAGATTTCTATTGAAATATAAATTCGAATTTCTCTAGTTTGACCAAGGCAAAGTCAAACCGAGATTTTCTTGATAAATTTTCAACAAGATTAAACCCATACCATTCACGTAATAATTATTAATAAAAATTAATATTATAAAAATCCTATTCAAAAATACCCTACACATATTAAAAAAAACTAATATCATATAATAAATTATCATTATCAAACTTATTTAACATGCAAATTTTTCATTATCAAACATGCTTAACATAAAATTGGAATGAATTTAATAAATTTATATATAAAGCATATAATGAATTCACTTTATAAATATTTAACATAATGAGTGGTTTATATATAATATTCAGCATTCATTTTAAAGCAAAAACATATATCTTTAAACCTACAATATAACAATTGTTATATTGATACTATTGATACCACGTTTTATATTCTAAATATTATAATTCAAATAGGCCAGCAAATGTCAAGCCTAGTACTAGCTATTCGAGGCTAAACATAATGGTCATGAAAAAAGAAAACGGTTCGTATAAATATGATAATATGAATACAGTAAATTTATTATTTAAAGATTATATTTCAGAGATTTTTAATATATTATTAAATATTTAATATGTAAAATATTAAATTTGAAAAGATAGTGTAATTTATTTATTTTTAATTTAATTTAATAATAATTTTTAAATTAAATTTAATCTAATAAATTTTATATTTATATTAATTTTAATCTATAAAATAAAAATTATAAATATAATGTATAAATGTTTTAAAATTATTTAATTTGTTTTGAATTTATGATATTATAAGATATGTGCTAAAGTAAAGTTTAAAATATATAAATATGGTATTTTTATAATTATATTAATATTTGAAATTATAAATAATTGATTAAATTAAAATTGAGATTTTATTTTAAAAATATATTAAATATTTTAAAAAATATTATAATTAATAATTTAATATAATATATTTTAAATTTGTAATTATAAAAGTTGATGAAATTAATTTTAGTCCAACTTACTTCCAATAAGATGGTACATGAAAAAGCATCTCTTCCATATATGAAGCTTCATGAAACTCAGAACATACCGAGTCAATCGTACAAAGTTGCTTTTATGTTAATTGTCATTTTTATTTCTATGTGGTTCATGGATTAGAGGTGGGAGTACTACATCCACAAATATGTGTACCACGTTTATTAATATTTGTAATTATATTGACAAGACACAAATCTAGAAGGATTATGTCCAACATTCCCCACCTTAAACCGAAGGGATGTTTGTACGCCCAAACATCATTCTAAAATTTTCAAACTTCAAGATCCCCTACAACCTAGTATCTCAAGACAATTGTATGTCTAGGTTTCTTATGTACACCGAGTGATGCTTCCCATGATAATTATTATAGATTATTATGCATGGTAATGTGCTTCTCCTCTTCTCCGCATGACATGCCAAATATTTTAACTATGAAAATCCACGAAAGTAGTGTCTAAGAAGGAGGAAAGTTATGAATGAAGATGAAATCAATCTCTTTGACATTTTATATGGATGAAGAAAGAAAATTTGGAAGGTTGGAAAGGCAGTGATGTTGAATGAATTGTGCTCACGGCCTTCCTTGATTAAGTCACTAATGATCATTGATGCCAAGTGCATAGCTAGAACTATATATGATCCTTCAACAACATGGCCTCTAGGGACATAACCAATTTCTAGTGTATCCACTTGTAATTCCCTTTCCCAAGGTATGTTAAATTTTTCCAGTATGGATGGGAGTGTATTTTGGCCTTATTTTAAATCTAGGTTCTCTCCACCTCCCTTGGATCAATAATTAATAAACCAAAATAACCTGAATAGATTTTTTTATCTATATTCAAGATTTTATACGTTTTGGCTCTTATTCAGGCATATTTTTCAATATTTTTTTCCCAAAATCCAATAGAGATTTGTTTGTCACAATTTTGGATTGTTTATTCTACATAATCCAAGTTCCCGAGGGATTTTTCAAGTCGTTGAATCTTTATGCATTCAAAAACATATTTGAAACTATAAAAATCACAACCTTGCTCAAAATTGTATCGCTTGATTCGAACCAAAATAGAAAAAAATTGGGACATTTAAACAATGACATTTTTTCAATGTTAACCACATCAAGATGATGGATAGTGCTTTGAACCTCAATTTAAGATACTCTCCTCACTCACGAATGATGCGATTTATGTTTCTGCGATTCAAAAATGCATTTGAAACTATAAAAAATCACAACCTCGCTCAAAATTGTATCGCTTGATTCCAACCAAAATAGACAAAACTTGGGAGATTTAAACAATGAAATGTTTTCAATGTTAACCACATCAAGATGATGGATAATGCTTTGAACCTAAATCTAAGATACTCTCCTCGCTCAAGAATGATGCAATTTATGTTTTTGTCATTCAAAAACACTTTTAAAACTATAAAAAATCACAACCTTAGTCAAAATTGTATTGCTTGATTCCAACCAAAATAGGAAAAACTTGAGGAGATTTAAACGTCGACATTTTTTCAATGGAAAAACGATGGATAGTGCTTTGAACCTCAATCTAAGATACTCTCATCGCTCAAGAATGATGCAATTTATGTTCTTTTGTCATTCAAAAACGCTTTTAAAAAAACTATAAAAAATCACAACCTCGCTCGAAATTGTGTTGCTTGATTCCTTAAAATAGGAAAAACTTGGGGATATTTAAATGTCGACATTTTTCAATATTAACCATATCAAGATGATGGATAGTGCTTTGAACCTCCATCTGCTCACTCAAGAATGATGTGATTTATGTTTTTTCTCAATAATGACAAAGATCCAAGATGTTATCCCTTTAAATATCACCTTTGAGAATAACAAAAACCACAATCCAAGATGCACTCTCTATAAACATCAATCAAATATGGTCTCCCCACACCCATCATTGTTGTGAATCTTTTCACATCGTGCACTCCCTACACATAACTAATTGTTTCTTTTCAAAATAACTCCTTCAAATTTACGATACAATATAGAATTGTCTCTTTTAAATTAGCCATACAATATAAAGTCATATGAAATAAATCACTTTCCTTTTATTTTTCTTTAAAAAAAAAAATAACTAAAAAATCACATTACAATTCATTATAAATATTAAAATTACACTTCATTATAAATATTAAACCATAAAATATATTTTCATTAAAAAAATCAAGATCAAACCATCAACAATCCTATAAACTTATAAGAACATTATTTATTTAAACCTCATTTAACCACATTGATATATAACATTTTTTTTGGGGTTATAAAATCAAAAAATACATGTTTAATTTCTTGTAAAAATGTGATGCAAAAGTCGCATATTGATGCGAGTTATGTTGATGAAAGAGTCATTCACCTTACTTAATAAAACTATAAAATTATCCCTTACTCTGAACTTTAAACCTTCAATGGACTGACATTATGTTTTTTTTTTGCAGAGTTATTTACGCTTTTTTGCAGAGGTGGCAGTCATCGTAGAGTTGTCAGAAAAGCATGACCGTTTAATCCAACCAGTATTAATTGCAATTGAGTCTCTGCCTTTTTCATTCGGTCTCCTCCTCCTCCCATGGCTGCCTATGGTGTATGAGTGTCTTGTCTGTATGACTCTTGGAGCTCCATGTCATGTCCTGTCATGTTTGTGTGTGTCTGGTTTGGTCGGTCAGTCAAGTCTGGTTTTGTTTTTGTCTGTATGTTGTCGTGCAGTTTGGTCTGCGATCTGTATGTTGTTGTGTATGTGTTGTGCCGGAGGTGAAGGCAGACATCACATCTATTCGATTTTTAATCAGCAGGGGCGAAAGGATTTAATTCCAACTATATATGTGAGGAGATATCCACCCACATCCTTCTCAATCCCAGGTATGCAAATTTCTGTACATGTAATCTCATCTCTTATCTCTTTTCATTGGGTTAACCTTCATACAGATTTGGGATCGGTCATTTTCAAGATGTTAACTGGGCTGCAATGGTAGTAAAGTTCTGCCACGCCGTCTCATGCCCTTAGGATTGTTGCCTGTACAACTGCTGTAAAACTTCATAAACCTGATTGGCACAGAATTGAAATGTGTGTTATTCAAATCCTCGTACTCCTCAGTCGTAAAATTCTGTATAGTCTCGGTGTGTCTTCTTTTGTTGTTTTCTGATAACAAATTAATTCAATTTTATTTAAATGCATACAACTAGCTATGCCTATTTTTTTCTAAAGTTGCAGCGTTTGGTTTGTAGATTTTCTCTAATGGAGGAATACTGGTTTATCTAATTCATTTCATAGAAAGAGCTGTCACTGTGTAATAAGATGGAGATGGAAACTCCACCTCTCTCGTCTACAATAGCAGACCAGAGGTTTCACAAATACTAGCGTTGTCGCCTCTGTTCTCTATGCTTGCAATATGTCGCGAGGGGAGATAATGTTGTAAGTATTGGAAGGGAATCCTTCAGAATGTTCATTTTCAAAACCAGCAGAGCAGAGCAGAATGAATCTTACTGTGTGGTTGCATGTATGCAGGTCTCTCTGTTACCCATGGTTACATGCACTTGGAAATGTACTTTGATTGGAAGACCACCAAATGCAAGTTAGGTAGGGCATTAGGTCGCTAAGGGTCAAGGATGCGGGTAGCATGGGTAGAGATTGGGCGAGGTTATCTTATTCACAGGCTATGTTGCTGGTTGATCTGTAATTCTTTTTTTCATATTTTTCTGTGCATTTAATTTGTATATATATACTTATTTAAATAAATCTTTATTAATAAATATTCGCAGAAAACACATTTTTATATGTCTAATTTTTTTATAAAAATACATAATATACTCACATATTGATGAAAGAGTTGTCTTGAAGAAAGAGTATTCACGTGAACATTAAAAATAAAAATAAAAAAATTATCCCTTACTTTGAACTATAAATATTCAATGTTCTGACATTATGCTTTTTTTGTTTGCAGAGGTGGAGTCATCGCAGAGTTGTCAGAAATATTTGCAACTGAATCTCTGCCTTTTTCATTCCGTCTCCTCCTCCTCCCATGGCCGCCTATGGTGTATGAGTCGGCTTTTCTGTATGACTCTTGGAGCTCCATGTCATGCCATGTTTGTATGTGTCTGAATTTTGTCAAGTCTGGTTGGTTTGGTCTGTCTTAATTTTGTCAAGTCTGGTTGGTTTGATCTGTCTGAATTTTTTTGTCTGGTTTTGTTTTTGTCTCTATATGTATGTGTTGTGCAGTTTGGTCTGTGGTCTGTATGTTGTTGTGTATGTGTTGTGCCGGAGGTGAAGGCAGACATCACATCTATTCGATTTTTAATCAGCAGGGGCGAAAGGATTTAATTCCAACTATATATATGAGGAGATATCCACCCACATCCTTCTCAATCCCAGGTATGCAAATTTCTGTACATGTAATCTCATCTCTTATCTCTTTTCATTGGGTTAACCTTCATACAGATTTTAGAGGAGATATCCACCCACATCCTTCTCAATCCCAGGTATGCAAATTTCTTTACATGTAATCTCATCTCTCATCTCTTTTCATTGGGTTAACCTTCATACAGATTTTAGATTGGCTTAGATTGGCTTGGTGAGTGATGTAGATTGCAGGATTTAATATGAATTTTGTAATTTCAAGCGATTGGCTCGCTCTACTCAAGTGTTATTGAATTTTCAGGCTAAACCTAAAATTGTAGGCTAAACCTAAATATGAATTGGTACAGCATCAGTTTGCGAAATTGAATTGGTACAGCATCGGTTTGCGAATCCACACGCGTGCGCAAGGATCGATCCCAGGTAAACTAGATAAATTTATTTGCATCTCTTTGTTTTTCAAATTTATATCTGCCCAATGAGTGAGATGAGCAGGAACAAATTTGATTTGGGATCGGTCCTTTTCAACCTGTTAACTGGGCTACATAAGATATGGCTATGACAATCAAACACTACCTCTGTCTTGGTATGGTGCCATAGGATTATTGCCTCCTGCAACTGCTGCAAACTTCACAAGCCCTGATTTGCACAGAATTAAGGAGTGTTATTCAATCCTCTTCCTCCTCACTTGCGGTAAAATTCTGTATAGTCTTTGTGTATCTTCTATTATTCAATCCCTCTGATTTGTTTTTTTGCAGGATTTAAACAAGAAATGGAACGAGTAGAGGAGAGTCCTCTGATTTGGATTCCTTCTATGACTAATCACTAGAAGGGGGCAAGCAGGTTTTTTAGAATATTTTTTCTTTAATTTGAATATATATACTTATTTAAATAATTCTTTATTAATAAATATTTGCAGAATGAGATGTCCTCTGTGCTTATCATAGCTGCTCGAGGGGATGAGATGCACATAATTCTTGGAAGAGATTAGCTGTCGTTGGGCTTTTCAATAAAATGAAAGCTATTCAAGATCAAGGGCCTTTCAATAAAATGAAAGCTATTCAAGATTAAGTTCACACTAAACAAGCCTAGTGGTTTAATTTTCTTTGGTTTGTAGTTTTGATTATTTAGTTTTTTTTTCTATTAAGAGGTTTTCTTTGAAATGAGCACTGGCTTTTATTTTCCGTTTAAATTTAATTTGTAAAAAATGTTTTCAGTGTGAAGCATCATTGCAGAGCTCTATGTTCCATTAGGAATGCAGGTTACATTTATGAATTTTTAGCATTTGAGGCAGAGTTTGTTTGTCATTTGAAGTAGTATTTTTTTAGGTTTGCAGTTAATAGAGATGTCGTGGAGAAAAAAATAGGTATACTTATTGGTTTTGACATATGGTTATCATTACTATTACTATCTTTGTGTGTTTCAAGTTTCAACCTAATTCTACACAATTTCTTTTCCTTGCAGTGAAGGAGAAAAGAAAGGAGAGCACATTGCAAGAAAGATGATTTGGACAAAGGGTGTTTGCAATTTTTGTTTGTTGTTGTCTACATTTTTTTTGTTTTTTTGAGTTTGAGCATGGCCATGCTTTATTGTGTTTATCGTGTGTAGTACTTTTTTCCTTTGTTTTGTTTTTTTTTCCTTTGTTTATTTGTGTTTTTTGTTTTTTTTTGTCTTGGTTTGGATTGTTGGGTATGGGAGAAAAAATGAAGGTAGCATGCAAAGAAATTGAAAGAGATGAGATGGAGGTTCTTGTTCATAAATGAAGGTAATTTACTTGACCTATATGCAGTGCACTTTACTTAAAATCACCTATGCCTATTTTTCTATTGAATTTGATTGCTATTTAATTTATTATATGTTTTATTTGTGTTCTCATGATCAAATATATAGATCTTCTTTCTATAGTCACCAACTGCAGCTCTACAGCTCTACAATATAGGAATGGTGAAGATACCCTAGACACTACAAATGTGGAACAGGGGATGGGTGAGCAATGTTGTTAAAAAGATACTCTAAGCAATATAGATGCAGCATAGAGGTATGTTTTCTATTATGAATAATTATTGTGTCTAACTCTAAGCCTTAATTTCCATAACGATTCTAATGTTTTACTACGTATTTGTTGTAAATGGCTTATTGCATTTAGCACTGATAAATGGAATAGAAAGTGGAAAATCTTTCTTTATAAAAACAAAGTCCATGGGAGGTACTTATTGGTTTTCAAATATGTTTATGCTTACTATCACTATATGCGTATTTCAACCTAATTCTCTCCAATTTCTTTTGTTTGCTGCAAAGGAGAGCAGGAGGAAGGAGAGAACATTGCAAGAAAGATGATTGGTGGAGTGGGCATTTGCAATTTTTTGCTTGGTGTTGTCTACATGTTTTTGTTTTCTGTTTTGTTGAGTTT